>PVIW01000337.1:0-561878 GCA_004026585.1 Noctilio leporinus | reverse complement strand
TCAGGGGAACGGGGTAGGGGGGAGGGAGACGTAGAGGCAAAGATGGGGAGCAGCTTAGACAAGAACCTAGTATAAAGGAACCATGGACATGGACAACAGGTGGGATTGACTTTGGGGGGAATGGGTGGGTGGGTGGGGGGACAGAGGGGAGCAAAAAGGGGATGGATGTAATACAACAACAATAAAATTAAAAAAAAAAGTAAAAAAAAAAAGCTTAAGTCTATATTAAAAAAGAAAAAAGAAAAGGTATGAACATGTACATTGGTCTTACCAAGTGAAAAGAAAAACAACAACAAAGGGCCTTCTATGTAGATTTTCTGATAATACTTGTGGAAGATGCTATGCATACAGCATAGGTATATTTACAAGCAGATGTTAATCATGAGTCTCAAATTCTTAACAATAAGTATATAACCTTGCCTTGGCATTTCTTTTTTCTTTTTTATTTATTTTTAAAATTTTATTGTTGTTGTATTACATCCATCCCTTTTTTGCTCCCCTCTGTCCCCCTCCCCACCCACCCATTCCCCTCAAAATCAATCCCACCCTTGGCATTTCTTAATTATTTAATATCCCAAAAGTCCCAGAAAATGGTAGAGACCAAGTCCCTTTAAACTTCTCAGAGGCCCCGGAATCACACTAAATAATTTTCCTAACTGCCCCAAATGCTGTCTTGGATAGTTTTTAGTTAATATTATGATGAGTGAGTCAGGAATCAAGTGAGGCAGGTTTAACACAATAGAGGTGCAGGCTGCAATAGCAGCAGATCACGCTCCTAACCTCTCACATGATGCTGTTGCTATTGATTAATTGTCCACATGATGATGGCGAGATGCTGAAGGAGAAGGGGAGGGTGGAGAGACAGTTGACATTTTCAAGTTTTCTAATGGGCTGGTAGGAAGCTGGGAAGGCAGTTACTGTACATGTTGGCCTCATGATCACTAAAAAGTCACAACTGTCTGTCTCTGGTCAAACAAGAACTTGCTCTGGGTCTGGATTTGCCATTGTTCACAACACAGAGGCACTGTGGGAATGTGACACAGTCAGGGTGTCAAGGAGATGAGGGAGGACCAGCTGAACAAGGGAAGGGCTGACTAGGGAGAAGAGACTGAGCAAAACCAACCTGAAACATGATAAAGGCTCTGCCTTATTCCTGATTTCCCCTGAACTCTTCTGAGTCTCCTTGGGGTCACTGGGCTGAAGTGGGCTCACTGTATCTCACAGTTCAGTATTTAATCCAATGATTAATTGTGATTAATTAAACTGTGACATCAGAATTATTTACAGTTATGCAAAGTAACATGAAAAGTCTGGCTTTCAGTGTTGTGGCCTTTGACCTCCATTGATTTGCAAAAATCACAGGTGTCTCTGTTAAAGGCCCCCGGTGCTCCTATCTGCTTTCAAGGAGGACCAGTAGAAAGCCAGTGTTGGGGAGGGAACCACAAGCACTCATTTGGGGCTTTTGAAATGTGTTTTCTTCTTTATCATAGTTGTGTGTTTGGAGAATGGGTGTGTCTGGGATGAAGGGGTGATGACACTATCCTCACCCTAAAACTGGGGAAGCTGAGGCTATTCTGCCCTCCCATTTTTGGGTGCCTTTACAAGAAACTCTTCCAGTTAGATTTCACTTCTAAAATGTAAATATCCCTGGGAAAGTGAAGAGACTCAGCAATTCACATATTAGTGTGAAATGGTTTAACCTCACCGCTTTTTTCCTAACGCCTCTTGATCATTGAGAATGCAGAAGTGTTCAAGGGGCTGGGGGAGAATAGGAGAAGGAGATGGAAATTGATTATTTATTTATTTAGGGCATGCCCCAGTGGGGAAGACCTTGGGTGAGATGTGAATGGGGGGTAATGAAGGGAAAGATCATTAGAAAGTAAAAGAAGTGCTTTACATAAAAGATAGAAGGGGTCAAAAAGAGGTGGGTTTGTTGTTGTTTTTCACTCTTTGAATGTATGTCTGGATGGGCATGTTCACTGAACTATGTGAAAGTCAAACTCCACACATCTGGATGAGTGAAGCAGGGCTGAGACTAGGGCATGAACCAGAAACACTTTTAAGTCCCTTTCAATGAAGCTACTCTACCCTTTTGCCCAAGAGGCCTTACTTAGTGCATAATGGTAGCTTTTCTGCAGGAAAAGCAGGACAGCTGCTGTTAATTTATGACATCCAATTTGGGTTGTATTTCTTGAGCCTTATGTGTAAGGCACCTTTCTAACAATGTCCCAGCCCTACACAACACTGGACCCCACTTCCCCCCACCCTAAGCAAACTTGGCCTAGGGCTCCAGGCTGGGATGAAAACATCCTTCCGTCCATTGAAGGGGCCAGACCTCCAGGTGGCAATGAGGGGCCTCAGCCGAAGCCAGCTGCCCTGACATTTTCTTTTCTCTCCATACGATCCTGATGCTGACACCATCAGTTCTTTAGGTTGCTATAGAACTGCTAGAGACACATGTAAGAGCACGTTAGAACATTTGAAGCATTATTTCAAAATGAGGGAAGAAGGCAAAACAGACAAAGAAGGACGGGCCTGCTGTTTTTGTGATTTTTACTTTTATTTTCCTGTTTCTCTGAGCACCGGGAATGGGAAGTGCTCGCTTCTGTGTATCAATGAACTCAAGGCACACGAATAAAACGTGGCGGAAAAACACACACAGAAAATAAGGCTATTGCCCTTAGTTACATCAGCTGCACATGGAAGGAAGTAAAACAGGGTGGATTTCCAGGGCATTTGTGGGAGAGGAGACAAACGGTCCCTCCTCATCTCGGAAAATGGTGCCTTTCCGGAATTGCTTTTTCAAGTTTCCCTCCTTGAAATGTGAAATGACTGCGTCTCCTGGAATGGATGGCATTATCCTTGCGGCAGCTTTCAGCGGGGCTGCAGCCGGGCTCCTGGGGAGGGGAGCCAGCGAGTGGGGAGCAGAGAAAACTCTGAGGCTGCGGCACCCTGGTTTCTTCTGCTTGAGAAACGCTACTCCAAACATGGCTCCAGAAAAGGAAAGCCCAGAGGGGGTGAAGAGAGAGTGAAAACACTTAAATTTCCTTCTTCTTTTTTTTTTAAAAAAAGTAGAAATTATTCACTTCAATTGCAAAGAAGAAATTGCCCTGAAAAGAGGGGGAAAAAGTCTGAATGGACCCTTCTAGCCCCCCAACTGGGCTAAGTGCTGGGACAAACAAACAGAATGACTGATGGGATCAGTAAATCATCTTCGGGTGGGGGAAGGGTTTGAATGGAGGCGCAGGAAGAAAGCAGAAGCCAGGCGGTGTGAGCTGATTCCAGCGGAGGCAGCGAGCAGCAAGGGGCCTGGGCTATGGGATCCATAATTGGCTAACGAATAATAAAGCCCAAAATTGGATATTAACAGCAATTAGTTTCTGTAGAGACACTGGAGAAAAGAGCTGCGGAAAACCCCATTGGGCCTTAAGCTGGAGCGATCTGAAATTAAACCAGTGTCTCAATTAAATGGGAATAAATATTGCCACATCAGTCTGTGGAAGAGTGGGAGGGGGCCAAAGAAAACTCCCTGTGAAGTCCAGGTGCACCTTCCTGAGTGGCAGAAGCTTTCAGTGGTAGGACCTCGGTGAGGCACCTTGTGGTCCTGGCCTCTGGCCTCTAGAGGCCAATTGCCCCCCGCCCCCCTTCCTGGAGTACATGACCTTGGGCCCGGCCTCTGAAGGTTATTTCAGGGTCCTGGCCAGTTAGGCCACAGGAGACTTACTTCACTAACTCTGCACCCTGCTGGGCCCAGCAGATGAGGAAAAGGAAAGAATTTAATTCTTTTTAAACACAGAGACCGTGTCCAGTCCACTAGAGCAGCCGCGTCTCTTTCGGCCTGGGACAGGGCTGAAGGTTCAGGGGCACCAAAGAGCAGCGTCTGCTCTTCTCTTTCAACCAGCTTTCAAGCGGCTCCATCCTCTCTGCGTAGGATCTAAGACCAGCGGAAGGAGATGTGTGTCATTTATTTCTAGGTACAGGAATTCGTTACTTTGGCTTCCGTAGGGAGCGTTGTGGAGGTGGGGAAGGACGTGTCCCTGAGGGCGGTGGAGTGTTGGGTCCCAGGGAGAAAGGCCCGGCGCCCTGACCCTGTCCCCGAGGGTCTGAAGGAACGAGGAGGCCGTGCAGCGTAAAGGGGAGTCAGGGAGTCTGAACTGAGGTGGGAAATCTTCCTACCTCCCAAACACCCCTAAAGTGCTTTCACCCTTGCTCTCAGCAGGTGCTGAGCCAAGGGAGTGGCTAAGAAGTGACATTTCAATCGGTTCGCCATCCTTTCCCCATATCCTCCCTCCTGGGCCGAGCGCACCCACCCGTTTTCTCGCACACTCTGAGGCTTTCTTGGGGCCCGAGATGAGATCCTGGAGACCACAGGTCCAGTTGTGGACGAGAGACAGACAGCCCAGAGGGGGAAGAGGGCAGACGGCCCCAGGCTCCTGGCCCTCGGGCACGGAGGCGGAGGCCTGTGGCTGGAAAGCGTTGGGACCGTGGCCTGGAGTGAAAATGGGGGAACCGAGAGGCGCAGAAGAGGGAAAAAATGTGGATTCTCCGGGCCCTGTCCCTGCCGTAGGTAACTCCGTGCGAGGGCACCCTGTACCTCGGAGCAATCCGCAGCTTTGGGAAGTGAAGAATAACCTAGGCCTTTGGGGCCCCAAGTTTCTTGATTTTGGGGAGAGAAAAACAAAACAAAACCCAAAGCCCGGAAAACAGAAGCCACGAAGAAAAGGGAAGCCAGTGCCTGTTCATCTTCACGTTGCTCAATTTAGATGTCTGGGGACATTAGGAGTGAAAGAGGGGTGGCGGGGAGGCCCTGGGAGCTGCCGGGTGGGTAACAGGGCCAAACCATTCCCCTGCGGTAGGGCAGGACCCAAACACTCTCATCTCCACCGTGAACCGCTTTAAAAACATTACAAAAAGTAGCAAGTTGAATGTAGGGCGAAAATATTGCCTCCTACAACCCAGGTCTTCATTTGTTGGGTAACCTTTCCATTTTAAGACAAAGGGAGAAGGATAACAAGAGAAAAAGTGACCGCATTGAGAACTGCTGACGCTTCCTCTCTGACCTGGAACATTCCTTGCTCCCAATCAGGCCTTCTTTTTTCCAGGCCATCTAAATGTGGTGCAGATCTCTCCAGGTCTCCTGCAGACCCGCAGACCGTGTTTCCAGGCCCAGGACAGCGCACACCAATGCAGTCAGTCCTGCTGAGGTCCTTTCCCTGGTTCTATGTCTACCCTGGAGATGGAGTTAGTAGTAAATATGTACATTTTAAAACTGAAGTCAAATTGCATACGACTTGGTAAAAAACGCTCCAACAAAAGAACTGTAGATGGATTGGGGAGAAAAATAATCTTTATTTGGTATCATAATTCTTATCATTGTTATTATTGACATACTCATTGCCCGTGAATCAGCCAGCCAAGCCGCAAACACACAGACTCCAGCTCAGCCTTCAGCTCCTGTTGACTCATGGGGCTCTACAGCCACCCACAGAGTAGAGGAGGAAGGGAGGTTCCATCTGTCCCAGGGACAAGGCTCTGAAGCAGCCCCCAGAGAACTCCATTCTCAGGTTAGAACACGGGGTGGGGGTATTATGTAAGTTCAGCAGCGGGAAGCAAAAATTATTTCCCTGTGGAGAGAGTATAGATGGGTGTGTGTGTGTGTGTGTGTGTGTGGTTAAATAGTTTTCTATAAATATTAGCAACGGATTGGTTATGCAAAAAGATGTGTCTATGTACATGTGTATATGAGCATACACCTGCTGAGAATTACCCCTTCCCAAATATTTCTCTGGCTCAGCCTCCTCATGTGTCCACAGTAACTGTCCCCACTTCCACCTTTTTGGTGACAGAAGCGATAGAAGAATTTACCTTTGCTTTTGACCAATTTCCTTTCTGCTTAAACAGAGACCTGGGCTGTCTCTGGCAGCGGGAAGAAGAATATTACCATTTTTAAAAACTTTGACACATTACTAATTCATTTTAAAGTGATCTGGTACATTTCATCTTGAGAGACATAAGCTCCCATCCTTATAAGGACCCTCATGGCAGTTTGTGTGAACAAACAGGGGCTTTTCTCAGCAAATTGCCTCAAACATGTTTGTTCTGCAATAAAAAAAAAAAAAAAAATCATGTTTCCCCTTTCACTTAAATAGTAGAATGTAATTAGAGGGACCCAAATACATAGGCAGGGAAGATGATGTTGAGAATTAAAGAAACACTTAGAAAAAGCAGACATCTTCAAGTCTCTTACATAAATATTACTGGGCATAAATAGGCCCCAAATACAGAGGAAAGGGAGAAGCCAGGGCTGGCCTTCACCCCAATACTTCTATGTGGTGAACACAAAAGGGGCCTTGAAATTACACAGGGGGCAGAGTGGTACATTCATCTCTGCCACTTTTGGCCATTAAAGCTTCACATAAAAACACATTGTGTAATGAGACCTAGCCAACACTGGACAATCTGCACACACATTAAAGCTTTCAGAAACTAGGGTTTACATAAGCATTAAAATATACGCCTCTCCCATTGTAGATTACGAGCAGCAGGAACCTAGCAGATCTTGTCCGTGGTGCCTGCGGTTTAAGCTCTCACGAAGAAGTGTTAGGCTTCCATCTACACGGGGCATTACTTGGGCAGGCACATCAGCGGAGGGTGTAGCCATGGCTGATGGAATTACAAGGAAGCAATTATGGAGAAAAGGCTCACTAATGTGAACAACTGAAGGGCAAGGGATTGGTCATTAGAGGCTTAAACCATCCCTGGCAGAACCGTAAGAGCAACCTCAGTGAGGAGGGAGGGGCGAGGTCAGGGGATTTACACCCCAAGGAAGCAGTGTTTGGAGGGAGATCTATTTCGAAGACTGCCAGTGCCTCTTAGGACAACCCTGGCTAAGGCTCCAAGGGCCAGCAAAGCTGTTCTCTCTTCTGTCCTCCAGCTAAATTTGCCTTCTGGGTCTTGAGGAACAGTGCCACAGGTAACAGTTTGCCTGATGTGAAAGGCAGCCTACCCTGCAAGGGTGAGCAGTTTACAGCAGCGGGAAGCTGCAGACCCAGCGAAAGTTCTGGAAATGTCTAGATGGGGTTCAGCAAATGTCACCTCACCTGACTCCAGACACCCCCTTAAGAGCGCAAAGAAATAACATGAGAAATAATAATTACACACAATGATTGACACATAGTAGGTACTCAGTTAATATTTGGTAGGAAATGAGGTTCAGGTATCCTTGACTACTAATTTATTTAGTGGGCTAGACTGAGGCTTTGGAAAGGAGAGAGTTCCTCAGTAAGCTACAACTGAGACTCTTTTAGGCCTCGATTACTGTGTAAAGAAACAAACTAAAATCCTAAGCATCCTTATGGCCTTGGCCTTGCAAAGACAGGCCCTCTGCTAAGGGCAGGGAAAAGCAGGCTTCCTGGGTAGGAAGATCCGGCTCTTGGCCTCCTTTTCTCTGTAGGGACCTGCCCCTCCTCCATTTTCTCCACCAGAAAATTAATGAGTTTAGGTCTTGCCACCATCCACGGCAGCTCAGGGGCTAGTATAGAGCCAGAGAGGGGATGGGGCTGTCCCTGTGCAGTGTGAAGGAGGTCTCTGGGACCAGCTGCTGTTCTAGGTCTAGTGATGGGAAGGCCCCATTTGGGAAGCAGCTTCTTCAGGATGAGGGAGGGTGGACCCTTTGCATTCCCTGATGTTTTCTTTCAAAACATTCTTTCCTCAGGCGCTCACTTGTAACACATTCTATTTTTCCTTCTGTTAGGTGTTTAAAAGAAATGCCCCCCACCCCCGCTTTGGTACATATAGGTTACTGCGCCTCTCCCTTCCTCTGCATCTCTTGGATCTCTGCCTAAAACTGCAATTACAGCCACAAGGAGGAAGTGAGACGCTCCCGGGAGCCCTGGCCATGCTTTCAGCCCTGATGGAGCCCGTGAGCCCGCCAGGAATCTGTTTCTTCTTCCCCGCACATCCCAATGTGTTCTTCAAGCTTGTCAGGTGCCCTCAGCTCTCCGGCAGAGGCTGACAAACATGTTCCTCCTCCCTTCCAACTGGCTACCCCGCCCCCAACCTCAGGCAGCACACAATATACCCGCAGTCCAAGCCCTGGCACAGCCTGCCAGTTTTCTGGATGCCAGACTATTATTATTATTATTTTTAAAGAGCGAACCAAAAGCTAAGCCCGGAACAAAAACAGAGCCAAGGAGAAAGGTGTCCGCCCGCTTACAAGGCACCCTAAGCCTAGAGAAAAAGAAGCACGCAGAAGCACTCCGCAATGCGCTCGCAGGCACCCCCCGCCCCCGCCCCGCTTCGGTGCTTGCACCCATCTGCAGTTCTGTCACAGAATCAGCTCCGGTTTCGCATCTCTAAGCCCGGGTCAGTCACAGATCATACACCTCCCCATGCCAAGAGCTTCTGCCGCCCGGAGCCTGAGACCCCTCCCACCCCAAGCCTCGGCGCCGAGCTCTGCGGAGGGCGCCTCGGCTCCGTGGCTCCTTCCTTGGCAGGACCTCGCGGACCGACGGTGCTCAGCCAGCCCCATTCTTGGCATTCACCGCGTGCCTTAATTGTATGGACATTTAAATCAAGGTCCGCTGTGAACACGGAGAGAGAGGCCTTTCTCCTGAGGGAGGCAAGGAGGAAGGAAGGAAAGGTGGAAGAAAGAAAGGGGACTGGGGAGAAGATGGAACGAGAAAACAAGAAAAAATAAGTAAAAGACGGCGCGAGTGCGTGCGCCCTGACAGCGGGGAAAGGGATGGAGGTGGGGGAGCGCGGGGAGAAAAGGACCACAGCATCCTCCCTACCGCAGCTCCCCCAATCACACAATGAGATAACGGCGACGTCTTCCAAAGGCTCTTTGTTCTCCCCCATCCTTTCGGATCCAGGCTTTTTCCTGCAAAGTGGAGGGGGTGGAGGGTGTGGGTGGAAGTGGGAGACGAAGGGGTGCCTCCCTCGTGTTAATTACCCGGACTCCCCTCGCCCCTTCCCTGCACTTTGCCTCCCCTGCAGCTCCAGACAATGAAAACAACATCAACCCCACCTCGCCCCAGCTCAGAAAACCCTACCCACCCTCTTGCCTCAGCTTTGCCCAGGAAACTGAGGCGGGGTGGGGGTGGCTAGGAGGGGCAAGAGCAGAGCGGGGGCCAGGAGGGCAGCAGGGGCTCGACAGCGGCTGCCCCGCCCGGGCAACCACCGCCGCCTTTACCTCGCCGGCCGAGTCCAGGCGCAGCCCGGCCGGGCGTGCCGCAGCGCGAGCTGCCGCGGTCGGTGGCCGGGATCCGGGGAATCAGCCTTCCGAAACTCGCCTGCTGCAGTCCTCTCTCTCGAGTCCCAAGTGGTGGAGGGAAGAAAGGAAAAGGAAAAAAAAAAAAGAAAGAAAGAAAGAAAGAAATTAAAAAGAAAAGAAAAGAAAAAACCCATAAGAGCGAGGCCCATCTGGCCCCTCATCAGCTTTGTCAAGTCTTGCATACGCTAAAATGCTAATGACCTAGATAGCTCATGCAAAATGCAGCAGGGAGGAGGGAGGGAGGGAAGGAGGGAGGTGGGAGGGAGGAAGAGAAAGAGTGAGGGGGGGGAGACCAAAGGAGGAGGAGACGGAGTGGGGGGTGAGGGGAGAGAGAGAGAGAGAGAGAGAGAGAGAGAGAGAGAGAGAGAGAGAGAGAGAGAATATACGTCTTCGAAACACTCCTAACACTCCCCCACCCCAAACTGTCAACCGGCTTTACCAGGTGAGCGGTGGGCGTAGATTTAAAAGGTCATTCTGTCTAATGCGGCTGTCTCCCTGGGTCCAAAAAGGGAGAGGGCCAGAAGATGAGAGTCCCCAAAGCCAAAGGGATAATAAGACATTATTTGAAGCCCCCTCCCTCCCTGCCCTCCTCCACCTCTCCACTCTGTTTACACACAAATCCAAACGCCTCCCGTGTGTGTTCATGGACATTTCACATTTTCCGCAATTGCTCCGCGCTCCTATGACAGACTCCCCTATTCTCATCACCAGCAAAACTCGTCCTGTGACCTCGAAGAGGGGTTAACCCCCCTTCTTTTCCCCACCCCCTCTACCTGGCCGGTCCCTCTCCCTTCTGCCTTTCCTCACTCTACCCCCAGCCGTCCAGACAACATCTCGGGCTTCTATATATATTTTTATTTTTTATAAGCCTCCGGTCTCTTCTCCAACATCCAGATCTCGACAAGGTGAGGCAGGGGAGCAGGAAAGCCAAGCTAAGTCTATCTGGTCACCCCCAATTCAGCCCTCTTTCCCAGAAAAACAAACCCAGCTACTCCCCAGCAAAGACATTGCTCAAGCATATCAAAAGGATAAATAAAATTCAATCTGAATACCCTCAGAGGTGCGCTGGGCGGGCGCCCTTCGGCGCTGGAGATCACTTGAATTCCCGAGCCCTCGCTTCGGCGCATCCTTTCTGAGCCCAGGGTGCTTTGTCCGGTGGTCCACTCAAGGTCCTTCCCTTTTTGTTGTTCTTCTTCTTCCTCTTCCTCCTCTTCTTCTTTTTAACAGACTGGTTGCAGCCCTAAGCGTCTCAGCCACCCCTACGAAAGGCAGTAGATCACTGGAATAAAAGGGATGGAGATAACAGACATACAGAGAGGCAGAGGGAGCCACATCTAGGGAGAGGCTGTTGGGGCCGGGCCCCACCTGCTTCCTTCCCGGGGGAAGGGGCTGGCGGCGAGAAAGCGCCCGTAGTCGCTCCACCCGGCAGAAGGAAAGGATAACCACGATGAGGGGCATCGTGACGAGGACCAGGAGCGTTGTAAAAAAATTCTCCCTTCGGTGAACAGAGCTGGCGGGCAGCAGGGACTGCACTGCTGGCGGCGGCGGCCCGGGGGAAGGAGAGGAGCGCCGGAGCAAAGGTTGCGGCGGCAGCATCCTCAGATGAATAATAATAACGCGCAGCGCAAGTTGCGGTACAGCCTGGAAATCCAGCCCTCCGCATGAACTCGCGTTGAGTGTGGATTGCAGGGGATGGGGAAGAAGGGGGGAGGGGAGGATGGAGGAGGGAGGGAGAGGAGGAGAGAGAGGAAGGCAGAGGGGGACAGAGAATTTGGAGCTTTTTAATTTATCCTTACCAAACCCTAATCTCGTTCGCTGTCCTCTTTGGGTGAGGTCGATGTCCTTTTAAAAAATTATGATTCCTTTAACGGATTATTCAGCTAAAAGAAGCCACATCTGCTGACTATACCGAAAACAAGAGGATTAGGAGCCGGTCCACAGAGCCCGGCCCGCAACCCCCCACCCCCTCTGCACCAGCACACGTCATTCTCACTGCCCCCGGGCACCTCCCTCTTCTTGCTGGGAGAGAGCTGTGCCAAAGAAAATGCGGATTTGGGGAAAGTGAGAAGTGGGAGCGCTAGGAAGAGCGGGAAAGCCAAGGCTGGAGGTGGCGATTCGCACCCCCACACTCACATGCGCTTCCGTTTACCCATTTCTATCCTGCGAGAAGGGGCGCTTTCGCCGTGCCCACTGGCCCGGCGCCTGCAGGGGTCCGTGCCCTTCGCCCCCTTAGCGTCACCCCTCCAGCACCAGTTCGGGGCAGACTCTCCTTAAGGACCTGGGGCGACAAACTAAACCTGGGCCCACCGCTTTCCTCCCCTTCTTGCGCGTCTGGTCCACTCCCTGTCTCTCCCCTTTTGCAAATGGTGTGAGGGTCTCAGGGCATTCGCACACCTTCTTCTTCTTCCCCAGGCAGGAGGTGCGGGAGAAGGGTTTCCGCAGACCACGGGGCGGCGAGGCCCAGGGCAGGGGGTGGCTGGGGTGTGCGCGTGAGGGAGGGCGCTGCGGCGGATGCGGTTGACATCCTTGCCAAGAGCTTGTGCGGCTGTCCCGCCGCTGCGGCGACCTGAGCGCCTTTGAACCTCTTCACCTCCCACCCCAGCCCCAAGCTGGCTTCTGGGCAGGACATTGGCAGGAGGTGGGAAGAAGGGTAGGTGGAAGGGGGGTGAAGTAGTCCCATCCTCCGCCCCCCTGCAGTCAAGGTGAACGTGAAGGAGAGTGGGCGCGCGTGCCCGCGCCTCTGAACACGTGCGCGTGCCCCTCCCAGCTCCCCCCTTCCCTGCCCTCGGCGCCCTGCCGCCTGCCTGGGCCAGATGGACGCTAGAGATGAGAGGCACAGAAGTGCGTCTCCAAGTCCGACCGCCACCGTCCAGTGTACGTTTAGACTCACTTCGGGGAGGCTCCTTTTGTTGTCGTGGTGGAGGCTGTGTGGTGTGTTTTTCGGGGACCACGGGGTTCGTTGAACCTTAAGGAAGCACTCAGACTAAATCTACCCATGAAAACAAAATCCGAGGACACCCCCGGCCGCGACCCCCCAATAAAAACCCAGCGCCAGCAATGTGAAATCTTCGGTCTTTCCCAAGAGTCCGTTCAGCCGTTGCTGGAGTCAACTCCAACCCCGGCGATTTCCGCGCGCGCAGGGCTCATCTCTGCTTTTCCTACTTAGGATTTCCTTCTCTGATGACTGGGGGAAAAAAATTAAGTGTTCCTTGGGCAGCGCTGGATTCAGAGCAGCGAGAGATGGAGAGGAAGACAAGCCCCTGACAGCTAAAAGCAGCTCCTCAAATCAGACGGCCGGTGCGGGGCGGCCCGAGCGATCCTGCGGGGGTCGCCGTGGGGGTGCGCCGCGTAGCGAGAAGCGTCCGAATGAATGGTTACTCTAGGCTCTACCGAGCTCGCTTCAAGGCCGCTTCGGCTCTTGTCAATTGTTGGGTGCTTGCCCTAATAAAAGAATTACAGCAATCTCCAAATCTCTTAGCACTAGCTTTTTGCCTCCAACAAAGTACCACGAGAAGCTTAAAAATAAGCGGTTTTTGTACATTCTAAGAACTAGAAAGGTTTGGTTTAAATTGAGGGGTGGTGGTGGTGGTGGTGGTGGAAACATCCTTGCAATGCATTTTTAATTTCTGAAGACTGTAGTTAGTTGGGAAGACCCATCATCTGGGACATTCCACCCCACAACGCACCCCCCCCCCAACCCCCTGCCCCGGAAAAACGACATTCTGATAATCTTCCCTTTAAATTAGAACACTTTTCTGGTGGAAAAACTATGTGAATGTAGTCGCTTGTCTAAGACTTCCACCATTTTGATAAAGGTTTTAGATTCAGGACTATTTGTGTTCTAGTCACTCAGAGCTCCTTAAGCGGACAGTGTGGGCATGGGAGGATGGGGCTGCGACCTGAGTTCCAGGTTGTCTTGACTGCAGAGCGGCAGGGCATACCGCTGCTGCCCTTTCCCTGGTTGTTCTTCAAGGCCTGGTTTTGTTCAGCTTGAAGACGGGGTTTCATTGCAGTCCTCCTGGCTGTTGCTGCAATGCAGGCAGGCTATTTGCTCTCTCATCTTGCGGTATGGGGGGAGGGGAGCCGGGAGATGGTTTTGTAACAGACTCTGCAGGCCTGAGTGGGAACGCCTTAAATGATGAGCCCCGGGTTAAAAAAGAAAGAGAGAGAGAGAGAGAGAGAGAGAGAGAGAGAGAGAAGCAGCTGATGCTGAATTAATAGTTAGAGCAGACCCCTGGGGCTTTCTCCAACGAGGGGGTCAGGAGTCCTTTCCCCTCCCCCAGGCACAGATTTCATATCTGTTTTTAACCAGTCTGATCAGATGCTGGGACATTTGTGATGGCTTCTTAAACCCTAAACCCTTGGGCTTAAGAGCTGTCTATACTCCTGATCAAACTCACCCCAAATACTAACACGTTAAGAAATTACATTGTAAAACCTCCCCAAATCCGATTGACTGGGCTGTTTGGGGCCCATATGGCTGGACAGCTGTGCTGCTCCACGTGAAAAGACACCATTGCCCCTCGGATGGTATAAACCCGGGGTTCCCCAGAGAGCCCAGACATGACCTAAGTATTAGCTTAGCCTGGGGTGAAGACTGAGTTAAATCTCTTCCTTCTTGGAGGTGAAAAGAAAGACAACAACAGAAATCAAAAGGTGTACTTTTGAATTCATTGTTAGTTGTGAGCCTCCCAGCTGATCCCACCCAAGGAAAGAACACCCGAGAAATAAACTCTCTTCAGCTTACCACAAGCATGACGCGAGGCAAACTGAAGACACGGGAGACTGGAAAGAAGTACATTATTTGCCGAGTGTACCATGTGTCGGTGACATTTGTGGTTCCCTGTTCAGAGAAGCAGGGTTCTGACCTCAGCCGATGCCTCAATGCTAACCATAAAGAACCGCCATCAGAGCGCAATTTCCATGGTGAGAAGATGAAACTGTGCTTTAAAAAGGAAAGCCCATTATGAAATGCAGCCGGATTTAATTTTTAATATGATGGCGGATCCTCTAACGCATTCTTTGCTGGTGTTTGCATTCAGGAGGAGTGATTCATTCTGTGGCAGAAATCAAAATAACGTAACACTCTGCAGTACTTTTAAACGTGCTTCTCATTTTTAAAAGGTGTCCTGAAATAGAATATTCTATCACCTTCAAGTGGCAGTGGCCAGAAAAGCTGAACACAAAACTCTGTTTCTACTGAACTGTTCAGGCTAGATAAGAACCAGGTTTGATCTTGCTATGTGTGCCTAGGCATACTGCAGGCACTATGACCCTAGTTCTCATCAGGGCCTTAACACAGAATTTAAAATAAGAAAGAAAGAAGGAAAGAAAGAAAGAAAGAAGGAAGGAAAGAAAGAAAGAAAACCCCTCACAAATCAACATGGAACATGAAATGGGGGGAAAGTCAATCAACACTGATTTGGAGGATTATTTCAATAGTAAAATCACCTTTTTCAAAAGCTTTACATAGAATTAGCAGATCCTGGGATGTGTTTTCTAGTGTAAGTTCCCATCTTTAAAAATAGGTACAAATAGTTCTGCAGTGACTGTGGCTTTCAAAAATAAAATAAAATAAAACAAAATAAAGAAAACAATTTTGGAGATACTATTTGAATGGCATTACCCCAGAGATCTTTTGATTTCCTCCTTTCTTATATAGAAGAGGAAAACAAGGCCTAGAGAGAAGAAAAAATTGCTTCTCAGTATCATATGGGTGGGTGTAGCAAATTCAGTGGGACAATTAACACCAACATTTCTCTCTTCATTTGTCTGTTTATTTTTTCTCAAGTCATATTTGAACTTGGCCTTCTTATGATTTTGGTAAGTAAAATAAATAGCCAATAACCCTAGAAAGTGTAATGAATGTGTAGCTTAGATTTCATTTTGAAATTTAAGTTTTTCTATTTAAGTTTTTATTTAAATTTCAGAACAAATTTAAGCAAGCACACATTGCCAGCCTCTTGTGACCCTGGAAGGATGGGCCGAGCCACACAAAAGTTTCAGAGTCTTTGTCTAAGTAAATTACATGCCACAACATGCCTAGAAAATAATCACATTAAAGCCTGAGCCAGGGGTTTTGAAGTAGGACCCTCAGACAGAGGTCTGGCAAATAGCATCCTTTCATAATCATTTTGGGGGAAGGATGAGGTGTGTGACAGAGTCTCTCTTGACACATATCCAGTTTATCAGGTGGCAGTGACCAAGTCAATTTGCTTTGTTTCTGCATTATTTAATAAATTATTCATATTGTGAAAAAAAAAAAAAAAAAACAACTCTCAAAAGAGAGAAAGAAAGAAAGAAAGAATTAAACTGTGGCATAATGAAGGTACTGTGTGACCTTGGGCAAGTAATTCACTCTCTTTGTCCTTGTTACATATCCTCTTCTCCAACATGAGATGCTTGGAATGATGGCTTCTAAAGTCCCTTTCAACACAAATAGTGCACGATTCTATTGTTTGAAAAAAAAAAAATGTCCACATACTCCTGAGTCTGGAGGGTAGTGTCTCCTTTAAAAAAATTTATCTGGCTGAAACTGTTTGGGGCCTAAAAAGTTAAACACAGAAAGCTTAGAGGAAAGTAGTGTGTGTGTGTGTGTGTGTGTGTGTGTGTGTGTGTTTAAATGGTATTCACCGTAAAGTACAACCCTTCTTGATTCTTGATTTACTCTCTGGGTCAGGACAAGGTCCTTATATCATGTGAAAGCATTTTCTATCCCCCTTCAAATGCCTCACCACAATGTCTGCAGCTGTACCTTCACATAAGCAGATCCATCCTGATCCTTGCAGCAGATTTAAAAACCCTCCTCTTTAGCTGCATCCTGACCTAGATTGCAGGATGAAGACTAATGATTCATTTGCAATGTTTATGATGGGCATCTATGGGCAGGGTTCTCCAGAAGAAACCCTGTTTCCCTTCCCATCTGATAGGATGACAAGTAAATATTTTAGTTTAATTGCTACATGAAGCATGAGGCTATTTCCTAATGAATTGCCTGCCCCAGGAAGAGGATCTGTAACTCACCAGTGCTTCAGGCAATTTTTAGCATGTGTCAGATTGTGTTTGCATTGCAGAAGTTGGACTTTTATTTTTCCGGTGCAGGCAAACTATCTGTTTTTCTTTCCATCTTTATGCGGAGACATACAGTTCAACATACCTTTATAAAGAGAAAAGCCTTGTTTGTGTTTAAGAGCATGATGGGAACATGCAGGCAGTATTCATATGCATAAAGAATGAGAACATGGTGAGGATATGGTGTTTGTATTCATATACCAGATATTGTTTTAATGCAAACCAGGCAAATCTTCCTTTGAGTTTCATTTAGAGGCAGCTAGTATATACAATAAATTATGAAACCTGTGTACTACACTCGGGAAAATGGTCCTGACTAATAATGAGGTGCCGATTGGTGTGTTCATTAAATATACAGATTTGAAGCCGAATTAGTGGAAATTACTAAAATGGAAATCCTGTCAATCATAAACGAGATAGCTGACAAGTCAGAGGGAAAAAAAAATACCCAAATGTGATTCATGTCTTGTAGGATTGTGTCTGAGGATGATTTAAATAAATTTGGACATTAGGTGGTAACATTAGATGAAAATGAAAAATAACGTCCAATTGGGGAAAAGTCTGTAGTAGGCCAGGGGGAGTGTAAAAAAAAAAGGAAAGGGGAAAAAGGAAGAATGAGGGGGTCGTTTGGAGGGTAGCTTGTTTGTAATGAATGAACGAATAGATGAAATCTAGAATATTTATTTCCCAGTAGCCATCACTCAGGAGACATTCAACTATTGTTCACAAGAGAAAATCAGCATCCCTTCTGTGTTGAGCAGCATCAAACAGACTATCTGCATATGTAAGTCTGCTGGGAGGCCAAGGAGTCATCAGCTCCAAGTACAGTGTGGGGAATATCGGCTTATATTCGATCTTTAATTTCAAAAATGCCATGAAAAGGTGGGCAACAGTGTGGGAGTGGGGGTTGGGATGGGCAGAGGAGGGCAAGGGGTGAAAAACTGGGACAACTGTAATAGAATAACAATTTAAAAAATCTTAAAAAAATAAAAACACTGTCTATGAAACAAAGGGGGCCATTGCATACCAGTCAACCTGCAACATGCCAGGCACAGGGCTGGCTACTTAGGTGTTTTTCATGCATCACCTAAAGTCTCACAGCCTTGCTAACTCCATTTCACACAAGAGGTGACTGCTTCCCTGAGCAGTTAAGTGACTTTCTCAAGTGCATAAGCTGGAGCTGGAATCCAGTTATGACCCGCCCCGAAGACTGCTTTTTCCATTACATCCCCATGCTGCGGGCTTCCCAGAAGGAACAAGAATAACATTACGTAATATAAAGCTGATGTAAAAAAAGAACTTGTCAGCGTTTGTCCTGCTTCGTGTACCAAGTTAAAGCAAGCACAGGAAGACTGACAGAGCAGATGAGAAACACCACTTAAGATAATTTTTCCTGCTAAACTCTGTTGTACGCTATGCAAATATGATTGCGAAAGTGGAACATTATCAACACTTTAATGCTAGTTATCTTTCAAAGATGATACTTAGAGCAATCAACATAAACTTAGTATACTGTATCCCAAATAATAAAAATGTTGGCTTGTATCATTCTGACATCTCAGTACGACCTAGAAAGCCAATCTGGATGATATATAGTGATAATAACGTTCTGCATTTAAACAGCATCTTAACAGTCACAGCATTTTGTCACCTGGGGTGGGCTGGGGGAGGAGAGCCAGAAAATAGAAAGGGACTTAGAGGCTCATTTAGGGGCAGAATGCCCCCGGGGAAATTCTTGAGATGGAGGACTGCAAATCAAAGGGAACATATTTTCATTTTCTTCTGGGTGATCCCCTGCTTCCTGTCTCCCCCAAGACAGACAGGGTTGATAAGAGGGATCCTTGTGTGGCAGAGATGTTTCCTGTTTTGGTGTATGATCAGATACCCTGAGTTGATATTAAATAATGCTGAAGGGAATGGCGGACTGAAGCAAGGGATAGAAGAGGTAGGAGGGAATAAAAATTGAATGCTGGAAATTGACTTTTTAGGGGGTTTCACTGCTTTACTTAAGGTATATTTTCAAACTGTTGAGCTGCTCTAGGACAGAAAAAGATGGCATTTCACTTAAAATTCCTTCATGGTCATTTACCAACAACTTCACTATTACCGAGAGAGAGCTCTCCACTCTAGTAAAGGAGGCAGCATGTGGGCTACTGGTCTGGGAGTCAGGACACCGGGGTTCTGGTCTTTGGTTTGCTACAGTGACCTTGAGAAGTGACAGGTATCTTTCCCCATGAAGTCTAATTTTTCTCTTACTTGTAAATGCAAGATGTAGGGGTTCTGTCCACTTACCTAAATCCCCAGACTTTCTTTGTTCTTTTCCCTGCTCCCGCCTCCTGAAGTTCCCTCCTGATGCTTGAACAACATCTCAGCTGAGTAACTGGTACCTCACTATGTTGATCCTCTTAAGGGATTTTCAAAAAGGTTATTAACAGCAATTAACAACATTTTCTAAGCTGATGAAAGATGGTTCTTTGGGAGAGACAGAGGATGGTTTCCCGGTACTTCTGAAGTTGTGCTGGTTTTGCACAACTCCTTGTCCACATCAACTGTAGAGGGTGGGCCCCGTGAGAACACTCAGGGGTCATGGAGACAACACAGATGTGAGATCACATACTACCTACATCACCCACTTACTTGGTGAAACTGGACCAGCTTTTCATGTACAATACGGGGATGATGATAAGGCTGACATCACAGGGCACGTGTTTACTGAGAGAACAACTAGTTAAGTGCAAGTGTTGTGCTTATCTCTTTTAAAGGTGGACTCAGGGATGGCCCCTGCTCCTGTCATGCCCTCTCCTGCCCCAGAAAAAAAGAGTGCAGGGAAATGGGCAGGTGAAATGCAATGCCATGCGCTGTGTGGCTCATGGTTGACCCTAATCTGAGCAGAAGGGGAGTCTGGGGAAGCATTATTTCATGGTGTATCTTGTGGTTGACCCACAATCTGATTGAACAAGCATTGTAAAAACAATACATTATAAAACAGGGAGAAATACAGCTAGGAATCCCTCCTGAATTCTGTGGCAAAGTTTGAGGGTGTCAGAAGCTCTTGAAGACATGGAGCTTACGCAGCGTGGGGGACATTGTCTTCCCCAGTTGACTGGCAGTATTGCCTTTGGGTGTGGAGAGGCCAGAGCTAAGAGAGAGTTGAGAGTTAGAAGATGAAATTGAGGCTCTGAGGAGTGAAGTGCCTTGTCTATGGCCACACTTTTACTACATGGGCCAGACATCAAAGACAAAAGGCCTGCACAGCTGTGTAGGAAACCAGAGGAGGAAACAGATGAGAAGCAGTAGAAATCTATACAGGGGAGCTTGTAGAGTCTGTTGACTTGCTTTCTCAATGGGCCTGACAGTTTTCTTTTAGAGGGATAATAGCTATATCTACCTCAGAGAGTCATTGGCACAATAAAAATAGCACAATGCCCGCACACACACAAACTCAACACAGTGTCTTGACATAGTGAATGCTTATAAATATTAGCTAGAGACATTATTTGTGCCCTGGTTGGTGTGGCTCAGTGGACTGAACACTAGCCTACAAACAAAAGAGTCACTGGTTCAATTCCCAGTGAGGGCACATGCCTAGGTTGTGGGCCAGGTCCCCAGGTGAGAACATGCAAGAGGCAACCACACATTGATGTTTCTCTTCTATTTTTTGTCCCTTTCTTCCCCTCTCTCTAAAAATAAATACAATCTTAAAAAAAAAAAAAAGACATTATTCCACCTGCCCCACAAAGATACTCATGTTGCTCTTGGCCAAGAAAAACTGTTGGTATAGTTGGCTTTGCTCTTGATGAGAGCCAGAGAAGTTCCCTGGTGCATTGTGGAAACAGCATTGCTACTCACTGCAGAGGATGCCTATTGTAACCATGTCTCTGGGAGTCTAAGTAACTGTCTGCTTATGGAAACCTGAACCTTAAAGTTAAGGTCTGTTTTCAAGGAAGTGACAATTTGCAATGCCTACTTTATCATTGTTTCACTTCTGGTACAATCCATAAGCTCCTCTTATAATGATAAGAGGAAAGACACTGAAGGCTTCAGCTGTGGATGTGAAGCTCTTTGGGGATGTCTAGGGGAGACAAGATGATATTTAGTACTTGTTGGGTGTGATGGAACAGCACAGGCTGAGTGAGAGGAGGGGCCAATTTTTAGCTTTCCAAGGGAGACATTTTTAAAAAGTATCCTCAGAAATCTTAAGTAACAGAATCTTAGGCCCTATTTTTCTGTCAGTAAGAAACCTCAAATCGCTCTGGCTGGTGGCTCAGTGGATTGAGCACCAGCCGGCAAACCCAAAGGTTGCTGATTGGATTCCCAGTCAGGGCACATAACCAGGTTGCAAATCAGGTCTCCAGCCAGGTCCGTAGCTGGAGGCAGGTGAAAGGCAACCATACATTGATGCTTCTCTCCCTTTCTTCCTTCCTCCCTGCCCTTCTCTCTAAAAAACAAACAAACAAACAAATAAAAAACAAACAAACAAACAAAACAAAACAAAAAGACAACTTTAAGACACCTCAAATCCTCTTGGAAATAAATACCTAAAATTTTTAGATATGACCTCTGAATATCTTTTAATTGCCTAGCAGAGCTTGAAGGAAATAAAGCTGGACCAGAAATAAAATCTAGCTATACACTGTTTACAAGAGATGCATCACAACCATGGAATGAGAAGGATGGGAAATGGGAAAAGAAATAACAGGTAAATACTTATCCAAAGAAAACTGGTATAGCTTATTAATGCCAAATAAAATAGACTTGAAGACAAAATTGACTTTAAAGGTGGTTTCCTTGAAAAGAACAATTAAGTAGAAGAACAATTCTAAACTTAAATTCCTCTAGAAATACAGCTTCAACATATAAAAGCGAAAAAATGAAGAAATTTTAGGGAAAAAGCCACAAAGTGGAAATGATAGTAAGAGATTTTGGTAACTGATAAAAACAGTTGGAAGGAATATGGATTTGTGTAATGCAACAACAATAAAATTAAAAAAAAAGAATATGGATTTGAACAACATTATCACACTTGCTGTGATGTACAAGCTTGAGAACTTTTTATCAATAATTAGAAAAGTCGCATTCTTTTGAGTATACTTGTGACATTTATAAAACTTGATCATGTGGTATCTCATAAATGAAGTCTCAACAAATACTATAATATGTCATACAAATTGTGTTATTTAACTGCAGTATTGTTTAATGAGAAATCATTAGCAATAAGAAAAAGAAATTCACCTGCTTTTTCTTTTTCTTTCTTTTCTTTTTTCACCTGCTTTTTCTCCCATGCATTTGAAGGGAGGGCAAAGGCATTAAAAAATATATATTTTATTTGTTATTTTTAGAGAGAAGGTCAAAGAGGGAGGAAGAAAGGGAGAAAAACATCAATGTATGGTTGCCTTTCACTTGCTTCCATCTACAGACCTGGCTGGAGACTTGGCTTGCAACCTGGTTATGTGCCCTGATTGGGAATCTAACCAGCGACCTTTGAGTTTGTAGGCTGGTGCCAATCCACTGAGCCACCAGCCAGGGCCCAAAGGCATTTCTAAATAACTCTCTGGCCCAAGAAGAAATCATACTGTAAGTTACTAATTAAATTAATTAAAATACTCCATATCAAAGCTCTGTGCCATGCATTCATAGAAATACTTAAAGGAGAGCTTAAGGCCTTCCAAGTGTTTATATTAGTAAAGAAGAAAGACAAATGATGAATGGTGTAAGTGGCTAATGGAAGGAATTAAAAAAAGAAAGACAGAGCAAGCCTAAGAAAGAAGAAAAAAATAATGATAAGAGGAAAAAGGGGGGCAGGTGTTGAAATTTAGACTCTAAAACTCTACCTATAACAGGGCCATGGTTATTTTATGAATGAGAAGAAACATTCCCCAACTGCAAGTACTTTTCCCTCTCAGTGGAAGATAGATTCTAGATTCTTTCCTCTGAAGGCCCTTCTCACAGAATCTATTTCATCTTTGCAGCAGATGGACTAAAACAGAGTTTTTTTTTGTTCATCCCTATAAACTTCATATCTAGCATAGGTGCTCAGCAATTCTATTCAATGACTTCTCTTCTGTAGATATTTGTGCATTTACTCTTTTTGAGGGTAAACTCTTTGAGGGAGAAACTATTTTTCCTCCTTTCTGCTACTTAAAATAGGTGTGGCTAGAACCCCATACAAAGGAGATACCTGATACCTAAATGCCTTTGAAGTTGAATCAAGTTTATAGGCAAGAGTTTACCTTCTAGACTAAGAGAGAAAGAGAAGGAAGGTGGAAATGATTTCTGACTCTTCCATATTTGGGAATCTGATCATAATTCAGAATAGGCTGACCTTCAACAAAGAGAGAAGAATTTCTCTATTTGTGGGCATGATTTTGTGGCTTGTTAAGAAAAAAAAAAATCCTAAACCCTCCATTGGAGTGGGAGCACATTCCTTTCTGAGTCCTGAGGTGGGGCTGCCTGAGGATTGGTTAGGGGTACAGGCTTTTGCTGTTGAATGCTACCCAAGTTTAAGTCCCCAGTGTTTTTTAAAATTATCATGGTAAAATCTGCATGACATAAAACTGTACATTGCAGCGGCATTAAGTACATTCGTAATGTTATGCCTCTACCACCACTCCCCATTTCTAGAACTTTCATATCATCCAAAACAGAAACTCTATCCCCACTGATTTCAGCTGCGTAATTTTGGCCAAGTTGCCAATTTCTTCATCTGCAAACCAGGGCTAATCATATTCCCTGCTGAATAACATTATTGTCTGGGTGATGTGATAAAATGCAGGGAAACTGCTTACCACAGTGCCTGGCACTGTGCTTTACCGAGTAAGTATGCAATGCATGTTAGTATAGAAAAGAAAAAGGAGAAAGAAAATTCAAATCCTTTAGTGCTTAGAGGGAGGACTGAGCTAAAGTGTACATGGTTCATGAAAGGTGTGCCGGACAGCCTCTTCATGGGGCTTGACTAGAATTCAATTGGCAAATGACCTCTCTGGACTCTGGGCTGGAGGGGTTATCTGTAAAATTCCTCCTAGCACCAGCACTATGTCTGACAAGCCATGGGTTCTCAAGAAACTCCTGAAAATGCAACTGAACGAACACATTCATAAACACCTCACTGCTCAAAGGGAGGAGAGAGATCGTTTCGTCTTAGTTGTCAGCCTATCACGGAGAAGACTGAGACTCGGAGAAGCAAAATGACTTATTCCAAATCACACAATTAGGGGTAGAGCTGTATGAAATTGTTAAGGTTCTTAAGCCCATTGTGCAATCTTAACTTGAACCCGAACCCAGAAGAATAGCAGAAAAACTTGAGAAAGCCCGAAAGGCTCATACAATACCTAATTTGGAGTACAAAGCCTACAACCAAACGTTCAATGTCATTGTCCTTACTCTGACTATATATTTGATTCAGAATGTTGCAAATAATTGCTTTTCATTAAGGAGAGAACATCTCCTTCCAGTTTAAGGGCAATGGCCACTCGGGTAAGGATCATTACAAAACACCATTTTTGGACAACCAGGAATTTTTTAAAGTTATTTTAAATAATGCACACATTTTTAAACCTCACTCAGCTTCAGTTTTATTTGTCAGGTGTGGATGTTACTACTTCATGGAGCTGCACGAGAATTAAGTGATGGTAGCTTGCACAGCGCCTGGCATAAGGGATGGTATTCAGCAAATATTTGTTGCGAGCAAAGGGGATATTATTGATAAAGCCTACTCTCCAGCCATATCAACAGCCCACTTGACCCTGCTGGGAAGATTTGCTGGTGCTGTATACACTTTGTTTGCAGTGTGACCCAAAGAATAACCTCGAGGGAGGAGGGAGCCATTAAGACTGGAGCAATTGACAGAAAGCACGTGCTGCTGTTTTGCTGCTGTTCCCCAGGTCGCAAGCAGACAGAAATGGCTTCCTATGTTTACTGGAAACATTGAGAAGTGTCTCGGCGACACGGATGCTGTGGCTGCAGGTTTCAGTCTATTTCCAGGCATACAGGTCACTTGGCAGAGAGATAGTTAGTTATCTCATTCCCAAGTAGAGCAGTGATGGGAAGAATCCTGACTGGGAATCAGGACACTGGGTCCTAGACCCGCCCGCTTATTAGCTCATAATCTCAGGCAAAGGGCTTCACTTCTGTGTACCTAGGGATCCTCTTCTGTGGCACAAGGGGATTGAAATGAATGAATTTTCTGATCCCCCCCCCCCCCAGCTCGACAACACTGTTTTTAAGAAAAATTATTTCACTCACAGCTTTCCAAGTACTGCTGCTCAGTGAAAACATGATGCCCATAAGCATGCACGATCACACGTACACAGGCACACGCAGACACACGTGCATTCTCTTCTACCCAGAATCTTCACTAGGGGAAATAGCACAAAAACCTAATAGCCATTTTACTCACCATCTTTAGAGTGACATAACCCAGATGCTTCTGGACGAGGACCTCATCTTCCTTGTGACTCGGTCCTTCTGCTGCCAAATGAGGTAGAAATGGTGCAATCTGATTTCCACCTCCCTGGAGCCACTGCTGCTGTGGCTGCTGCAGCCGCCCGCCTTGCCTTTGACCATGGATGCTGCATCAGCACAGAAATGCTGAGCATAGCACATTTCTGAGCTTGGGGAGGCAGCCTGGATTGCTGCAGAGGGAACTGGGTTTCCATTCTTCCAAATGCTATTTCCACCCAGAGAGTTGTAGGGGTGGGAGGAAATTTACTTTTAAACATTGCAACCTCCAAAGGGATGAATTTGAGAGAACTTGGCTTTTTCCAAGATCAAGCTCTCCTTGTGAAGTCAGATTTAATCATTTAGAATTGTGATCTCGCTCCCTGCAAAGGCAACATTTGTGTTTGTTGGTGGGGATTGTGACAAGGTCTTTAAAGAACCCTCGTTGCAAATACCTGGCTTTTCCTCTAAAGGGTATTGTTTCTGCAGACTTCCATGGTTCTCGATGACATTATTGAACCTGATACAATGAGATAGTCTTTGTAGTCTTGGCTTTCCCGGTATAATCTGTTGGGAACAGAACAGGGCAGAGCCTGGAACTTATTAGCTGTGAGGGTGAAGTTCACTTTTTGATTCTCACAAATGCCTCACTGAATCACTTGCTCAGCTTTTGAGGTACCTGTTTCATTGGTAGCCAGTCTTCCCCTCCACATAAATCTTGTAGCTGATAGTCTCTGATTTTAGTTTTCTCATCTGCTAGTCAAAACCAGTCACACAGCACAATCATGAAGAATTGTTTAGATGATTTGTGAAAATGGTC
This sequence comes from Noctilio leporinus, assembly GCA_004026585.1. Classification (NCBI taxonomy): domain Eukaryota; kingdom Metazoa; phylum Chordata; class Mammalia; order Chiroptera; family Noctilionidae; genus Noctilio; species Noctilio leporinus. The sequence continues at coordinate 536,277 of PVIW01000337.1, read as the reverse complement.
TCCAAATCTTTTTGAGTATGTTCTCCAACAGTAAAAATGTATTTGCATGTTCACCTTCAATGTATAGATATATATGTATTTTAAATTATATAACATATGAATAGCGTTAGTTAATATCTAAAGTCATAATATGTAGGATAAGGTTTATTATCAAGGGTAGTGCATGTTAAATGATATTTTGAATAATTATGGTAATTGCACACATTTTTGGCCAACTTCTTGGATCTGAATAAGTCATAATTGTTTCAATCTTGTAATATGGTTATGAATATGGCTATAATAAGGTTGAGCTCTTCCTAGGAGTCGAAGTGTCAGTTCCACCTTTCTTTTATTTTTTAAAATATTTTGTTTATTATTTTTAGAGAGAGGGGAAGGGAGAGAGACAGAGAGAGAGAGAGATACCAATGTATGGTTGCCTTTCACCTGCTTCTAGCCACAGACCTGGCTGGAGACCTGGCTTGCAGCCTGGTTATGTGCCCTGGCTGGGGAATTGAACCAGTGACCTTTGGGTTCACAGGCTGGCGCCTTATCCACTGTGCCACCAGCCAAGGCCACCTTTTCTTTTTGCTTGTGTTATTATTAAGAGTCACTTCTATTTGGAATTTCTTCACAGGAATCTTTCCAAGCCGTTTTGGTGGGATGTTAGTTTAATTAAAACTAGATTGTGTAATCTGCAACTCCACTTAACCCTTCTCACTCGTCCCCTAGGATAATTTTTCCTGTAAGTGACATACGGACAAAAGAAATCACCAATGCCAACCCATATATTAGATATTAATAAAAATTTTTTTTCTAATTTTTGTGATAACAGTCTTTGGTATTACTTTTTCTACACTTTAGTGGATGGTTTTATATATCTCCCAGGATACACATGTGCTTGTGTCATTTTCTAGAAATCCCTGAATTAAAGGATGTAAATGTGCTTTTACTGACTAAAGCTGACTAAAGGAAAGCAATGGTGAGGATGCATATGCAGAGAAGAACATCTTTATTGGCAGAGCTATATTCGCCTATAGATCTAAAGACCTCTAAATACTTTTCAGGAAGGATGATCAATTCCATTGTTACTCACAAGAAGAACAGGCCTGGTCATTCCTCCTTTGTGATTGGAGTGAGTCCCAGGTAAGTTGGTCACAACAGGACCTTTGGACTCCAGATGTGTCCCCTGCTTGACTATTGTAAGCTACTGGAGCACAGATCCCAATTGTTCACTCTCAGAATTGGAGGCCTGCGAGAATGTGTTGTAAGAAGAAAGACTTCTGCAGCTGTAGGATTATTAGTGGGAATAAGAAAAATGTTTTTGCACTGCATCTTCAGAAGGCTTGGTTGGGTTTCAGAGAACCAGGACTACCAGTGTAAGTCTAGGATTTTGGACAAAATACTCAGAAATTCTCCCCTGGCCCTTGAAAATTTTAGTTCTTTCTTCAAAAGCAGTTAGGTTACAGGGGTCTGGTAAGAAATATGTGGGGTCAGAGGTTATGTTGGGTGTTAAGCCAGAAGAGATACTGCTTATGATCAGCCAGACTTTGGGAGAGAGAAATGGAATATTCATAAATTATGACTTAAGCAAAACATTTACCCAGCAAGTCTCTGTAGCTGACTCTGCGATTACATACGTAGGGAGGGGCAAAGACTCTAAATTATGGTGCCTACCAGGTATTATTAGGCATGGAGAAACTCTGGAAGCTAGATGTTCTCTAGAACAGAGTAATAGTTCCTGAAAATCCTTTTGGTAGTTTTATGGTCACTTTAAAGACAGGTGAGAAAGACCCCTAACTGAGAGCAATCTGACTGGACCATATTAGTCCAATTCTGTTTGGAATGAATTTGGCTTCTGGAAGAATAGTAGGGTAGGAAAATTTCAAGGAATGTTTGTATTTAAGCTCCAAAGAAAAGGGCTAAAACACCAAGATATAATTTTAAACACATATTCAGTGAAAAATAGATGGCAAGTTTAGGGTCTTCTTTCTTAATATGTTCTTTTACGGTAGCAGAATTGTAGCTGGGCACATACTTCATGGCAACACTATTGTTTCCAACTTCCCTTGCGGTTAGGTATGGCTATGTGACTGGGTTCTTGTCAATAGGATCTGAGGTACTCCCACATTTGTTACTTGGGATAGTGGTGTGTCCCCACCATGCTCTTTCTATTTCTCACCCATGAACCCAGGCATTATGGTGACCCAGCTTTGGACATATGGATGACAATGATTCTTTAAGGGATGGACAAGCAGTGATTGGATTCCTGAATGACCGCATGGAATAAGGCTGCTGCCCTTCTCCCCACACCCGGTCTACTCTAGTCAATACTGTGATGGGCTACTTAGAGCTCCCCCTTTAGGTCTGAAGCCCGCATTACCCCAGATTCTGGGAATATTGGCTGCTGATGCCTCACATTTGAATTCTTCTTCAGGAACTAACTGCTCTTGGCCAAAGGGGGCTGCCCAACATGAGGTTCCATTCCTCTTCCCAGAGGCAGCCTACATTCAGCGATTGGCCTGGCCCCATGCCACAATTTTGGACAACTCTGAAAGGTATCCAAGCTACAGAGCTCTGTGCTACTGGCTGAAGCCTCTGCTACAATCACAACAACACTTCTGCCCAGCTGCTGTCCCAGAAAACATTCCCCAGGAAACCTCTGGCATGCAAGTTTCCTTGTTAGTCTATTTCCTGGGGACTGCAACTCAACCTACCACTCACACGGCAACTATTATTACATGAATAGGGGGGAAACCCCTAATTTATTCCTTAAATCTCTGTAGTGTTGGGTTTATTTGTTAATAGCACCTCAACTTTCACCTTAATTCAATTATTAAGTGGTGAGAAACACACTGACCTGGGAATGAGAAGACCTGAATCTAGTTCTGCTTTTTTGTTTTTTGTTTTTGAATTACACTTTGCCTCTCTTTGCCCTAACCTTTTCAGTAAAATGAAAGGTTTGGATTGGATCACTGTAAAGATCTCTTCCAACTTTAATAATCTATGATTATTTTCCTTCTAAAGTACATCTCTTCGTGAAGGTATAGCAATATCCAGTGGCAGTTGCACTAGTCAAAAATTTCCACCCAAGCAAAAGATTTGGAATATGACTCTACACCATGACCTCTCTTTTGCTTCTCCTCATCCCATCTCTTTTCCCTTCTGCCTGCACCACCTGTCCTGTATTTCTTTCTGATTCATCTCACCCACCAGCCAGAGAGTAGGTCCAGAAAACCTCAGTCATTTCTTTGAGCTCAGCTGCTGCTGTATGCTTCCAGCTGAAATTCCATCTGGAGCTACTGTTTGAGGCCAACTCCTCCTGTGAGAGCCATCTTTTTTCTATTGCACCTCTCTGCCCTACATCCCAGGGGGGGAGGGAGGACTTGGGCAGAACTGGCCACTCAGGACAAACATTGTTCTTTTTCTTCCTCCAGCCAGAGCTCTTTTGGAATCAGAATGCTCTTGATAACTCTCTCTGGGAACATGATGCTTTCCTCAGCACTGTAATCAGCCAGAAGGACCCAGCCCTGCCTTCATGGCACTTACACACAAGCTTAGGCGTTGCCTTTCAGTTAGTCAGAAAATGGTTAGCTTTTTTTCTTTAATAGTGGCTTGCAGTTTAGGAAGTATGTTTCCACATGATCTGACCTCATCTCAAAAATAACTCAGCAAGTCTGGTATTACTTTTATTCTCATTTTACAGATGAGGAGAAGCTAGGTGACTTTCCTAAGCTTACACTATAATTGGCAGATTTAGGACTGAAGTGGATATTTTGTAATAACAAAACCTGCACTTTTTTCCTCATCCCTTTTATTAACCTAATAGACTCTTTTTCTGGATGCATGCCTAGGTCCCCTAGGTGGATCTCTGGGCTCCCGTGAAACTTGGGTCATGTCTCCGTACATAACTGATTAGTTTGCAATGTGCCTGTCACTCATCCTCCCTGACTACATTGGGAATGCCTTGGGGAAAAGTCACTAGATATTTTTGGTGTATAATAAGTTAACTGTGTTTTTCTCTAACACCCAACCAAGCCTTTTACATTATGTAATACTAATAGTAATGAGGACTGCTCATGTGTATAGACAATAGGAAGCTGCCTATGGGTGTGACATTAAGCCTGCAGAAATGTCCTCCTCCCTTATCACCCCAAAATATCTTTCTTAAATGGTGGCATAATCTTTCACTTCACGGCATGTAGGGTTTCAAATGACGTCCCACGCTGACTTAAATTCACTCTGGTTTATGAAAGGTGTCTCCCCAAACTCTCTTCCAAGAGTGGGCTCTGGAAGCCGGCTATGGAAGAGCTGTTCTTGAGACAAGAGCAGGAAGAGCTACAGAAAAAGGAGTGGCATAATGAAAGTGGATACTTGGGGGTATTAGTAGCAAATCACCTAGCCTGGCAGTTTGTTAGGTAACAATCATTGAAGCTTCGGAAATACCTCTTCTTTGCCTTCCAGAAGCTGGTGTGAGTGGTGGGAGTAAAGGTAAAGGTGGGGATACAAAGAACTCTGTCCCAATACTGAAATAAGCTGTTCCAGGGCTGAGGGCTGCGTGACTCCGGAGCTAAACCAGAAGTGGAGCGTGGCGCTGCTTGGCATCCGCGTCTTGCTGTCTCTGCGTGCTTCCGGCGCCAGGCTGTGCTACTTCAGCACCGAAGACAGCGCCTCGAGCGCAGCTTGGGAAACCGGGCTGGAACTCTCCGGCTGTTTACGTGGGGGAGTCCTGCGGGCTTGATTCAGTGTCCTTGACAAGCTGTGCTGAAGATTGGAACCTGGGGTCTTAAGGAAGGCTCAGCATCCAGGGCTCTAACTCAGATTCCCTTGGGTTTTACTCCAGGCTAATAATCATTTACCTTTTAAGTCCATTGTTTGGAGTTTGTCTCCCTTTTCTTTTTCCAGCTGCTTTGAGGCATTTATCTAACCCTTTCTGCCCCATTCTTTTAGGGAGAAGATGGAAGTCTATGACATCTCTCCCTGTCCCAATAACTAATCTCATTCCTATTGCTCTTTTTCCCTCCTTGGACCTATGGCTCTCTGTTTCCCACACAAGGGTGGTTTAAACAGCCCTGGATTTCAGGGAAAGCATGGATGGATACTAAAGTATAAAGGCAGGGAAGTGGATGCCCATTTCTTTTCCGTTTTTCCAGGCAGAACATGGAGGTTTTCCAGACATGTTTCCGTAGCAAAATGGGTATGTTCCTACTAGTAGGAATTTTAGGCTTATTTCAGCCAAGGTAGAAGACAGTCTCTAAGAATCTCCAGGGCCTCAGAGATACCACAAATTATGCAATGAAAGACACACAGATAGTCTACCTCTAGGAAAGGTCACTCTGGGTATACTTTGAATTCTTCATTAACCATGAAGATTAAAACAGGTTACTTAATTTCCTTGAATTTCAGTTTTTGATCTATAAAGGGGGATAACAACAAATATTTAGCTTATGTAAAAATGAATATGACCACTTATGAGAAATTGTTCTCTAACTGCAGAATGCTACCCAATAATAAATAATAAAAGTCATTACAAAATCTTTGATGGGGAGATATTGTCATTTCCATTTTTCTAATCATTGCAAGCTATGAAATTGTTAAACTATGCCCACCAGAGAGGTGAAGATAATATAAAGATTCCAGGGCAATTCAAAGGGAAACTTGCCATCCTGCTTTGAGTTGGCCATTGCTTGTGGACTTGGCTGTGGTCCCTTTTGTATCTGAAAAAAAGTCCTTTCCTTCCATCAACTTAATAAGCCAGGGACACTCACACTGACACCCTTGATTTATAAGACCACAGTGCTGCTGGAAATGGCTAGTGACACATCCCCTCCTCCACCCTCACTTCCCACTGGTGTTTAGACATTTCAGAACCTTGCAGAAACTTGTGGGTTCTTCTTAGTCATTACACACATGTTCCCATCCATCCCCTCAGCTACCTTCATGTCACTTCCACTCATTCCTGCCAGATCTTTTGAGCAATTTGACTTTCCTCTAGAGTTCTTAAGAAAGACTGCTTTGTATTTTCTCTAAGGAAAGGTAAACCCTATATTCCTAAGTTTGTGAACAATGCAATTCCTTCCTAGGTGTTCATATACAGGCATTAAACCCTTTCTAGTTATCACATTATGCCCTAAGATGGTTTGTGTAATCATCATGCTTGGTTGTCTATACAACTTCTTTTCCCCATTCTTTTATAACAGAACTCCATTGGCATTAATCTATTCTTCATTCCCCCTGTACCCATGTGCTTGTGGAAAGCTGACCTTGCCCCCAGGCCCAGAGTAGGCTCGAATGGGGAAAAGGTATTTCTCTTCCTTGGTAGTGCTGCTGTGAGATCTATGTAAATGGCTTCCTTAACCCTATGAGAAGATGAAGTGTCTGGTTGAGATGCTGAGAATTGTCATTGCCACACTACTATCAGCCTAATTTTAAAGCCATCACCATGAATGATAGGGCATAGAGATACCAAAAAAAAAAAAAAAAAGAGAGAGAGAGAGAGAGAAACAAAAATAAAAAAAACAACTTGGATCCTTGCTGACTCTGCCAAGCCACCAAATCAATCATTTCTGAAACTTGCATTTCTTCTGGTCTTTCTGTTATGTGAGATAATCAAGTTCTTTATTGATTAAACAGGGGTTTCTATTACTTGCAGCTAAAAGCATTCTAATACACGCAGTTGCTGGTCAGGGGATGAGTCTAGGTCACCTGTTAAAGATACAGTGCATACCTGACCTTCTCCTGAGCCCCACAAACAGTACCCCAAGCCAATTTGCTGAGATTCTTAAACCTAAATTCTTTCCATTCACTCCTGCTATTCTTAGTCACTGTGTCAGATGACACGTAAGGTGGCAGCAGTTGGGAGATATTTTCTGCCAGTTTGTGGGTTCTATTTTGTTAGATATTCAGATTCATTCTTAATCATAGCTGGTTCTATTTCCTCTGGGCGCTAGGCCTCATTTGCTGTCATAATTGTTTGATGTGTGTAGATTTTCTTTATTTTGGTAGAAAATGCATCCTTTAGTTGCAAAGAATGAGGAACCTATAGGAAAGGGGATATTTACTAAGTAGGAAGATCCTATTGCTCCTGGGAAGTCAGTTTTGAGGCCCAAGGTTCTGTATATAAAGGGTTTCTGGAGGCCATAGATATTAATCTCCCTCAAAGGAACATATTGAAAGAGTATTATGTCCATCCTTCTATGCAAGGCTCTCTGACAATTTGTCAGCTAGCTAGAACAATTTCTCCTTCTCAGCTCTGGTGTATTGCCTGCCTCACAGGAGTGGTAAGAAAGTGGAGGAAGCCATTTCTAAAGGCTGATTACTCACCCTTGCATAGATGAGATTGATAGGCTACTAGATGGAAATTAGGGGGAGAAAGGACAGATGGGGAACCAAGAGGCAGAAGAAGCTGTAAAGAGATTTAATTTCAGGGACAGAGGGGAGCAAAAAGGGGATGGATGTAATACAACAACAATACAATTTTAAAAAAGAGAGATTTAATTTCGTACAGATCCAATAATAAAATTCAGTCAAGAAATCATTGGGAGCACCTCCCAAGTTCAAGTTTTGTTGGGAGGGACATGAGATACTGCCTCTGTCCTTAGGGTTTCATTGTCTAGTTGAAAGATGATATAAACAAGCAAAAAAAAAAAAAAAAAAAAAAAAAAAAAAAAAAAAAAAAAAAAAAAAAAAAAAAAAAAAAAAAAAAAAAAGCTTTACACTTTAAAACCAGCTGAGTAGAAGATATCAATAACTGCTGTAGACGAAATTAGAAGAGCTATCACAAAAAGAGGAGCTATTACTTTTTTAAAATTTCAAATGAACTGTATAGATACTATTCCAGAGACAAAAGGAAATTTGGCATTATAATCACCTAAGAAACTATGGAGGACATGGGAGTGACTTCATTGTCATCCCTGTCACAACTACTATTACTACTGCTACTCTAACCATAGTAGCTTCTGTTGGCTGAGCATCTGCTGTAAACCAGTGCTCGCTACTCTGCTACAGCCACTCAGTCTTCCCAACAGCAATTTTAAGATATTAGCCCCATTTGGCAATAGTGAAACTGACAGTTTGATGTTTATGGATTTTCTTTATTGAGCTATAATTCAAATACTATATAATCCATCCACCTAAAATGTATAATTCAATGGGTTTTATTAGATTCACAATTATGTAACCATCCCCACAATTAATGTTCAAATATTTCATCACCCCCCAATGAAACCTCAAATCCATTAGCTCCTTTTCTCCCCAATATCCCGAAGACCTTTGCTTAAGAATTTTAACTCAGGCCTGTTGGGTACTGAAGAATTTGTGGAAGCTTGTAACTCCTGAATTATTAGAATATCACCACTGCCATGTCCTATGAGGCTGGTTTTGGCCAGACAGGTAAATAGAGATGGTTTAATTTAAACATGAGGATGAATTCCTTGATGAATTCTCACTAAATAGTGTCTACAGTGCCCAGTTTTCAGATGTTCCGATTGGGATAGAAAGCTCCAGAACTGCACTTTTAGGATATTTCTCTCTTCTCTAGGTGCTGCCCAAGACTGAGATTGTAGACAATTTCAAATAAAATTTCCTTTGCAGTTTGTGCTGAGAGCCGAGAACTGAGATTATGGATTCACAGATGACTAAACAAACAAGGTTTCACATCCTTGGTCTCACCTTCAAATGGGCAAAATTGGTTACTAAATAACATGTTTCACAAAAGCAAGGGCTCTGCCTCCTTTCCTTTCATCACTGAGTGGTTTAGCCAAGTTGGAAATTGATACGTGTTCCTGTTACAGAACTCCCAACAGACCCACCCTTCTGTATTGAAAACTGGTCGACAAGACTTTAGCCATGCTGTGAATTTGAGATGTGGAATACAAAAACTGAATGTTAAAAACATTCAAAATGCAAGCACTAGGATATTAAAGCTTAAAGCAAGGGCCTTCTGATACCTTACGTTAAATAAGCTGGGTCAGAAAATTAGGGAGTGTTTTTTATTGTGAAGGGACCTGTCTAGACTGTTCTTGGCCCTGAGATGGAGAGAATATTAAGTAACTAGTCCAAAATCAAACAGCTATTCACTGGAGAAAGAGCTGAGCTTTAAACCCAAGTCTGCCTTATCCCAAAGAGAATCTTCTTTCCAATATACCAACTCACTAAGAACAAGTAGAGTCATGAAGAAAAACCAAAGACCCAAGAGAGTGAGTGATAGAATATATTCTGGCCATTCTAAAGGGAGAGTGGACATTGCCTCTCCCTATAGCAGGAAAGGTGGTCCCAATACGGGCCATTTTGAAGGGAGACAGTAGAAACACCTTCATTTAGTTTTATCTCTCTGGGCTTCTGTGTGCTCCCCTGGAAGATGCCATGTGGGCGTTGCGTGGGAGGACTAGAGTTTGAAACAGTAATATGCCTCTCCTCCCTAATAGTCTACAAAGCTCACAGCACATTTACTTCTTGATCTTTTACACTTGTGGAGCAAGCCATGGCCCTCATGTAAATGTTCATGTACATGTAACAGTGTTAGCGGTGTGACATCTTTATCTTTCATGCTAGGCAGGAGAGACATGAAAGGAATCTGTTCAGACACATGCATGAAGGCCATGAACCTCTTCCTTGTCCCACCCAGCAGGGAATTGTACTGGTCTCTTCTTTGGGCTGCTGCTAAAAGCCTTTGGAGAAGAAAGAAGCACATCTTAAAAGTGACCAGAACTTTTTGGGGCAAGAAGCTAACTAATTCCAAGCCCCCAGGTACCATTATCTATCTCCCGTTGGTAATCCTGATTCAGAACTGGCCAGGTAAAGGGAGAATAAATGGCAATGAAAGAGACCTGTGGGTGGTGAACACACAACACAACACACAGATGATGTATTGTAGATTATATACCTGAAACCTATCTCATTTTATTAGCCAATGTCACCCCAATCAATTCAATAAAAAATAAGGGATAGCTAATGTGTTGGCTTCATTAGCAGAAGAACTTTGCAGTTTTAAGTGATGGCGGTTTTATATCCATGTCATCAGATACTTTAAATTTAAAAAATCACTAAAGTTCAATAATATCAATATTTCAATTATTTCAACCAATTCATGGAATCAAAGTGAAACATCCAACATATCTCTTAGTAGTATTTAAAATTCAATTTAGGTCCTGGCTGGTGTGACTCAGTGGATTGAGAGCTGGCCTGTGAACCCAAGTGTTGCTGGTTTGATTTCCAGTTGGGGGACATACCCAGGTTGCAAGCCAGGTCTCCAGCCAGGTCCCTAGCTGGAGGCAGGTGAAAAGTAACCATACATTGATGTTTCTCTCCCTCTCTTCCTTCCTTCTTTTCCCTCTCTCTAAAAATAATGAATAAAAACCTTCTTGAACATTCAATTTCAAAGTTAAGCATTGAAGAAAAGTATTTGTTATTATGATAATATAAACAAGCCTTTTGGTGAACCACAATGTTCTGATGGAAAACAATGTTCTAAGAGGTCTATGGAAAAGAGCTATATTTAGAATTAGTTATACTTAAAAATATAATGATTTTTGTATTAAATTGTGGTAATGTACCCATTCAAATAAAGGGGCAATTCTGAAGATTTACACATTCTAAAACAAATGAACAAAAGAACTGACCATCTCTCCAATCGAAGAGCTTGAGTCCTCATAGTTTCCTTTGCTGGGTTTTCACATGATGTGGAGAGCCCTCAGGGCCATGGCAACAGAGGCTGTGAACCCAACCTGGAAACACAAGGTGGGTGGAAGGGACCTCACGGAGATGGTAGCCTCTGGAGGATGAGAATCACCCTCCTGATGGCAGGCAGGAGGGTGGCCCTTCGGTCCACTGTGATACGCTCACCACAGCTAGAGTGCCAGGGAGGTGGCATGCCAGGGAGCAAGCAAACACATGGGTTCCGGTGTCCTGTGGCACTCAGTCTGAATGCCAGCTCTGCAACTGACCGGCTGTGCGACAGAGGCAGGCTGATTCATGTCTCTGAGCATATGACTCAGGATCACTGTGTGAATTATGTCAGAGAATGAGTAAATGGAAGTGCTTGGCACATGTTAGGTGCTCAACAAATGGAAATTACTGTGGCCTATTTTAAGCATTGGGTTGCTGATGTCTTGCTCCAAGGTCTCTAGTGGTAGGTAGCCTCTGGTGTTGTGGTTCATTAATTTGGAAGCGTATAGGTGAGAACTGCTCATATATCTCAGGTGTACTTAGATCTAGAAGGATCTAAGGGGGAAATAAAAGAGCAAAATAGAACTTGAGCATGGAAACAAGAAACAGATTGAGAGTGACCAGAGGGGAAGGGGAGAAGAGGGAAAGAAGGGAAAGGGGAAGGATCTAGTCAAGGAGCTAGTATAAATGACACATGGACATGGACAACAGGGTGGGGATTGACTGGGGAGGAGGGGATGGGGCAGAGGAGAACAACAAAAATGGGACAACTATAAGAGAACAACAATTTAAAAATAAATAAATAAAGATTACCTTTTATCTGTGGCTCTTCCTTGCCCAAGATGTGGTGATAGTGGAGAGAAGAGAAGACTTTGAGGAAGAGGGCCAGGAGTGGGAAGACCAGTATTCCTAAAGCCCTGATACACAGAGAGGCCCTGGGCCAGTCATTTCCCTCACTAGCTTTGGACTTCGGCTCTATCATGCAAGTTTCCACTGGCTGCAAGCTCTTTAGAAAATAAACACATATTAGAGTTTGGACATGATTACTGCTCTCTGCAAAATACATTTCTACTCAGCTCCCCGAAAACTGAAACCCTACTACCTACCAGAGCCTCTTTCCCTGGAGAAATCCAAATAGGGGTTTTATCTGCTGGGCCAAATGCACTTACTGAATGAACCAATGAGTGCATCACAACTCTGGGAAAGTTGGCTGCAAGGCCCCAGTGTGGCCGCTACCTTTGGCATTTTGCCAAGAGCTGGGCCACTGGCCATCTACTAACAAAGCCCTGTGTATCGGTAGAGAAGGCAGATGGACTCAGCAGACCACTGTGTGCCCTTAGGGATCTCACTTCACCTCCCTGGGTCCAGAGTCTATATCTGTAAGATGAGAAGGTTAGACCCTTTCAACCCTGACCCCCTGACTGCTGGTGTGGGAGGATGCTGCTGGGGTTCAGAGGACCCAGGGTAGCCTCCAGGGGCAGGCTCTCCGTTCCAGCTTCTCTGCTGTTAGAAGCCTGCTTAGAGGGAAAGGCAGAGCTTGGGGCTGCACTGGAGTTCTCTTTGCCTTTCTCGCAGGTCCTCGGTGAGAGCACTGTCTGGCTGGAGAGTGAAATGCTACCCCTTGCCCTTTCATGTGTGGTATAATTATTATTATTGTTTCATTTTTTAAATCCTCACCTGAAGGAGGATGAAGGGCTGGCACGGGGGGAGAGACATTGATACATTGCATGGATTGGTTGCCTTCTGTATGTGGCACAACTGGGGATTGAACCAGCTACCTTTGGGTGTATGGGATGATGGCGCTCCAACCAACTGAGCTATCTACAGGGTGTGTAGTATTATTTTATTCTTCTAATACATGGTATTTATTGAGCACCTATGCTATGTCAGGTACTTGGTCACATTAATAAACAAAACACACAAAAATCCATGGCTTTGGAAAGCCTGTGCTCTGGTGTAGGGAGACAGACAGTAAAAATAAAGGTAGAAAATTATTTTTAACAGTGTTTTGTTGGTGATAAAGCCTACGGGAGACACAGAATCAGAGTTGTGAGGGGTTTTGAAGGCAGTGGTCATGAACAAAGGTGACTTGTGAATGGAGGCTGGAAGGCTATTATCTGGCCAAGGGGAGAGCATTATTTAGAATGCAACTACACATTAATAGTTGCAAAATGTCCTTTAATGATGCTATTCATTATTACTACTTGTTTGTTAATAATTAATAAATGAGCCGGCATCAGTTCATTCTTCTTCTTCTTCTTTTCCTTTCCTAAAGGCCTATGCATGCTTTGTGTCTCCTTGGCAGTCCAGCTTTGATCTTTGTCTCCCTCTCTTCAAATGGATGCCCCTGTTTCTTCCCTCATTTCTTCCACAGTCACCTGGGATTTTTCCATCCTGGTTCCTCCTCCTGCCTTGGCCCCTCCCCCACACCCCCTCTCCCCTTGGGCTCCCCAGACGGTTGTGCTCCGGCTCCCCCGCTGGCCTGTCAGTTTCAGTCCAATGCAAGGGGCAAATAGAGTGGAACAGCCAGGCCAGGGACACCAAGAGGAAGGAAAACCCTTGAGCAATCAGAGTGCGTTGCGGGTGCACTCTTCAGCTGCACCCCCTTACATTTCTGCTCAGCTTTCACTTTCAAAGTGGTTGGAGTGCTGGGGACAACGCTGGTCTCAGAGGTGGTGGGCTCCAACCCCTTTCTGAAGAAGTGGGCCTCTGCTTCCTTAAAAAGATTTTGTATTGAATTTATTGAGGTGACATTGGTTAATGCAATTATATAGGATTCAAGTGTACAGTTTGTAATATATCATCTGTATATTGTACTGTGTGCTCACCACCCCAAGCCAAGTCTCCTCCCATCACCATTTATCTCCCCTTTATCCTCTTTTATCTCGCCCCCCTCCCCTTTCCTTCTGGTAACCTCCATATTGTTTGTCTGAGTTTTATTTTTTTCTTAATTTCATCACCTTTTTCATCCAGCTCTACAACCCCTTCCCCTCTGACAGTTGTCAGTCTGTTCTCTGTATCTATGAGTCTGTCTTTATTTTATGTTTTAGTTTATTTTGTTCAATAGATTCCACTTATAAGTGAAATCATATGGTATTTGTCTTTCTCTGACTGGCTTATTTCACTTAGTATAAGTGAAATCCACCAAAGGTGTCATGAAAGGTAAGATTTCCTTCTTTTTTTATGGCCAAGTAATGTTCCATTGTATTAATGTGCCACAGCTTTTTTTAAAAGTTATTTATTTATTTTTTTAGGCTTTTGAATCATATATGTAGGCTTTTGAAACATCTACGTAGGCTTTGAATCAAAACAAAATGAATCCTCACGGATCCACAGTTCACTTAAAAAATATAACATTACCCGTACTGCGGATTCCCCTCCAGAGAAAACTAGTATCGTGAAATTGCCTCATTCCTTTGCTTTTTCTTTAGTTTTACCACATCCTCGTCACAGGAGACAGGGTGGTAAGGAGATGCAGTGAAGCCGCCGCCTAGGTACCTGTGCTACAGAGACTCTCCCTTGGCTTGCACTTTTCCAAACAACGGTTGATAATTGCAAGTAAAAGCCCTCACCTCTCCCGCTCTGAACGTGAAACTACCGAGATGGCGGCGACCTCACCTCTCCCATTTTCCCCGGCCGCTGGGGTCTAAAAGTCATTTTTTATTGTCACTCTATCACAGATGTCCCAGTGTTTCCTATTTTCCCCCCTTTGCTCCCCTCCGCACATCTCACTCCCTGCTTCCACAATCAATTCTCACACGGTTGTCAATGTTTGTGGGTCATTCATACACATTCTTTGACTATTCCCTTCCCCTTCTTTCCACCATTATCCCCCTCCACCCTCCTCTCTGATCACTGTCAGTCTATTCCATATTTCCATGCCTCTGGGAAGGAATAGCATGTCAGTGGTTTCATACCTGTTTGAATTTATCTTTTGACAGGTAGTTGCATCTTTATTTCTTGGTCCATTTTTCTTAATTGGGCTCCAGAAATTGCTGTAAAAGTTTTGGTCTCTTTAGAATCCACCATCTTGCTCTCCAATCCACCTCTCCTCACAGGCCAGTATCCTTTTGGTCTAGAGCAAACAGCTACACTGGGGCAATAACAGAAGGGACACAGGGATGGACAAATATGGCCACACAGGCGCTCATGTTCTCTATGTTGGGGAGAAATACACCTTCCTACGTGTAGATGACAAGCAAATACTGTTTGCCATTATATGTACATGGCAACTGTACAGGGAATGCAATTTGGTTCATTTATTTGGTTCCAGGGCATGTTCCATGCCGGGCATCTGTATTTCAAGAAGTTGTAACTGACTCCTTAAAGTAGATCTGTTTGTCTTTATCTTCCAGTCATGAAGACCTACATAGGCTCTCTCACTTAAGTCTCCCCTATACTTCTGCTAGATTCAGGGCTTCCATTTACGCTGTGGAACAGAATTAATTAAACTAACTGAATATATGCCCATGATCTTCTCAGTTTTTGTTAACTCCTGCTCCAATCCCAGGAGGTCTGAGAATGCCAGAGGCAGTAGTCTTGGACTCTGAAGAAAGAACCCTGACTAGGAGCCTAGGTATATGGCCTTCAATGTGGCTCTGCTTTTCACTAGTGAAGGGTCGGACACGAGGAATTCATTGTCTCAATTTCACTATCTATTTTTATAACTGAAAGGCCTTGGTATTTCTGATTTCTTGGAATTTTTGCCCTACTTGCCTGCCAGTATTCCCCAAACATGTATTTGAGGCTGATAATGAGCTTGGCACAGCTAAATATAAGTGAGACATGATTTTTGTCCTTAAGAAAGTTCTGGTCTAGTAAACCTGGAGAAATGATATGCTGGGAAGGGGATCATGAGACATCAGAATGAACTGAGGGGCCAGTTAAGAATGCAGAATTCTGGGCTCCTCCAACATATTGAATTAGGCTCTCTGGTTCTTACCTGCAAGAAGGTGGGGAACTCTTGCTGTGCAATGCTTGGACAATGGTGCCGATGAGCCACAGATGGAGTGCCCAGCAAGAGGTAACTGCCCCATGGAGGATGGCATCCGTCCCTGCACCACCTTCATGTTCTTTGCTTTAACGTTGTGCGCCTGCTCTATTATTTACCAGCTTTCTTTACAGTTGGTCATTTAAAGATTTGAAATATATTTATCTAAGATGAAAACTTTATACCATGAATGTAGATGGTAAGCAAGTACTATTTGCCATTATATGTACATGGCAACTATAAAGGGAATGCAATGGAAAAAGAAAAGCTTATGTAATGCCAGCTAGATACTGCTAAGGCTATAGCCCAGTGTTTTCTTTTTTCTTTCTTTCTTTCTTTCTTTCTGTTTTTTAAGTTACAGTGGGAAATTAGCAACTGTTAAATGGGAATTATACTCTGAAAGAACTCTAGTTGCTGAGATGCAGTCAGTTTGATGTCACTGATGCTAAACACTTGAATGTTGAATAAGAATTTCAAATTCAGTTTCTTCACTTTCTTCAGAAAGCCTCTTACATAAAGACTAGTATGTAAAACAGATTAAAACCACCACCACCACCAACACCATAACCACCCACAACAACAGCAAACAAAACCAGGACAGGAGGTCCATTCCCTGCTGAGTCAGACCCAAAGCATGCAGACTGCACTTGGAGAAGCACTGGCTTTGGAGCCCTGGGGACCTGGGAAGTAGACTGAGTCTGAGGACTTGAACTTGGTGAGAGGATCCTGCTGTGTTTATGTCAAGTAGGGACTGTAGGAGAAGCATAGGGGCAAGGAGCAGGCAAGGAAGAGTGATCACAAGAGTTTGGGCATATTTAGGGCAGGAGGTGGGATGGAGAGGTTGTGAAATTTTCTGACCTAGAAGTGAGGCTACTTTAATTTTATGTTGTTTTACTAGTTTCTCTAGATTCAAGGAGACTACAGGGCAGTGTTCTCTTGGTTTGCCCTTTGAGGGACTAGGATATCCAGTCATGGTCATGGGGTTAAGAAAACCTAATAGGTATTTCATGGTATTTGTAAATGAAAAGGTTCCTGAAATATGGAATTACCTGTGGCCTGGTTCTATCCCCATCATTCTGGTGAATCGGGAAGACATCTGGGTTCAGAAAGAAGCATCATGTGATCATTCTAAATCATTCTTAGGAATCTTTCATGACATCTAATTGGAAGCCTTTTTGACTCTGAGGAAAAGTCTAGAATGAATCCATGTGCTTAATTTTGGAGGAAAACCAGAGTTAGATTAAGTTGTAATTCTTTACATGAGAAGTTTAGTCCAGATGGTAGCCAACTCGAGTGGGTACCTTGGCATTCTACTGAGATCCCCTTTCAGACTAATGAACCCATCGCCTGGCCACCAGGGAAACTGGCTGCAAAGGCTGAGTTGCATCTCTTGCTGAGATTTGCTCTTGGCAGCAGGGAACTACAAAGTCCAAGGTTACGTCCCTCCCAGGGCATAGCCTGCTGATGACTGGCTGATGCAGGAATACCAAGGCTAGGCCTTTTGGCTTAACTGGGACAACCTGAAGGGCAGCCCTAGCTCCAGAGCCTTCTGTAGGATTGATTCAGGTCACACTTGCAGTCTCATCCTGAGTCAGCTCCCCATCTCCTGGGCTCTTGGTGACATCATGATATGAAACCAGACAATGGAATTAAATGATATTAAGTTTCCAGGCAAGTGGATTTCTCCTGAGGAACAAGGTTGCCCCGTGAAACAAAACTGCTCAGAGCTGCAGAACTGAATAGGGTGGCTCATCCCTGTATTCAGCAGACAAATAAAAAAGCCTGAGTCAATGCAGATAATACCTCAATGTGTATACATTCATACACAATTCAAATATAACAGTAGCTCCCAATGAGTAAGGTATTCATTCACCTGTGAGTAGGTATCTTCCAGACCCAGTTTATAATTCCTCCTCCATTTGCTCAGCCTCACCTACCATCTAGTTCTTGGCTGTCTGATCAACAGAGAACCCCAGCTGCTTCCTCTGTCTCCTCATTTTCTAACACCACCATCTGTCTCAGCTACCCTTGAATGAGCGCCGGACTTTGGCAAGGTCTCTGTAACGTCTGCTGTAGTGATGGCCACAACAGGCCCAGGGCCCAAGAGTGACCTGATGCCCTACAGAGGCTTTGGCTCCCTCATGTCCAGTCTCAGGGAAGCAGCAGACCATGGTGTAGGACTGGCTTCCTCGTGTCGCCTATGGCAGCCGGAGGAGCTGGATAACATATCCTGGAAGTGTAGGTGGTTTTTAACCTCCCATTGGATGAAATTTGACCAAGGAGAGATCTGAGACAAGGATGGAACCAACACATAAATGACTCACTCACTCCCCCTAATGGACTGTTCCCAGCGCCATGACTCCATATGGTTTTTCTGGGGACTTCCGGTGTGACTAAGAAAGTGACTGTGTTCTGTGAAGCTGTAGCCAGCTTGGTAACATACCACCTGTACTTGTCTCATCCTTCCCAACCTCACCTTTCTAACCCCCATAGCCCTGGGATTGTATTGCTAGTAATATGTTGGCACCTAAGATTTGCTTCAGACTACTTTCTCCAGAATCTGGGGCAAGGCAGCCTCCAAGATCTTTTGTGTCCACTTAAATGAATATTCTATATTTAAGTACTGTGTTTGGCATCCAAATGCAAATGAAATACCAACATGTGCCTAAACTACTGAACTTGAATGTCTGCGGAACAGCAGCTAACATCTAAACAAATGTGGGAAACAGTTAAATTGGTATTCAGAGCTTGTGAGGTCAATGTGTGAAAAAATTGGTATATTAGTTATTTATTGCTGCATTATAAATCACCCCCAAATACAGCAGCTGGAAACAGCAAACATTTATTATCTGACAGTTTCTAAGTGGGTCAGGAATCTGGGAACAGCTTAGCCAGCAATTCTGGCTCAAGGTCCCGTAATGCAGTCAGGTTGTCAGCCAGAGCTCGTGGTTCAACTCGGGGAGAATCAGCTTCTCCATGCGGCTGTTGGCAGGCACTGGGGCCGCACCATGGGAGCTTCTCCGCGGGGCTGCCTTGCGATGTGGCAGCTGGCTTCTAGAGAGAGCAAGAGACAGCCCCCAAAGGAAGCCTTAGTCTTTTTATAACTGAATCTTGGAAGTGACGTACCATTATTTCTGCCATATTTTAGTCATTAGAAGTGAGTCAGCATTCCAGTGCATACTCCAGGGGAAGGGATCACACACAAGTGTGAAGCCCCAAGTGGGAAATGACCGGAGCTTATTTTGCAGGCTACCGATTGCAAGGGGTAACTGCTCCCGTCGTAACTTGTACCAGCTGCCTCTGCTTCGTCTCAGAACAATTCCCTCAGGTCTTGTCCCAGGACCCCTTGGATTTATTCTAGAAAATTTCCTGATTGGATTGAATAATTTTTGCTGTTTTTGATTCCAGTTGTGTGAGAACTGAAAATATCAAATTCTCATAACTATGCTAGTGTTTTTTTGTTTTTGTTTTTGTTTTTGTTTTGGTCAAGGTTGGGAGAAATGTGGCATTCATGTGGGAGCAAAGGTGGACGGGCTCTCTGGAATGCTATGAGGACACGTCATCCTAGGCCATCATGAGAGTGAAACTACAGGCCTGAGACATGAGCCTTGAACATCCTAGATTGCATGATAAATCTCTAACCTCGCCTTTGGGTTTAGGAGGCAGAGAGTTTATTGCAACCCCTCTCACTAAGACCTGCGGCATCAGCCTCACCGTAGGTAACATGAGGGATGCACAGATGAATTAAGACAGGTTCTCTGCCTTCATGGAATTTCTTTATATGAGCCTAGAATTCAGAGCGGGGAGGTCAAGACTACTACAAGTATAAATGGGAAAACCTCAAATTATAGAAATGTTATAGGGGTGAGTGCAGATCGAGTCCAATGGGGCTGAAGACACAGCCCTGGGCACTTCAGTATTTGGTGACTGGAAAGAGGTGGAGTGGCCAGCAAAGAAGACAGGGAATGCTCATCTTATTTAGCTCTAAGCAACATATGACCCAGCCGGGTTAGCAGTTGGCTTGATTAGTTCCTGGTTCTGAGAGATTGCCTCTGGGTCTTCCTGCAGCCAACTTGAAACCCCCAGAACCCCGTTCAAAATAAGCCCAACCCCAGCGAGGTCTCAGTAGCAGTTAAAAAGGAAAAAAAAAAAAAGACTTTTTTAGATCAGTTTTAGGTTCACAGCAAAATTGAGTGGAAGATGCAGATTTCCTATAGACCTCTGGCCGCCACATATGCATAGTCTCCCCCATTATCAACATTACCCATCAGAGCTGTACATTTGCTACAAATGGAGGAATCCACACTGACACATCATTACTACCCAGAGTCCAGTGCATTACATCAGGGTTAATTAGGCTTCCCTTTTGGCGCTGTATGTTCTATGGGTTTGAAAAATGTATGATGACATGTATGCATCATCATAGTAGTTTTCACTGCTCTAAAATCTTCTATTCAGTTGCAGCTTTAAAAGTCTACTTAAGAACTGAATGAGGGAGTTGGGGAAGTAAAAGGGGACCACTCTGCTTGCAACTTTAAGGATAAATTCAGAAGTGGTCCTCAATCTCACAAAGAACACTTTGAGTACCCACTGTCTTCAGGAGTAGGGCTCCAAGCCGCCACTGTCTATCCCTAGACCATGGGCGTAGCAGCTATGGCTTCAATCCTGTTCCCTGTCACTTTTTGTCTTTCTGTTCCTTTTATAGCATGTGGGAATGTGTATTTGGTTTTTAAGTCAAGCTATCCATGTTTAAATGTTTTCTAAAATATGTGTTATCTATATTACTGATCAGTAATAGAGAAGAGAGGCCCACCAAAATTTGAACTTACTGTATCATCTTGACTGCAAGTTTTTGTGAAGTCTCTTTTGGACACAGATTTGCTTTCTTTTGGGTGGGAGTAATCCCCAAGTCTCAGAACCCAAAATATGAGCCTGAAGACAAGCAGGCACAGGAAACCTGAATTTTATCTAGGTTACCCAGAGGGAGGTGATTCTTATGAGTGACAAAAGATTGATTCTTGATTGTGAAATAAGAAAAACAGCTTGTTTTGCATTGAGTGTCAATGAAGTAATGCATGTGGAAGTGCCTTATAAACTGTGAAATGCCCTGTGAATTATAGTTGTTACTAAAGAAGGGTCATCACCAAAGAGGAGTCTCTTTCTATAGATTTGGTTTTCAGAAACCTTGTGTACTCACTTTAATTTATTCAGGCAAAGAGCAGTAAGCAGAATGCTGGGTTTTAAAAAGTGCACATTCGCTCCTCATTCACCCTTCCCTCAGGCTCTACTGCTGTAACCAGATATGTACCCAAGGCCATGCCAAAATGAAGGGAAAACATCTGGCCAATTTAATCAATCCAATAAAAGCATCCTTTCAAACTGATCCAAAAGATTTGAGCACAGATCTCTAGGTAAATGACTGGCTGAATTTTCTGTTTCAACTGATAAGATGTTTTGAGGTTGTGTAGACACTACTTAAGAGATCAGGGGTCAAGCAGCAAATGGAGGGTCTAATTGGACTGAAAAACTTGGAGTCCTTGTGTGCAGTGAGCCAGGCTGAGCTCACTGTCCAGTTTCTGGGGATGTAGGGTGGCAGCCAGGGAGTCAGAGAGACAAGTCCTGGAAGGAGTTCATCCAGTTTCATTTTTCTGGGCATTAGTCAGGGAGTTCTTTTCTGGTTGTCCCTGTCCTCTGACTCTTCCCCAGCCCCATTTAAAATGTCACAAGTGACAGATCACTTCCTCAGGGATGCCCCTTCCTTAATGTACTCGTTCTCTGAGGAACTGTTATTTCCGGCTTTTCTCCCTGGAAGCTGCCATTTGGGTCAAGGCCACCCTGGGGGCTCTCAGCTTATTGAGACCAGCCTCTTCTCTTTCCCAGAATCACTTTATGGACTGAGCACAAAAGACAGGCTCAGAGGCCCCACACAGCACAGGAAGGAAACTCAGGAAATAGAAGCCACAAAGATTAGAAAACCTAAGAGAGGGAGGGGGGAAATGAAGAGACCGCGCCATGGCACATTCTCTCAACAAGCCAAAACATGCAAAATGCTTATCACAGTACCTGGCACATAGTAAACACTTAATATATATTAGATGTTATGATTATTGTTATCATTATCATCTGAATTCCTCATGGAAGTGTATTCCTTTTCACTTGGTAATAGTGACCTCTGAAATCTAATAAGATAACGGTTACAAAGCTCATAGCATTGGACTTGACACAGAGTTGGTGTACAATGAAAGTTTCCTTCAGTATACAGCTCCTATTCTAGGCTTCTTCGTATCTCCCACAGTGCCTGGTGGTAAGGTGATGCTGGATTCAATCCTGTGACTGGATAAATTAGTTTCATTCCATTTGACATTCCAGCAAATAGGCTGTTCAGTAATGTTTTTCAATTAAGAGCACTTTTTCCCCAGGAAGGCAAACCATGGCCACTCGTATCACTGCATAGAAGGGCGGTATGGGTCTGGATGTCTGCAAAGACAAGACTTTTATTTTCTCCTCACTGGGAAATCCAAGGTGGATGTAGCCCCTTCCTGGATTTTTCAGTGTGTTGATAGCTGCTCCCGGTGTTACATCTGCAGTCACCTACCTCCACCCTTAATGGGCTATTTCCAAGACATTGGTCCTGAATTTCACCCAGAAACCTCAAAATACCTAGTGGCTCAGCAAGATCCTGACACCTCTTTTACAAAGCTGCCTTTTCAGACCTGCTTCCTGCCTTTTCAGGGACTGAGTTATAACAGACCCTGAGTTTATGCAGCTGAAAGGATTTATCCAGTCAACCAATGAATGGAGAAGCTATAATCAGAACCCAGCGCTCCAGACTCTCAATCCAGCCCTGTTTCCATTTTTACCTAACCTACCTCTTCACTTCCTTTCAAAATATGCAACCCACGTGAGGCTCCATTTTCTTTTGTTCTTAGTTGACTGTTTACAAAGGGAATGAGCTAAATTCACTTCTAATAAACTATGAGTACGAATAACATCTCCAAAGAATATCCAGTTTTCAAGGCCATCACAATGTAGTGTTTCTGGTGCTACAACAGGGTGGATGGGAAGTATCTTAGGAGGAGAAGGATTCTTTTCGAGGGGGTGACAAAGACCCATGGGACAGCTGGGCATTTGGACAGGAATTGGTGGTGGGTGGATGCACTCCAGAATTGAAAGCCCAGCTCATTTGTCTGCAGGTTTTGGGGCAGCGGTGTGTTAAAGTTTTTGTCTCATCATAATTTATGCTGAATAACCCTTTCCCTCTGTTGATCTGCAGTAGTTGGATTTGTTTATTGAAAGAACTGTTCCCAGAACTGACATGTCTGAACATATTTTTGTTCATCCCTGAGGTCCTATCTCTGGATATTGGATGGGCCTAGTATATACCATATTAAGGTAGAGCAGGAAAAGCTTTGGAAGACAGCCCTGGGTTCTCATTCTGGCTCTCCTGATCTAGATTAAATTTTCTTAGTGAGTTAGATTTTCTTAGTAGGAATAATGCTTCCTATCTGCAGGGTTGTTGTGGGATTAAAATGTAATAAATACTAGATTCCATAAATGGCAGTTATTGTTATGATATTATCAAACATGTAATCTTGGGTAAATTACCTTCTCTAAGTGCCATCTTCTCCTCCATAAATTAGAGATAATTTTAATTTTTTTTTTTTTAAAGATTTTATTCATTACTTTTCTTTTTTTCCTTTTTTTTTTTTTTTTAAGATTTTATTTCATTATTTTTAGAAAGAGGGGAAGGGAGAGAGGCAGAGAGGGAAAGAAACATCAATGTATGGTTGCGTTTCACCTGCCTCCAGCCACAGACCTGACTGGAGACCTGGTTTGCAACCTGGTTATGTGCCCTGGCTGGGGAATCGAACCTGCGATCTTTGGGTTCGCAGGCCGGCGCCTTAACCACTGTGCTACCAGCCAGGGTCTAATTTTTTTTTTTTTTAATTTTATTGTTGTTGTATTACATCCATCCCCTTTTTGCTCCCCTCTGTCCCCCCCACCCACCCACCCATTCCCCCCAAAGTCAATCCCACCTGTTGTCCAATTTTAATTTTAATGTAGTTAAATTTGTCAGTCCTTTGGAAAAAAAAATTGTTTTGTCATCTGAGGTTCCTATTACTTTGATATTGATGTGCACCTTTGTTGTCTCAAAAGTTCTTCATGGGCTCTGGCTGGTGGCTCAGTGGATGGGTGCTGGCCTGTGACTCAAAGGTCTGATTCCCCATAGCCAGGGCATATAACCATGTTGCAAGCCAGGTCTCCAGCCAGGTCCATAGCTGGAGGCAGGTAAAAAGCAACCATTCATTGATGTTTCTCTCCCTGTCTGACTTTCTCCCTTCCTGCTCTCTGGAAATAATAAATAAAATCTTAAAAAAAGTTCTTCATAGACATTAGCATCACATTGTAATCCAGAGTTTTGTTTGAATGACTATGGAATATTCAGTGCTTGTTCTGGGACATGATGTGCTTTGTGTCCTATGTCTTATGGGAACCATGCCATGTAACTTTGTATCATCCCTATGAAATAGGTGCTAGAATTATACAATTTTATAGATGAGAAAGTAGCTTCACAGTGGCTATTATTATTATTTTTTGCTTATAGCAGACATATCAGCTGATCATGCTACTCCCCTTCTGCTTTGCTCTCCTTAACTATTGAATACAAAAGGTAGGAAAGCTAAATTCTCATTTTCCCAGATTCCTCTGCAGATATTAGTGGTCATCTGACAGTTAGTGGTCATTGAGACCTAAATAGGAATCTCTGAATGCTTTAGGGAAACTTTTGTTTTTTAAATAAAACGGACACATGTTACTGGAGGGGCAGCCCTATACTTTTTATGTTTCTTAGATGTGGATGTGATACCTAAAGCAGGGCAGCTATCCAGAGACTATTTGATGATACGCTAAGAATGGCATAATGGGGTGCTAAAAAGACCTGGAATTCCTGGTGCTTTCACTGGGATCTAAATCAATACAAGTAACCACTGACCTTCAGATACCTAACTCTCTAAAATTTAAAGCAATATGGACATCTTTATGAAGGGGTAGTGGTGTGCAGGGGTTGGGGGGAAGAAGAGGGGATGGGAAAAGTTGGAGAGGCCTCCATAAGCCAAAAAAGGGTCATAGGACATTTTGTCTCTGTAGCAGGTCAGAGTAAAAGGGGGACTGAGAGCACAGCTAGGAAATTTGCTTTCTTTGGGTGTGTGTGTATGTTTTTGTTTGTTTGTTTGTTTTTGTTGTTGGTTTGTTTACTTTCAATATTATTTTGTATTAGTTTCAGGTGTACAGCATAGTGGTAACACAATCATAAACTTTGCAAAGTGTTCTCCCCAGTATTTCCAGTACCCACCTGGTACCACACATAGTTATTGCAATGTTATTAGCTGTATTCCTCAGGGAGGTTTGCTTTATTCCATCACTGAGATATTTAAAAACACGCTTCTCAGACTAGTTCCACACAGAGCTCTGCTATGAGCTGTCCACCACAGTGGTGCTGATATTTCATATTACCCTGCCTGAGGAAACGGGGACCTGTCCCAGCAACTGCCACAGCATGGCAGCAGAAAGAAGACAAGGAGTGGTGGTGGTGGTGGTGGTGGTGGTGGTGGTGGTGTGTGTGTGTATGTGATGTTCTGTCTACCATTCCAGTAGAGTCATTCCTGACAACCGGGAGAGCTCACCGGCCATGGCATTTCCAAATACGCTTCACAAAGAAGAGAGAAGAAGAACCTGGTTGGGATGGAGAGCTAGGGTTCTCATGAGGACCCCAAGTCAACTTTAAGAAAGCTTGATTTATTGGGATACAATAAGGGGTCTGTGAAGACTAATCTCCTGGTTTGGTTTTGATTTTCAGGTAGGAGAAAAATTAAATCTTGAAACATCTCAAAAAAACTTCTCACGAGGGACCTTCTTCGGAGCATGTCTGAATCCCAGGGACAGCCTCAAGGCTTTGACTTTTTTTTTGAGAACCCCAAGGATTGGACCATTTGTTCATCTTTTTTGCTGTCCTCTCTTGTCACAACCTTGCCAACTTTTGATTGCTTGCTTCCCATCCCTCAGTAAGTGCACAATCTTAGGCATTTTTATTTTTGCTGATAGTAACTATATAGAAACTGACATAGATAAAAGATAAAACAAAAGCCCAAACATAGGTCAGTTGCTAAGTTACATGAAGTCTTAAAAGCCTTTAAGAAATAGCTGGTACTGATCTTGGTTGGAATCTAAATGGAGTTTTTATTTTTATTTATTTTTTATTCTATTTAACCCCTTCATGAACATTTCACTATCCTATCTCTTGGATTTTTTTTCATACTTTGAATTCTTTGATTCACCGAACTGATGCTTCTACTGTATATCTCCCAACCTCCCTCTCATTCAGTTGTGGGCATTCTACTTTATGGAAAGTGTGAGGTGAGGAGAATGTAATGGTCCTAGATAACTATTGGGAAGTAAAATATACTTAAGCCTCATCTCCTCATCCTGGGCTTTTACTTAGAGTCCCATACCATGCTTACAGCTGGTCATATCCTTTTATTTGAGAGCCTATGATTTGCACTGTGTAATTTAAAGAGATCATCTTAAATAATGCTGATTGCCCTTTCCTATACCCCTTTCCAAATTACCAAAGTTTCCCCATCTTTTAATTCCCCATTCAAGCTCCATCTTTTCTCTGAAGGCATTGTAAGAAGTGCAGCACAAAAGGATATCTCCTTTGTCACTTAGAGTTAAGATATATGAGACCACTTGAGTAACACTAAATTCTTGTATATCACATTGCTCCCTACCAAAATGTCTTTATGTCTTTTTAAGTAGTTAAGAACTCACAGATCTCTCTCTGGTAATTGAGTTAGTGGTATTTGGACATATTCTGGATACCAGTGCTAGAAATCCTGGGATGAGTAAAGAAGGATTAAATCATGATTTAAGTATAATCTTGAGATTTATTTTTTTGTGGCCACTCACCCTTTCTTCTGTCTACCTCTGATATGCAGATTCTGATTTAGTTATGTTTGGGATGGGGTCAGAGATTTAAAAATTTCTAACAAGTTCTCATGTGGTTCTGGTCTATAGACTGCACTTTTAAGTAGCAGGACTCTGCAAGCTGCTGGAGTGATTACTCTACAATGACTCTGATCATGTCAGTTTTCTACTCAAAACCCATCAGTAACCCTCACCTTTTCCAGGGGTAAATCCAAAATCTTTAGGTGGCATACAGGGGTGTTAGAATCAGCTCCCTAACTACCTTTCAGCTTCATCTGTCACTTGTGTTGTTCCTAGATTTGGTCATGCTTTCCTAGACCCCCACTGATACAGCTGACTTCCACCCAGCATTCTAGATTCAGCACTCAGTTAGTTACCTTATCCATGAATCCTCACCTGTCACCTCGGAGTTCCTGTGCTTTTGCCTCATGTTTCTCAAGTACCTGCTATGTGCCTCATTATGTAATGCATAGCAGGAAAGTTTTGCCTACATTGATTTCTCTCTATTATACTGTCAGTTCCTCTGGTGGCATTGGTCATATTTTCTTAATTTCAGACTCTCTGGCTGCTAGCACAGTGTCTGGTGCACTGAATAAAAACTTGAGTAAAGGTAGAAATGAATTAATAGTTTTGTCTTTTTGATCCTTATAAGGTACTTCCTCAGCCAAGGTCAAACTTTCTCTGATTATTGTCTGCCAAGCCCTGGCTCTCAGAAATCTATGTTCAACCTTCTTCTGTCTGGGGAGATGAGGCTGATGCTTAGGAGTCGTGGCCTAATTCCAGCACCTGAACATTTGTGCAATGAATTTATTCCTGTTGTTGGGAAAATGTTCATTAATCAACATGATTTGTCTGGTGTTTAAGGGAAAAAGTCAACCTGTTTTAAGAGCAGCATTTTCCTCATCATGTAACTTAGTCCTGTTCACTAAGGCAGTGAGTCTCAATCCAAACTGCCCATTGGAACAGCTTGAGGAATCTTTTAAAAAAATGCCTGGGTTCAACCTCCAGGGATTCTTATTTAATTGGTCTGGAGCTAGGGTTTGGCATTAATTAAAAAAGAAAAAACAAAACACAAAAACTACTACTGAAAATCACTGTACTAAGATACATTATATGCAAAAATCATAACTCTTTCCTAATAAAGTTGCCACTTTATCTGATGATGGATTGTGAAACTATTGTTCTTCCTAGGAAACTTGATTTAAATTTCTTCTTGAGGCCCTGGCTGGTGGCACAGTGGAGAAGGCGCCAGCCTGCAAACCCAGAGATCGCTGGTTCGATTCCTAGCCAGGGCATATACCCAGGTTGCAGACCAGGTCTCCAGCCAGGTCCATAGCTGTAGGCAGGGGAAAGGCAACTATACATTGAAGTTTCTCTCCCTCTCTGTGTCTCTCCCTTCCCTTCTCTCTAAAAAGTAATAAATAAAATCTTTAAAAATTTTCTTCTTGACATAATTAGCAAAGGTGATAAAGTTCTTATTTCAACTCATTCACAAGCCCTCATATATAGTGTTGCTTCTATGTAGTCCCTAATTTTAGTAAGAAGCCTTTTGAATTAAAACCCTTGCTTATCTGGCTTCTGGCCAAGATGGTGGTGTAGGGAGAGGCTTCAGAGAGAGCCTGTTTTCCCTTCAGAGGGGATGGGCTTTGTAAGGGGTTGGTCTGGGAAGGTCTCCCTTATGCCTGCACATTCCTGACTTGGCAGATATAGGCCAAGAGAGCCCAGAGAGCCACAATTCCATAACTGGGACTTGAAGGAGACCCATAAAGGAAGGTCAGCTTCTTGGCTCATACTTGTTTTCTGCAGATTTCCCATTTCCAACTTATAAAAGTATCTCCTGAATCAGATAAAGTGGTTTTGATCCAGGATGATAATGGCTTGATAATTGAAGAAAAGAGCTGAGTTTCTTTTTTCCTGGTAAGTTTATGGGAAAGCTTTAAGTGAAACCCTATAAGATATAATTTCTTTGAAAGCAAGAGGCTTATTTTGTTCATTTTTGTATTCTTCCCTCTAATTCTTCCCCACACTTTCTTGCATATTAGGGGTACTCATAAATGATAGTAGATAAACATAGCTAATTTTTTAGTGCTTATTTTATGCCAGATACTTTATTTACAATCCCTAATTAAATCTTCTCACTAATGCTGAGAGCTAAATAATATTATCATCCAATATTACAGAGGGGTCTATGGAGGCTCAGTGAAGTGAAATAACTTCCTCAAGGCAAACAATTAGCAAATGGCAGACACAAGAGTCAGTCTCTATTTATGTGATTATAAAACATTTGCTATTAGTTCACCTGGTGTATCTTAAATGGTCCCAAGAATACCTCCATTAGAACCATGAGGTAGGGGAGGCAACTTGTAGAAATGCAGATCTCTGGGCTCTTCTCGCACAAGATTCCGATTCAGTTGGTTAGGTGTGACACCCTGGGGTTTGAAGCCTCCCAGGCACATGCTGAATTGTTGAATTGCCTGACACATCAATCTAGCTTTCTTAGAGAGTGGGCATCTCGAGTGGCTCTTGTCAGAACACCCCAAAGTGGTTCAAACCTTCCAATCCCAGTCTTTCCTTAGCAACATTAGCCCTCTACACATCAAGAATTCCTGTGTAGTGGGAACACCGGTTTCACTTCAGTCTCTTACGAGGCAAATAGCTTCACCTGTTACTGAAGTAGGCCCCTCTATGGCATTAACATATAAATCACATACAGTGAAAACCCTTGGGATATATCAAGAAGTTCCTCAACACCCTCTATCACTATAAATTGTGCTCTTAGATGTTTTCTCAAGTGTGGCACTTCTGTCAGCCTTAAATATTAACTCTGCACCAGTTTATACAGGTGTTGGTTCATGTGCTCAGATAATGTGGGTTTCTTCCTTCCACTGGGTTCTAGAGTGTGATTAAGGGAAGAATATTAGACTCAGGCCAAGGAAGGAAACCTTGAGGTCCTTTTCTGACTTTCCACCTGCCCTGTGCCGATGGAGGAGAATGGCTGTGCTTGTCTGTACCATTAAAGGATGCTCACTCTTTTCAGAGACCGTAGGTGCAACTGGTAGGCAGCTCAAGTTACTCCGTAATTTTTTAAAAGCCTCTATGGAAAACAGTATGGAATTTCCTCATAAAACTAAAAATGTAACTACCTTTTGATCCAGTGATCTCACTTCTGGGAATATACCCAAGAATCCTAAAACATCAGTTAAAAACTTTTATGTGTCCCTATGTTCATAGCAGCATTGTTTACAATAGCCAAGATCTGGAAACAGCTTAAGAGCCCTCCAGGAGGTGAGCGGATTAAAAAGTTGTATTATATTTATGCAATGGAAAACTACACAGCAGAAAAAAAGAAGGAATCTTATGTTTTGCAATAGCATGAATGGGAATTGAAGACTATTATGTTGAGTGAAATAAGCAGTCAGTAAAAGGCAAATATCATATGAACTCAACTTATGAGAGGAATCGAATGAAAAATATAAACCAAGGAGCAAACTAGAACCAGAGGCATGGAAACATGGAATGGACTAACAGCTGTAAGAAGGGAGGAGGGATGAGGGGACTGTCTGAAAGAAGGGGAAGGAATTAGTAAAGGAACCTATGGACATGGACAACAGTGTGGGGGTTGACTATGGAAATGGGGAGTGGGTGGGCAGAGGGGATGAAGAGGGAAAATTGGAACAACTGGAAAAGCATAAACAATGAAACATTAAAAACCTGTGAAATGTACCATGCACATAATAGAGTGCATGTGTTGTTTACAGTTGAAGAACAATAGAGTGAACACTCATGTCTGTTCCTCACTGGGTTAAGCCATTAAACATGATCAGAACTTGGAGGTTTGGCAGGTGGAAAGAGGCCCCAGGTGGAATGGATCAAAGCTGGGTGCATTCCCAGCATTCCTTCCTCCCAGAGGTGCCCTCCTTTGGTGATTTTGATGTTACTCATTCATTTGTTTTCCTTGGTTACCACTTGGATATCAATCAAGTTGTTTCATATTTTATTGTAGAATCTTGTGACAGAGGTTACTGGCATTAACAGGAAGCCAAGCTTCCTGGATCCTCATCTCACCTGTCACATGCCAATTGAACATTACTGGGAAACAAAATATCTTCTCTCTTCCTTGCTTTCCTCATCTGTGGAATGGGAGGAATAGCAGTTCCTGCCTTACAAAGTTTTTGTGATAAGTAAAAGTTTACTTTATAATAGAGGCTTATACATAATGAATATTATGAAAATGCTATTATTTGTATCAAGCTTATGTCTATATTTCTGTATATCAGTTCTTCTCAGATATCTGTGGTGATGGGTTAAAAAAAATTCCAGTCCACTGCGGACTGATAATTTTATAAAATATTAACATTGAATGACTAGAAAAGTGAAATAAAAAAAAACAGCAATACAAAATTCAAACTCCAATTTTTTATTGTTAGAGTCAAGAGAAATAAAATTGCTATGTCAAATTGTTGTAAGTGTTTTTAATTGATTATTTTAAATTTATGTACTTAGTTGTCATGAACTGGTGGCAGACAGCTTGTGGACAGCCACCAGCTCACAGACACAGTTTGCATGGTTCTACTTTTGATTCATGCGTCCTGGTTTTAGCCTAGTCCTGCAAGAGGCCCATTCTTTTCACAGGAAAGAAGGTTTGGCTCTCTTTTGTTGAGTGGTCCTAAGGAAGTGTTTTTCTTACGACTGCTTTTCACCTGCTAGAAACAGAAATTATTAAAAAATAAACAAACATACTTACTAAATGCTAAGTATTACCAGAGACTAGTTTTCTTTTCTTTTTTAAATCAATAAATATTTTCTGGTGTAGTGACTCTTCTTCCTAAAGACAAGCAGCTATAGGAGAAAAACAGATTTGCGTTTTGATTTTTCTGACTCAGAAAGAAGACAAGCCCACACTTTAAATTTTCTGAGTTTTGAATTTGATGGTAAAGTCTTTGAAGGCTTTTGTCTTCTGCTCCTTCACCTCCTCCCAGCAGTGTCTTGAGACCTGTGGGGAGACAGGGTATTCACAGGATAGCTGAGAGACCTGTGAGTGTCATGAGGTGGAAACATGTGAATTGGCCAACATTCTATCATGTTAAACAATACAAAGGCAACCTCCTGTAGTCTAATCTATTTATGTGTCCAAGTTTGACCCATTTCAGCTGTGTCTCTCTCCACAGATCTATTGAATAATCCTTTCCTGGGAATGGGCTCCTCCCATTTCTAGGAGTTCATGGAAGTCCCAAGTCCTGGGTGGGGATGGCCTGGTGGTCTCATCTTGCCCTTGCATCTTAGCTTTTCACAATTGCTACCAGAACCTAAGTCCAAGGAGGGTCCTTTTCATTGCTCCAGGAGTCTGTCAAGGAAGAGTTTGTTACACCAGTTAGAGAGGACACATCCTGGCTGATGTGGAAACTGTTCAAGAAAAAAATAAATTGCTCTTGGCACTTGTTAGACATGGTAAGGAAGCCTTTATTCAAAGGGGGTACTACAATGGAGTTTTGAAGTAGATGAGAGAAATGGGGCTCAACTCTGAATACAAGGGAAAGTTGGGCTTTATACAGACAAGAAACAGAGTGGGAGTCAGTGGGTGGAAAATTACTTAGAGGAGACCTCAGAGATAGCTGAATTCTTATTAAATGGACTCAATAGGACTCTTGTTGGAGGCAGACCAGGGAGGCCCCATAGCAGTTGGGGGATGGAAGAGGATAAGGAGATTGATCAGATACTGAGGCTGATTTTATATTGAGGGTGGAGATTCACTCTAAACTGACTTAGCATGATTCTTGCTAAAATGTGACTCTATGGACAGAGAAGAAAGCCCAAGGTCAAGCCTAGCTGAGCAGAGGGCTCAGAAGAGCCTAACTGCAGTTTGGTCAAGGAAAGAATCTTTATCAGGATATAACTGTGTTGACCAAAGTCAGAACCGGGTCCTTTTTTCAAGCTTTCTGTGAATCTACAGCCTGGGTCATTCTGTCTCCTAATTACAACATTTCTAGAATGACCCGAGCACACCTATATTTGACTAAAATCAGGGCTTAACTCAGACAGTAGTTCAAAGTTTCTTCTGACCTAGAAAATCTATTTATTTTTAAAACTATTAATGTTCACATGAGACTAGGGGTCAGAAGTTCTGTCCCTCTGTTGGGAAAAGAACTGTTTTTAATTCTAACAACAGATTAGTTCCGTGGAGAAAAGAATAACAAAGGCTGTGAGAGTTTCAGGCAAAAATAGTCCATCTATTGACTGTGGACTACCATATGTGTTTTTCAGAAAGGGATGAATTTTTATTGCCATCCTCTCTGAAAGAAGGCACAGGTCAGATTCCACCTGCTAAAATCTGCCTTAGAAAACTCATGCCTGCCATTGGCTCTCAAGCTGAGGGACAAACTGCCAGCAGCTGTCATAGGTTATGGATCCTGGGTTCAGAGACATTGGCTTGAGTCAGCAGGAGCCTGTGCAGGCATTCTATGGTAACCAACCTCAGCCTTGTTCCATCATGTGCCTTACATACATACACACGCACACTCTCTCTCACTCAGGCTTGTACACAACCACATCTATGGAGACACACACATGTAGACACAAATCAGAGATCACCCACAAACTACACGGACCCACACTCCCAGCATATGCCCTGCAGCATAGCTCGCTGCTTGGAGAAAAGGAGTACAAACAGAAAGATGGTGCAACCCAATCTCAGCTTAATTAGTTGGCAGTATCACAAATGGGGTAAGGATCAGGAAAACCAATGTGCAGAACAGTGTCATTCAGAAACATGGCCAGAGGGATCCACTTAGGAGGAAGAGCAAGAAGCAGGTTGGAGCCTGAGATGAGGAAAATTACTAAGAGGGGTATCTGTGGGAATAACTGAGTACTGTTTTGGTCTGGGCAAAAGAAGGTTGGGTCTGAAATAGCTGTGTGACCTTGGGGCAGTCACTTTACCTCTTTGGGTTTCAGCTTTTTGATCAGTAAAAGGTGAGCATTGAAATAGCATGGCAGTTCTCAAATTTTAGCTTCAGTCAGAATCATCTAGAAGGCTTACTAGAGCAGATTGCTGGGCAGCAGCCCCAGAGTTTCTGACTCAGTCTACGTGGGGTGATGCTCCACAATTTGTATTTTTAACAAGGGTCTCAGAGATGCAACTGCTGCTGGTCTGGGACCACACTTTGAGAAGTATAGGGGTAGAGGAGCTCTCTGGTCCTTATAAGATCTGAAATCCTGTAAGTACAGACTAGATATAAGTTGAAGTTCTTGCAGTTCTCAGCTGATGGTGATTTTGCTCTGCACGGGCCAGCTGGCAATGTCTGGAGACATTTTTGATTGTCCTGCATCAGGGTGGGCTGTTCCTGGCACCTTGTGAGTAAAGACCAGAGATGCTGTGAAACATCCTACAGCGCACGGGACAGCCCCTGTAACAAAGAATTACTTGGTTTAAAACATCACTATAGCTGGAGAAACCCTACTCTAAGTGACCCAGTTCAGCTAGATTTGAATTTGTGTACAAATGGTGGTGAGATTGACATTGATGTTTTTCACTTTCCGGAAGGAAAAGGTCCAAGGAAACCAGCCGATCCTCTGTGAGAGAGAGTTTGCTCCGTGCTCTGGGACTTTGGTCAAGGCTGAGCGGGACAGTTGGGACTCTTGGGAAGCTTGCAGACCTCAGATCCCAGGGAAGCTGCCCAACAAAGCACATGGGCTGGCTCCCAGCAGGGCGCTTTCCCAAAGCAGAACCCTCCAGAACTGGGCAGGCCCTGCGCTGGGTGAGGACTGCATGGAGGTGTTGATTGCATTGTGTTTCCTTTCTCTGCTTCCAATCCATGGGCTAGCAAGTGCTGGTGGCCTTTGAGGGTTCTGATTAGGAGCTTCATACATCAAGCCCCTAAATTTACAAAATATTGTAAGCCAGATAGGCTCTGTGTGTGCGTGTGAGCATGTGTGTGTAGTGAGAACCACATATTCAAACCATTCCCTATTTCTGCACCTCATCCTGCCAATTACAATCTGCTTGGTGGTGTGAAACTGACAGCCGGTAGCAGTGATGGAGACAGGAGAACGATGAACAAGGGCTTTGTGCATTCTCAGCTTTAGAGAGAATGTTCAGTGGGGCAGACAGGCATGTAACTGGCAGGTTTAGGAATCAGTAAAAACCAAGAACTCAAAGTCCTAATTTATTGTCTGTTTCAATACAAGGCTAGACACAGGCTATTTAATATAATGCATTGTTTACAAGTGGAGGAGAGTGGAAGTTATTGATGCATTACAAATGCAGGGAAATGCATCTCATAAGCCAAGGGGTAGGTAATAACAATTGCAGAAGACTAAATTTGACTTTAATCCCCTGAAGAATGGCATGCACACAGCTTAAAATGATAAAAACTGGAGGGGGTAGGGGAGAAGGAAAATAGGGAGGGGGAAGAGACTAAAGGAGACTGAGGGAGACGGGGAGAGGGAGAGGAAAAGAGGGAGGGGGAAAGAGAAGAGGAAAGCTGATTTTCTCTTGGGAGTATGTATTTCTTGATTAGAAAATAGAGTGAAAATTGAAAGAAAAAATACGTTTTTTTAAAAACCTTGTTTTGATAAACAGCACCACATTTGGCAGAGTGTTTTCTGTAGCAGGTCTGGCGTCATGGTCAAGCAGCTTGGAGCAATTTAAAGACCTGCCAATCCCTTAGCTAATCCGAAAGGCAGAAATAGAAAACAGGTCCTGGTTTGCACATAGGCTATCTGCGTCCTCCTCCCGGGGGGTTAGAGCCATGGCCGCAGTGGCTGGTACGCACAAGCTTGCTTTATCTTTGTGGTTAAAATTCCCCACAATGCTTTGGACCTGGTAGGTCCTGTGAAGGCTGACTAAGTGAGCATGGGGTGATGCAGACACCCATAAAGCAATGATGGGCTGGACTCCATATTTCAGAGTCTCAGCAGCAAAAATTGCTTTAGAGTAAGAAAACTGGGTCCACTTTCCAACAACATTGAAATCTCCTCTGCAATAGCATTGACAATGGTGTGTACATTTTGAGTAAAAAAATCATATGATAGGGCATCTCTGGCCCCAGAGGCAGCTCATGCACTCCTTTATGGACTGAAGTTTAATAGCAGTCAACATTTATTGGGTGCTCACTCTGTGACCTTCCCTGGGCTAAAATCTCTATGTGATGTATCTCTCTTTATGCTTATATCCAACTAGGGAGGTATTGAGCATCATTTCCTTTTAAAGCTGTGGAAACTAAGGCACAGTTTTCACAGCCAATAACTGGCAGAGGAGGTTTACTATGCAGGGTATACTTGTCACTGTTGAGGATGTTCTTCCTGTGTTGGCCTGAATTTTGCTTTCATTTCCCCACAGTGGCCTCACCACTGTCATCAGTCCCGCGGGCTGCCATGCCCAATGCTGGATTCCTATTATCAACATGGTTCACATTTGCCTGGTTTATGAATGTGTTTGCAGTGTACCATCTGCCTTCTCTGGTGATCCAGTGGCAAACAGGGAGAAAGAAGACCAGCATTGGAAGATCTTTCCGTGACAGTTTTCTGACTGTGACAGCCAAGTGTATCCAGCCTGGGTCATGGAGCACGGAGAGTTCCTGGTCATAACCGCAAGAAGCAGTTATTTGTGGATCAGTCCAAGGTAAACAAATGAACCTACTCTGGAGAACCGTGGTCTTGGTGACCCCATCTGTGTGCTTAAGCTGGTTGAATCCTGGGGGAGCCAGCAATTTCACCCCTCTAGGCTACCCTCAGTAAGCTAGGCCCCCAGTAAACATTTGCCGACTATCTGATCTGACAGTGTTGCAGCTGATGGTAATGCTGCTGGCCCTTGGACAGAAGTGCCAAGCCTGGGGAGAGAAACATTATTATTATTATTATTTGGAAGAATGATCTTGACTTATTTGTCTATGACATTGAGGTAAGTTGACCCCATAGCCTGGGGTCCTGTTCCTTTGCAACTGGCTTACATTTTTGTGCTTCATGTTTTAGGGGTGTTAGCACTTGAGTCACAATAGGGTGTTTGCTTGCTTTTGGTTTCCCATCTGAACCAGTGGACAAGTCACTTCCCTTCTCTGGGGTAGGTAAGTCCTCCTAGATGTCTCAAAGAGAGATGCTGAGCCATTCCAAACAAAACATATGGCATGCCTCATGCCATTTTGGTTGTTTCCTTTTCTTTCTGAGAGCTAATGTCACCTTAATTTTTGTAAACAAGCTTGAAAAGTCAGCGGTATCTTGGTCCTCTCTTCTGAGTCTCACATCCAATCAAGGGCTCATTCTAGTGACTTTATCTGGGAAATGTCTCCTTGCCCAGTTCAGGCCAGTGCATGGTCTCTCTTTTGAACAATTAGAGGAATTTTCTAATGGGTTTTCCTGCCCCTACCTCTCAATTAACTTGGCTCCTGCCCACAGCAAGGCCGGGAGAGCTTCCTAATGCAGCTTTTCTCCCTGTAGGTTTTCAAACTGTGCTCTGAGGACCCCTAGGGCTTCCCAGAGATGTCGTAAGGCCTTTTCAACAAGTCTGGATCTCTGGGCACCCTCATGGCTGTTCAGCAATTCCAATTAAAAATCTGGAAACTGAAAAGACTTAGAAAGCCATAGAGAATCAGCTCTACTTTTTATCTGTTGCAGGACTTCTGTGTGAGATTTCACTTAGAGAAATCTGTTGCTGATCTTTTTGAAAACCTTGGTCTAAAATAGAGATCTCTCTGAAGAAACTGTAAGATGGAGTCTGAGTCTAGATTAAAAGTTTTTCAGGGAGGGTTTAAGAAACCATTTATTCAAGTCACTTCTTTGGTTCCTTAAGGCTAGTAGGGCTTGCGGATGGGTGGGGGCGGGGGGAGAGTGAAGAAAATGAAAGGAATCATTGGTGGAGTTGATTCAAATCACTGGAGAGGCAACAGGGGAAACTGTTTGAGCTGAAGCTGCAATCTAACAGAGGAATCCCTTAGATATCTCTACCACAAACCAGTGACAGTGATTTTTTTATTCCCTTGCTATTGGTATGGTAAAGTGCTTTGCAAGGCTAGAGAAGGAAATGATGTCTGGTGAGTTCCTGTTTCATTCGTGTTTTACAAATAAAACCAAAGATGGCTCAGTCCAAAGTAGAACACAAGAAATGAGACATTTGTTTCCCAAATCTTTTTCTGGTCTCTGGTACAAAGCACCTGAAGTGTCCCAAAGCCAGAGATGGGTGTGCACTGCCCTGGAAATGTTAAGATCTTTGTTCATTAATCTTTACTGATTCTGTTTGTCATGCATATGACCAACACTTGTCTGGGTTGGATGCCTGGAATAAATGAGTCAGTGACTGCAAAAGAAAACCTAACATTTACCAAAATACATTCTTTTTGCAGGGATGCAAAGAAGGTCAGTCGGATGGCAACGCCAGTGTTCCAGCTGCCATAACACGTCACTGAGGTCATTTGGAAACTGTAATTCTATACAATATGAGGTATTATTATTATTATTGTTCACTTAGGGTTTGAGAGAGCATGAAACTACAGGTCTCAGAGAGGAAAGGCATTATATTTAAAAAATTATTTTTACTATGCCATTGCCAAAAGAGATTTAAATTGGTCAGAATAAAAGCCATGGAGCTGATAAAACAAGAGTAAGATGACACGAACCAAGTAATAAAAGGGAGTCAGGAAGTATAGATGGTCTCCAACTCATGATGGTTCAACATGAGATTTTTCAACATTATGATGGTACAAAAGCAATACACAGCCAATAAAAAAAGTACTTTGCAATTTGAGTTTTGATCATTTGGGGGGCTCCTGTTACGCATTACGATTGCTACTCTAATGTTGCTGAGCAGCAACAGTGAGCCACAGCTCCACGATCACAGATAAGACACGTGATCGTGATCGCGAGCGTGAACAACGGATATTCTACGCTATAGGGTCTATGGAGTTACTGCGTTGCCTGTGTTTTTCGGGTATTATGTTCTGAGCAGCTTTAAGGTAAGCTAAGTGAAGCTATGCTTCAGCAGGTGTATTCAATGCATTATCTACTTCGGATATTTTCAACTTACAATGGGTTTGTCAGGACATAACCCCTTTGTCAATTGAGGAGCATTTGCATTTATAAATTGGAAAATGGAGGCTACATAGCTGTTTGCTCTGACTCCTAAGAGCCAATTATGAACATCTCTTTCAAACTCCATGTTCAATGATATCAAGTAGGAAATAACACTGGTGGGAGTATTTACACCACAGAAATTGGCAAAGACTTCAGACCAGGGATTTGTTTTTCCTTCCAGGAGTGCGGGTTGTTAGATGTTTACCAGCAGCACCCCTGAGCTAAGGACTGTCCTACAGCTACCATGATGTGCTTCTGCCCTTTGGACCCCCTCTCTGTGGAGTGCTGGCTCTCCACTCCCTGCATCCAGGGGAGCGGTTTCCATTGTGACTGCTAGCTGTGATGGCAATGGCATCACCTTGGTGGGTGAGTGGTGAAGATGTGAGTTTTCAGGGAACAAAACCCTCTGAAGATGGCTTAAGCAAAAAGAGAAAGCCTTCAGAAGGAAACATGTTATCTCTCAAAGAACCCAAGGACACCTGGGTCTCACAAAGGACTGGAATAAGAAATTGGAACAAATGTTCTAATTATGCATAGCTCTCTTTCTCTCTCTCTTCTTTCCTCCCCTTCCTCTCTCCTATTCTCATTCTGCTTCTATCTGAGTATCTGCTTCATTTTCCCCCTTTGCTGAATACATTTCTCAGGTCTACCTCCATATGGACCTAATACTGTTCACTTAGTCTTGACCATGTCCCAGTTTAAGCACTCACAGAGGCTAAGTAGAATATCTGAAATGATGACTGTTTCCTGGAAGACAGAACTTGATTGCCGCAGTTTGGATCAGGTGGTCATCCTTGGTCCTGCTAGCTGTGGTTGAGGGGATGAGGTTTCTTGTCATTGCTTACTCAACAGGAAGAAGGTTGGGAGAAGATGCTCTGACAAAGGGGCAAGGCAAAGCAGGAAGACAAATTGACTAACATATTTTTTATAAGTATGCATTAGCATCCTTTGGTGTTTGTACCAATACTGAGGGGTGAGGATGCCAAATCTGGACAAGACACACTGTGTTTGTGAGATTTTCCTCTGAATGTGCATAGTCATCCCCTCTGTCAATAACAAATTGTATTAAAGGAAAAAATTAACTTTGTTCTTAGTCTGTAATGCTCCTATTTCAGATAATTCATTCCAAATGAAACAATGTGAGTAGGACAAAAAGGAACAATGGCAGTAAGGCAAAATATTAAGCAATGCTCTGACCTGGGCTCTGTCTCTTGAAAGTGGGCATATAATTTTCCTAAGACAGATAACTCTGCATCATATTTAAATCTTGAATGGGTGGAGCATTTTTTTTTTTTTGGATGAAGAAATTCTTCATGAATTTGTGTTATTTCCCCACGTTTCCATACTAGTAAAATGGGAACTAGTTTATGGGGGAAGTATTGGAGTAAGCTTCTGTGTGCTGTTTACCTGTGACTATGAACAGAACACCTTGGACTGAGGAATGGTGAGGGAGCTGTGTAGTGATATTGGTGCATGATATATGCCAGTGTGCTTGGGATGCAGATATCATGATCACTGCTGTGACTTATTGAGCACCTACTGTGTACCAGGCACTGCTTCACATGCTACCCGTACATAATTTCTAATCCTTGCTACAGCCTTGCAGTATAGATGCCTGAATCATCATTTTTATTTTGCAGATAACAGCTGGGATTCTGGGGAGAGCCAGAATTGCATAGTCGGTATATGGCTGGGCCAGGAATCAGATCCAGCTCTCTGGTTTCAAAGCCCATCCCTCCCCATCCCCTTTTGTTACATTACCATCCTTCCAGAAATAGAGTCAGAGGTGGAAAAAGGAATCAAATGCAGAGCCGTCTGCAAAGTTACTGAAAAAAATGAGACGATAAGGGCTTATTTTCATTTTAAGGACTTCTTGTCATTAGGGTTTCACATAGGATTTATTTTTATTTCAGCTTCAATGTGGTGTTGAACATATATACCTTGTTTGTTTTTTTTTTAAGATTTTATTTATTATTTTCAGAGAGAGGAGAAGGGAGAAGCAGAGAGGGATAGAGGCATCAACACATGGTTGCCCTTCACCTGCCTCTAGCTACGTACCTGGCTGGAGACCTGGCTTGCAACCCAGCCATGTTCCCTGGCTGGGAATCGAACCAGCGACCCTTCGGTTCGCAGGTCACCACCTTATCCACTATGCTACTAGCCAGGGCAGGTATATATCTTGTTTGAAGTTGATATTGTCAACAGCTATAAAATAGGTAATGCCAGGCCTTTAGAAATCTCTCTTTGGACATAAACACACACATACACACACACACATTTTATTTATTTGGGGATTGGCCTCTAATATAAAACATTTTTTCACCTTTACTCAGTGAAGTGAGCAGGTCATGAGGTCTGTCCTGAAAGTATAGAGCAAATGTCAATATAATTAAAACAGTTTGCATGGCCTATACTTTTGAGACAGACCTTGTATACTCAGTGTGGAGAGCAGTGGACAGGGTGAAGGGATCCTGCATGGACCGTGGTCTCAGAAACACTGCTTCTGGGGCACTGACTTCAAACCAAAGAACAGCGCTCCTGTGTGGTTTGTCATGGGGAACAATTTGCCATACATTTGTCTTTTTAGCATTTATGCTCCCCTTGAGAGTAAAACAAGACATACCTTTTTTGAAATTTTGAAGAAGTGCAAATCCTTTTTTTTTTTTTTTTAAAGATTTTATTTCATTATTTTTAGAAAGAGGGGAAGGGAGAGAGGCAGAGAGGGAGGGAGACATCAATGTATGGTTGCTTTTCACCTGCCTCCAGCCACAGACCTGACTGGAGACCTGGTTTGCAACCTTGTTATGTGCCCTGGCTGGGGAGTCAAACCTGCGACCTTTGGGTTCGCAAGCTGGCACTTTATCCACTGTGCTACCAGCCGGGGCTGAAGAAGTGCAAATCCTTTTAAGAGGGGTGTCAGAAAGCCAAGGAAGAGCATTGATCATTTATTATTCTGAACTTTGAAATCTTTGTAGTTGGATAGCACTTCTTTTCTGTATTCCTGATGCTTGGATGTTTTGTATATATTGTTAATATCATATTGCAACTAATTCAGGTCACTTGGAAATAATTTCAACCACAGAGCCAGATATTTCAGGGAATATTAAAAATTCTCACTTGAAAATTAATTGTTATAACGTATTTAAAAAATAGTGGCGACCTATCCACAACATAAAAACCACCATTTTAATCATTTTAAGTTCAGTGTTATTAAGCAAATTCACATTATTGTGTAACCATCACCATCATCTGTCTCCAGAACTTTATCTTCTCAAACTAAAAGTCTGTACCCACTTAGTGTAAACACTAACTGCTCCTTCCTCCCAAGCCCCTGATAACCATTATTCTACACTCTGTCTCTATAAATTTGGTTCTAGGTACTTCATATAAATGGAATCATATAGTTTTTGTCCTTTTCTGACAGGCTTCTTTCACTTAGCATTGTGCCTTCAAGGTTTATACATGTTGTAACATGTCAGAATTTCTTTTCTTCTTAAGTCCAAATTATATTCTATTGTTGGATATAACACATTTTGTTTGTCTATTCATCCATTGGTAAGGGGCTGGGCTGCTTCCACCTGAAAATGGCTTTTAAAACAATGTTTTTAGCTTTGTGGAACCATCCTCTATACTTTAATAAAAACACCATTTTATAAATACAAGGTTCAAACATGTCAAACAGCATTATAGTCAGGTTGCTCAGATCCAGATCTAAACAAGCCAAGGACAAAATATGTTGGCAGTGTAGATCCTGTTATTATGTTGGCAGTGTAGATCCTGTTATTAAAATACATTTGATTGCCAAGTATAAAGTCTGCTTATGGTAACTTACCCTCAACCAATCCTTAGAAAGTAAAAGGTGTATTAAGACAAAAATATGATTAATTTTCTAATGTCGTCTATCTTTGAAACTTTTGTAATCTTAATTTACTCTTTGATACAATTCCAGTGTTTTACCACAATCAGGATTTGAGGAGAACCCACTTTGGTCTGGGGCAAATTTGGCAAGTTCTTTGTAACATCTGGAGGATGTGAAACAGTTAAACATCCAATCTAGGGCTCTGTACACAGCGAGGGATGGTGTGCTGGAAGAAGCAAGCCAGAAATGCTTTTGCAGAGGTAAGGAAGAGAAACAATTTCTATTTGGAATTGCAAGTTACTGTTCCTGTTAAAAGGCGTATGCTTGTAAATTTTCTATCTCCCTCTAGGGTTTGGGGGTGGGAGGAACACAGAGGTATTCAGGGAGAGACAGAAAGCCCCAGTCACATAGGAGAAAAAGCCCATCCTGAGGTGATAAATAACTGGCAAATAGGCATTCAACCGAGAGCGTGCTGAAAGAAAGGCAAGCAGTGTTCTGTTACTACAATAGAGGAAGATTCTTTTTAAAATCTGAGGCCAAGGGACAGCTATTTTCAGAAATTAGTAATAATGAAACTGATATCAGGACGTAACCATTCCAGCACAGAATGGTATGGTACAAGAACAGCCTGGGAAGCAGAGGATTGGCAGGACCTGGGCTATGCGAGAAGAAAATAGATCCCCATGGGACCAGACAAAAGCAATCCCCAGTCACATCTGACTAAGGCTATTCACCAGGTCCCCAAAGGGGGGAAACTGGTCATTACTATCAGACCCCTGCTGTATATTTCTTCTTGTTATTTGTATAATTATGTTCAAGTTAACTGCATATGACAGTTCTCAGTCCATAGGACAAGTTCATTGATTTCCAGCCAATCTTTGTGTTGTCTTCCTAATGTCCTGAGTTAGACAGTCTCTTCAGGTGTTCTTGTAGACTGATCTGTGCACCAGTGAGGGCCTCTGACTTCTGCAGGCAAGATTTTGGTCACGAGCATCACCCTTAACACAAGACGATCTTTGCCTGGCATATGCCTGTCTGCATGTGCTGCATGTTACCTGGCTATTATTTATGGAAATG
Organism: Noctilio leporinus; assembly: GCA_004026585.1. Lineage (NCBI taxonomy): Eukaryota > Metazoa > Chordata > Mammalia > Chiroptera > Noctilionidae > Noctilio > Noctilio leporinus. The sequence continues at coordinate 492,670 of PVIW01000337.1, read as the reverse complement.
ATCATTTAGCTTCAGTTTACTGCCTCTATAGATTTTGTGTTCTACTATCCTTTTTTTTTTTCCAGCCCTTTATTTATATTCTAAAGGTCTCAAGAGAGGCAACCAGGAATGGGGGAGACATACACCCTACTAAGAACTGAGTTCCTCAAATGGCTTCACTCTTGAATATTAAACAACAAAAGACTAGTGGGGCTAGTAATCCCTAGACTGATGTTGGGAACAGGGTAGAGGCCATTTGCAATGATAACACAGCAGCCTGAACACGCGGCAAAGAACATCTACCGCTGGCTGCAGGTCAACAGCTGCCTCTTGGAACTTATTAAAGTGATTAGTCTTTTGAGTTGTCTAAATCTTTTCTCCCAATGCCTGTTTACACATCCTGGTATAGAGCAGTTCTCAGCTAAGGTAACATGTCCCTTTGGCAGGGCTGCTCTGATCCAGCAGGTGTCCCCTGTGCGCACTGCCCTCAGGAGCCAGGATGCCTCCTATCTTCCATGTAGGAGACACTTACAATTACTTTTCTCCCCAAATGCTTTTTTTTGTTTTTGGTTGAAAGAGGGGAAGAGAAGGTGGCTAAGGATGGGCTCATGAGCTAACTGCCTTTTATTTTTAGTTGATTGCTTAAGGACCTGGCTTCTGGGACACCATATGGTTTTTGCTCATTGAGTTCTGAGTCACCAGTAGTTTTCTGGATCACCTCAGAAGGAACATTCCCCTTAGCCTCTGTTTTGGCATCTGTGAATTGGAAAATTCCAGGTCATTTCTCTGCATACTTCATAGGGATATAAAACAGCCAATAATCCTACATTCTATATACTAAAACAAGTAGCTCTGGGAAGAGTCTAGACTCAATTTTCTGTGATGTTTTCATAGATGTGAAAGGCAACTTGAGAACATTTACTCTTGGGAACATTTATGTAGGACAGAACTGCAGTCCAGAGAGAATATATGACATAACAAAGGTCATAGAGAGGCTTCATGGCAGAGCTGGCTCTAGGACTCAAAATCTTTGATTCTCAAATCATACCCCCCAACCTCCATTATTCTTTGCTCTTTCCCCATTGCCTTTGTTTAATGTATCTTGTCAATTCTGAAATCCCAGACCTTTAGGCTTCTGTGCACACCACTCAAAATGATTCTATGTAGATTTGAATGTAATTAAAATTGCTTTTCCTTAACAATGTGGCAAGATTGACATTTTAGCAGCTTATCCTTTTTAAAATTTCCTGACAGATTATTTTCTTTATTCAGATAAAACCTGTGTTCTATTTTGAATTCTTGGAGAATGTAGACTTTTTTTTTTCATTTAGAGTTTGAGGCAATTAGAACCACAAATTAATTTCTCACATTAAGAGGAATGTTCTTGCCTTCCAATCTGCACCTGCTCAATCCCATTTCCAGTGATTTGGAAGTTGAAGTATTAAAGTGGAAGAGGAAATACTTAGGCAGGGTCGCAGGGAATCACTAATGGCTAATTGATAACTGTAGAGTATTTCAAAACTCTAAAGAGACATGGCACATGATGTGGAAACAGTGAGACCACGGAGTTGTGCTTTCACTGATGTGGGGTTACCGGAAAGATCCAGAATCGACTATTAAGTATCAAACATCTCCCCCTATATATCTTTTAGTCACTTCAAACTCAACCATAATTTCACATGTCCCCCTCACTTCTCTGCCCCTACACCCATACTTGCTTCTCTTGTTAAAATGTCTTCATCCATAGCCACCAGAGCCAGAAACCTTGGCGCTGAACTTGGTGCCTCCTTTTCTAATTTGTCTCATGGACAAGCGTTGCCTTCTTACCAAGGCCTATTCCTTCCCTCTCCCAGATTTCCTTTGGGGAATTATGCCCCTGCCTTGTATTTGCTTCGTGGTTCGGGTCAAATTTACACTGTCCCTCATCCAACTGTGAGCCCTGACTAGTTTGAGTCAGCCAGAATAAATCCATCTCTCTGGCCCTGGAGATTGGTTCAGAGGCCCAAGTGGATCACCGCAGCCCAGAATTTGGTTCAGTCCAGCCCAAGTAGAGTAAAGCTGGGAATTTTGTATAATTTTGAAGGAAGGAAACACCCCTCTCTTTTGTTTGTTTTAAATGCAACATGCAAATATGAGATCTAGAGAAGGGGAGCTTATTTTGCTACCATGAAGAAAGCCAGCACTAGGATACAGCCCATTCACTCAGGAGAGCAGAGTCAAGCAAATGATAAAGAAACAGAGTCTCAGCCTAAGGTGTCACTCATTGAAGCATGTCTGAAGCCCACTCTACTGCTGGAATTTTTTCATTACATCAATGACCCAGTTTCTTTTATTTTTATGCCAGTTTGTGTTGGATGGTCTAACAATCAAAAATATCCTTAATGTATTAACACACTACCCTCCAATCATTCATTCCATCCTATTAATTTTGCTTCTTTAATATATCTCAAATTCAACCTTCCTCTGCTCTAAATAATCCACTAGACAGTCACCAGGTAGGCTTTAACTTAATTTTTGAACTGACATTTTCACTATTGAAAAATTTTCTGATAATGTAGAAGCCTGATAATTCAGAGATTAGAAAGCAGACTGATGATTTCCAAAGCTATCAAATATGTGGAAGGGTGCCCTGGCTGGGTAACTCAGTTGGTTAGAGCATTGTTCTGATACACCAAGGTTGTGGGTTCAATCCCTGGTTCAATCAGGGTGCATACAAGAATCAACCATTAAATGCATAAATATGTGGAACAACAAATCAATGCTTCTCTCGCTTTTCCTCACTCACTCTAAAAAATTCAATAAATAAAAAACGAAAAATCAACAACTGTGTGGAGTGTGAAGGGTCCATAAATAAGACCCTTCATGAGTTTCTTCTAGTTCCCCAGCATCACCTTCTGTATTGCTTGTCCACATGCCTCCCACAGCAACCCCACCAGGTTTGTTGAAGTTCCTTGAGTGTCATATTCTTTAATGACTCTGTGTTTTCAATTTTTTAAAGTACTTATTTTCTTATTGTGGTAAATAAGAAAATCACATAACATAGAATTTATCATCCTAACCATTTTTAAGTGTACAGTTCAGCAGTGTTAAGTATTTCACACTGTTATGAAACTTCAGAACTTTTTCATTCTGTAAATCGGAAACTCAATATCCATGAAACTCCCTTTACCTTCTTCCCCCACCCCCTGTAACCACTATTCTGCCTTCTGTTTCTATGACTTTGACACTTCAGATACCTCATATGAGTTTCTTTTTGCAACTGGCTCATTTCATTTAGCATAGCATCTTCAAGGATCATCTATATTGTAGCATGTGGTAGAACTATCTCCCTTTTTAAGGCTGAATAACATCTCATTGTACGTATGTATCACATTTTGTTTGTCCATCTATCTGCTGATGGACATTTAGGTTGCTTTTACTTCTTGACTATTGTGAATAATACTGCTATGAACATGGGTGGACAAATACTTTTTGAAGATCCTACTGTTAATAATTTGGGTATATACACAGAAATGGAATTGCTGGATTCCATGGGGTTGGCTGTATTTAATCAGATTGCATAACGCCTTGCAGGAGCAGTCTTCATGCTGACCTCTGCATGCATCCTGAGATTTGGTGCTTGCCTAAGCTTAATGTATGTGGTTGTTATACTGTTTATTAATGTGTCTGGCCCATGGTGAGGTAGCTGCTGTTTTCCTCAACATGGTGACCTGGGTGAATGCTGTCAAGGGGCTAGCCCAGTGAGGGGGCTGAGGGAGGGTGAAGGGCCACAGTCACAAAGTCAAGAGTCTTGAGGATGGCAGATGGAGCTAACCTGCATGGCATAGAATCACAGGATTCTGGGGCAGGGACAATCTTAGAAATCACCTAGTGTGTTGTTAATGGATAATGTTATACTCTTACATATAAGGCCTAGAGAGGTCAAGTGACTTGTTCAAAGTCATTCCAATAAGCAGAGCCTCAATGTGAATGTAGGTGTCACAGTTGACAGGCCAGTGTTCTGCTTATGGTACCACACTTTGGGCATCTGTGTAGACAACTTTATGGAGGTCAAACCAAGGATAGTCTGCCATCCTTAAAGGCTGAGAGTCCATGGGTGGGTCAGAAGAGAAGCTGTGAACCAAGAAGTTACTGAGATGGGGCAGAGAATGGGGCATGACATTTCTCAGTGGCCTTTCAATTCAGTGATAGAACTGAATTGGATAGAACTATCCAGTGGCTTATTACTATTTGCTAATGCCTACTCATGATAAGTAAGGCTGATTTCCTTCTTTCCTCTGTCCTCCTATCTCCTTTTCATCTCTCTTTTCTCCCTCCCTCCCTCCCTTTCTTTCTGTTTTCTCTTCCGCCTGGACCAGCTTGTTTCCCTTGTTTCTTTTCTGAGCACCAGGAAAGTGTGCTGTTGATCCATTGGTGAAAAAGATTAATTTTTGTCCTCCAGGAACAGATAGTATGGAGAAGAAGAGACGGGGAGGGATTAGGGTCTTGCTGGAGGTTAATCTCTGATTGAGGGCCCTTCTTTACATGGAAATAATAAAAGCAAGAACTTCTAAGATAACTGGGAATAAAAACAAGGTTATCTTAAAGGCAGCCCCCACAATTCAGAGTGAGAATCACTTACATATGATTCCTACATATTTGTGTTTCCCCTCTTTTCTGATACCTCCTTGAATTTATTTATTCATACAGATAACCCCTATATAACATGGCACTTCTCTAACAGTTTTATTCTAACATGGTTCAAGAATTGGGAGAAACCCTTATATAATACGGTATCCTAGAACAATTTTTATTCTAACATGGTTTGAGAATTAGAGAAATCCCTGAACAACATGGAGCATAATAAGAGCTTTTAGGAGTGAGAAATATCTCATTCAAAATTAGGGAAGTCCCCAAACAATATGGAACTTAATAAAACTTTTAAGAGCAAAAAATATCTCATTCAAAATTAGGGAAGTCCCCAAACAATATTGAACATAATAAGAGCTTTTAAGAGCAAAATATATCTTATTTAAAATTAACAAAATTTATAAAGATCTCTCAGCTGAAAGGAAGCAACCTAAAATAACAGATTTTTTGCTAAAAGTACAGGATAGATGTCAGGGTAATGCTGAAGAAAGTTCAGAGGGTGACTATATCTCATCAAAAAGAAAATGCCCTAAGTTAATGATACTTAGTAGTGATGATGAAGAAAATATTATTTAATACATATTAATAATGTTATACTTTTGGTGAAAATTGCTTTAATAAAGATATTTCTCTTAATTATAAAAATATAATAGTATATATTTTTAATTTTTGAAACCTAACCCCCTTTTTTGTTTCATATAACATGGATTCACATAACAAGATATTTTTAGGAACCTAGCAACCATGTTATATGGGGGTTACCTGTATTTGGCCTTCATTGAAATTTCATCTACATTCATGAATTTTTATAACCCACAAGCAAACCAAAGGAGCACACAGACAGATACACATTTATGGAGCGACATTCTTCCATAAAGACTCATGGGTACAGTTCATGTAGCAACATGTATACACAGGTTTAAACAGAACTACATAAATATACACATAAATATATTAAGAAAAAGCTGTATTAGTATTTGCTTAACTGTGTTTTGGTTGAGGAAAGATAATTCAGTGCTTTATTAAATAATGGGAATGGCAAAAATACTTTCAGAAAAGTGGCCAGATTTCAAGTGGTTTATAACTTTGATTGCTTTGATTCTTATAGCAGAGCTTATTCAGAGAAAATACTTTGGAAAAATATGGGATTCCATCAAAAGAGGCAATAAAAATCTGGTTTAATCTCTCAGAGGAGAAGACGACAAGTGAGCACAGTTTCACCCAGGATCCCTCAGAAATTCATGGTCTCCGCTGGAACCCTTCTTTGTTGTCCCCACCAGCTTATCAATTTGTTTCTTCCACCAGATTGGGAGTTTCTTAAGGCACCCAGGGTCATAGTGGTCTTGGTGTCCCCTGTCTCTAGCACAATACCTGATTCATAGCAGAGGCTCAACGTGTATTTGTTGACTAATCAACATGAGCAGTATTGTGAATGATCAAGAAAATGTGATGTGATATATATATGTATATATTAGAATTCTACTCTGCCATAAGAAAGAAGAAAAACATGGATGGACCTTGAAGGCATTTTATGAAGCATAATACATCAGATAAATAAAGATAAATATTGTATGATCATATGTGAAATTGAAAAGAACCCCAAACTTATAGAGGCAGAGATTAGATTTATGTTTGCCAAGGTGGGGGTGGGGGGGAACTGGGTGAAGGTACAAACTTCCAGTTTTAAGTAACTTCTGGTGATGTAATGTACAGCATGGTAATGCTAATTAACAATACTGAATTGTATGTTTCAAAGTTGCTAAGAGAGTAGATCTTCAAAGTTCTCATCACAGGGAAAAAATTTGTAACTATATTAAGTGAGAGATGTTAATTAAACTTATGGTAGTGATCATTTCACAATATAAGCCTATGTCAAATCCCTACATTGTACACCTAAAATGAATGTAATGTTTTATGTCAATCATATCTCAATAAAACCGGGAAAAAAACAGTTGACTAAGAAAATTAGCTGCTCTAACCAAAATGAGTAGAAAGGAGGAGCATGCAAAGGGAACCCTCTTAATTTTGGGGTAGTCCCTTCCTCTTGTGTTGGAGCTAGTGTGGCTGGGGTCCTTCAGCCTCTATGTCAACCCTCTCCTCTCTAAAGTGTCTATTATGATGGAGCCCAGGAAGCCAGCAAGAACAGGTCCCAGACTCCCTTGCAGTTACATTTCTGGGGGTGATTGAGATGCTACCAATCAGCTGCACTAGAGGGAGACTCGCAGTTGGAGCTGAGAGGGGCAGAGGGCTGCATTGCAGCACAGTAGTGAGGGTTGGGATTCTTCAGTATAACAGCAGCTTCCGGATGTGACCACGAATTGTCTGATTGTGGCAGGAAATTTGGCAATGCAAGTCTGCAGTGTGACTTTAACAGTTGTTTTTGGAAGCTCAGTGAAGACGCTGTCTCTGAAGCTCTCTGTCTCTAATACTGTGAGCCACATTGTAAATGCCTTTCTGTTCAAATCAGCCAGACAGAGTTGTGTTCTAGCTGACCCCCACACACACTGTGGCTGGGGCAAGTGGCATCTGTGTTTAAATTGTAGGAAAGCCGGTGGAAAGTTCACATGAGATGATTAGCCTTCTTGTTACTATATCCATGTGAAGTAGTTATGAGATACAAAGACTACCCATCTTCTTAAATAATAAAATCTGACCTGTTATTTGAGGTAAAGAGATGAAGAAGAACCGTCTACTTGCAGTTTAGAAATGCAGAAATCTGCTAGGAGGCTATTTGGCTCCAAATCTAGTAGGTATGCAATAGAAAGTAGAAGTCAAGTGACACATTGGCAGTCGCAGTGGCCAGGGACTGTAGGAGGGTGTTATGGACTGAATGTTTGCGTCCCCACCTAATTCATATATTGAGGTCTTAATTCCCAATATGGTAGCATTTGGAGATTGGGCCTTTGGGAAGCAATTAGATTTGAATGAGGTCATGGGTGGAGCCCCCCACCACCCACCATGATGGGATTGGTTCCGATTTAAGGAGATAAAGAGATTAGAAGTTTCTCTTTGTTCTGTAAGGACACAGTAAGAAGGCTCTCGCCAGACACCAGATCTACTGTCCCCTTCATCATGCACTTCCCAGCCCCCAGAGATAAATAAAGTGAGAAATAAATGTTCGTTGTTAAAGCCACTCAATCTGTAGTATTTTTGTTATAGGAGCCCAAGTTAAGACAGGGGCGTGGGTAGCTGATGCTGCAGTGAGCAAATAAAGTTCTTGCCCTCATAGGGCTTACCTTCAAATAGGAACATATAGCCAGAAATAACAATTAACCATATAATATGTCAGGTCAACTCACTGACAGTTGAACATATATTTACCTTAATTTTTTCCAGGGAGTTTGAACAACATGTGAGCAAATGGTCTGTCATTTTGTGATCTCCTAATAACACCCAGTCATTAATAAATGTTTGCTGACTTGCTACTTGAGGTTAGCTGAATTTGCATGGCAAGATGAATATAAAAGTTGGGCTTCACATAATTCCAAATGCTGTGGACAATTTGCCTTTTTACTGGGTTGGAAGTGATATTTCTGGGTTCCCTTCTAGGACTAAGATCTATGATTTTTTTTTCTTCTTTAACTATTATAATTGTTTTAAGAATCAAATGATACAAATATAGATTGAACATATGTTACATTTATTTCATTATGACTTGGGTAAGGAACAATATAAAAAGAGGTTTTATTAAAATCTTTATAAGCACAATCCCAAAGGTACTGTTCTAAGATGTGCTATTATCTTACACTTTTCTCTTTAAGATGAATTTTTCCCTATAAACCTGCATAAAATTAGCTTTATAGCAATTTGCCTTCTATATCTATATATCATTAAAACTTTGTGGTTTTAGTACAAAATTGCAGGCTCCTTCTGATTATAACCAAGCAAAAATTATGAGTACACATAGACAAAATCCAGTAAAGAGATTAAAAAAAAAAAGGAAATCAGTTCTTGGGTGAGGACAGTGAGACTAAAGGTAGTTTGTTTTAAAGCCATCATCTAACAGTTATGCAAGACCATAATTTGCCATTGATTAGGTTTTTAAAAAAGTTTCTTGAACTAAAAAAGAGTTTAAACCCAACAGGATGACCCAGAGACAACTGACCAGTGCCAGGGTGCCGCCAGCCTCAGTGATACAGACTGAGGGTGTCCTTGCACATGCTCAGGGCACCTAAAAGATGCAGAAAGTACCTGCCTGCTCCAGGGGTCTGGCCTCCCAGGTCCACCATCTCAGCTTCAGAAGGGCCTCATAATGCCCGGCAACTGGCCTGGCCTTCATCAGGAGAGCATCGGGCAGGTCCCTGGGGGCGGGGGGGGGGGCAGTGGTCAGACTTTGCCAACAATAGCCTCTTGGCATCCCTGTCTATGTCACTTATTTATCTTGGCAGACTTGATCATTTGCTATTATTTCACTTTCTCCACCCCGCCTACCCCAACTCCAAAGACTTAACACAAAGAGTCTGCAGAAACTCAGGTTCCGGTCCTGGCTATGTCTCTAACTCTTAGTGTGCCCCTTTGAGCAAACTACGTAACCTCTGAGATATAAAAATGAGGATGCTAGATTAAGTGTCCTCTAAGACCCTTCATTTCTGGTGGTCTATGACTTCATGATTCAAAGAATTGAAAAAAAGACAGTCTTGTATGTTGGTCATGAGGCAAAGCTTTGGGGCTCAATTCAAGAATATTTTTGTTGTGAACTCAGAAACTCAATTTTGACACCCAATCTGGTTTCTTCAAGTCAACAGTATGTCATTTTTTAAAAGGTTTATTTTATTCTCATTTGAGAGAGAGGGGAAAGGAGGGGTAGAGAGAAACACTGAGCAGCCACTTCTTGCACGTGCCCCAATCCGGGATTGAGCCCAAAACTTGGGCATGTGCCCTGACCTGGAATTGAACTGGTGACCTTTTGGTTATGGGATAAGGCTCCAGCCAACTGAGCTATGCCTACCAGGGCAGCATTGCTAGATAAACTTGGACTTATCAATTCTACTATTAATTCATATAGCTAGGAACTTCCAACTTGATGTATAAAGAATAACACAAGGTATCCAACAGGGCAGGTGGACAAGGACCTTCACTGGAGGTAGGGGGCAGGGCAGAGGGAAACAGTGGGTGCATATTGAGTATTTTTAAGGATAAATTTCAAAAACCCAACTTAAAAGCAGACTTTATTGGCTTACACTATGGTCTGAATATAACCACCTCCCTTCCATTCATTGGCTGAAATCCTAACTCCCATGGTGATGGTATGTAGAGGTGAGACCTTCTAGGGAAGTCATTATGTCATGAGGGTAGAGTCCTCACAGAGCTCCCTTGTCCCTTCCACAATACTTGTATGAGTTTATGATGAGAAGACTCTGAAGGAACTGGTCCTCTTCACCAGACACTGCATCTGCCAGCACCTTGATCTTTAACTTCTCAACCCCTAGAACTGTGAGAAATACATTTCTATTGTTTATACACCACTCAGTTTATGGTGCTCTGTTGTAGCAGCCTGAATTCACCAAGATAGCTTACATAATTAAATACCCAGTTCCACACCCAGTTTGACTAAGAGACTCTTAACAACATCATCAGTCTAGATTGTTCCCTTTGTCTTTGTCTCCCAATCTTGGTTCCCCTCTGCAGATAGCCCTTAAGGAGGCCTTAGTAGTTCCAAGCAAGTATCATTCATGCTCTCGGCCTGTTAGTCAGTCACATAGTAGCCATCTTGGTTACCAGCCCGACTGTTGAGGACTCACAGTGCTTGTGTTTAAGCAACATTCATTTTACTTAATATAATTCTATCTCGTTTACCTGACTTCATCTCATCATGTTGGCATTTTATCATCTCACGTAACAAAAAGAACAGTGGGTATAGTACAATAAAATATTTTGAGAGATAAAGGCCAAAGTCACATCATTTTTATTACCACATATTATTATAATTGTTCTATTTTGTTAGTAATGAGTGTTGTGAATCTGTTACTGTACCTAATTTATGAAGTAAACTTTATCATAGGTATGTACATATAAGAAAAAACAGTACATATAGGTTTTGGTACTATCTGCAGTTTCAGGCATCCACTGTATTTCATTTTTAAAATATCAGCAATTGTATAGCCAGATTTTTTAATTTGAAGAGTTCTTTCTTATTCCCTCATGGCTCATTCATTCATAAAATATAGTTTTTCATTTTACAGACTTTGTTCTGTTAGTGGTTTTAGTTCTTTTCTGTGCCCTGAATTATCTTTAGGGCTTTTATTTTTTGGGGGGGTAATATTTTCTGCTTGATTTTTTTCAATTATATCTGCAAATATTTGTTTACATTTAATACCAAAGCAGGAAAGATTGAATTGGGAGTTCCATGTGTAGAAGTGGGGTTGTTGACAGAATTTTCAGTGGTATAGGTGGGGATCAGGTGGGCACCTAGGGGAACTCCACATGGAATTAATGGAGGATTCTACTCTGTGGTAGTACTGCTTAGTAGGTACCCTACTTTATCCTCAGCACTTAAAATTGAGGAAAATTTTAAAAAAATTAAAAACAACTTAATTTTGGCCAAAGAGAAGTATCTGATTGAGGCTGTTCTGCTCACTGTGGAAGGGAAGAGTTGGGGGTTGAAGGATCACATATACAGTAGGCTGGACTTCAACTGCTGCTGGAGTTCTCAGCACCACTTCTCATACCTGTGCCTGTGTCACCTGTTATCTCAGAGTCTGAAACTTTTCAGGTCTTCCATATCCCTTCATTGATGTTAATGCTGACACCTCTTTCATTTTCCTTCATTAGTCATCATTATTCCATCAGCTTTATGTCTTCCAGCAGTTTATTGCATCTTCTACTGTTGGCTCTTCTCTTGATTCTTATGGGTTTACATCTTTTAGATTATGTCACCATCATTTTTATAAGATTTTGGGAGGTGAAGAGATATCCATGTGTGCTTGGTACCTCACCCTAAACCATCTAACTTTGTGCTGTTACCTTTGTGTAGAGAAGATGATGCTGGATCTTCAATTGACTATGAATGGGAAGAGACTTTGAGATTACTTTAGCATTCTCCAGTGCTGAAAGGAAATTTGGACTTTAATAAACAAATCCCACCCACCACCTATATTAGTCACAGTTCAATCAGAGAAGCATGGACATTGGGTGTTCATTTATTTATTAAAGGAATTCGACCTTACCCAATAGTGAGAGGTGATTAAAAAGTCTCTCTATGGCTGTTGTCTTTGTGTTTGATCTTGGGATTTGAATTTTGCAGTGGGTGGGGAAAAAGACAAACGTAAAGCACAGAAGGATCAGTGAGAGCCCATGAGGATGGTATAAAACCCATGTCTATTCTGTGTTGCCTTTGATCTTGATGGTGCATGTGTCCTGCTGAAGAAGTTGGTGTCCTTCATCACAGAGGTAAATATATATCTAGTCCAGAACACAGAAGCTGAGTGAGGATCTAAGGGAAGACAGGGAAATTTCAGGACTGACAGTTGTCCCATGCCAACCAGATGAGCTAGCAGATAAGTGACGAGGTACTTGAGCTGCCTGGTAGCTTGCACCGACCCACGGAGCGTAAGAACAACATGGCTGCTGCTTTACTGCTATTCACCCCAACTCAGGGGCCTGCCTAAGCAGAGAACTTCTAGGGAAAGTGGTTTTAGGGACCAGTTCAGTCTCATCATCCCGACACATTATAAAGCCACAACACTTCCAGATTCAAAAATTAGACTCAGAGAGATGATATGAACTATCCAAAGCTTAATAGAATTTTAAGTGGCATAACTTGGATCAGAAACCAGGTCTATGGACTCACAATTCAAATACTTTTTTTAAAGATTTTATTTATTTTTAATTTTATTATTTTTAGAGAGAAGGGAAGGGAGAGAGGCAGAGAGGGAGAGAGACATCAATGTATGGTTGCCTTTCACCTGCCTCCAGCCACGAACCTGGCTGGAGACCTGGCTTGCTACCTGGTTATGTGCCCTGGCTGGGAATCGAACCAGCAACCCCTGGGTTCGCAGGCCAGCACCTTATCCACTGTGCTACCAGCCAGGGCTCAATTCAAATACTTCAAAAAAAAAATTCCCCTTACTATACATATAACACGTTCTTATTAAGAAAATTTGAATAACATAGTAAAGTTGAGGTAAGATAAAAGATCACCCATACTTTCATCATGTAAACTCAATCGTTGTTAATGTTTTAGTGTATTCCTCTAATTCTTTTTTCCTATGCATCTACCTACATTTCCATAATTATACTACACATACATACATAAATTTTTTCTTATGTATTAAAATCTTTATCAGCATCATAAATATTTAACTATTTGTCTATAAATAGACATTAAGGATATTTCCATTTTTCTTGCTACTATAATGCTAAGTAATACAAATAATAATGAACATCCTGTACATACATTTTTATTCCCATTTTATCCTTATTATAGAATCTTAAAATTGTAAGCAAGTGCTCTGGAATTGTTTTCATGAAAGATTGTAACAATTTACACAAGTGTGTGAGATTATCTGTCTCCCCAAACCTTTGACAGCATTAGGTGTCATCTGTTAAATAGCTTTATTATAAAATTATTTTAAAATATTTTATTTATTATTTTTCAGAGAGAATGGAAGGGAGAGAAACATCAATGTATGGTTGCCTTTCACCTACATCCAACTAAGGACCTGGCTGGAGACCTGACTTGCAACCTGGTTATGTGCCCTGGCTGGGAATCAAACCAGCAACCTTTGGGTTTTCAGGCCAGTGCCTTATCCGCTGTACCACCAGCCAGGGATGTTATCAAATTTTATATCATTGTTTCATTTTGTATTGCTTTGATTACTCCAGAGGATTAACTTTTTACCTGAGTTTGTTAATCATTTGTATTTAATTTTGGTGAATTGTTTATCCCCTTATCAATTGAGGGTTTTATTTTTTTTTTTGGTATTGTCTTTTACTGTATTAAATAATGTTAACTCCTTGTCATTTTCTCATAGTTTTTTTTTTTTTCCTCCTGAGTGATTTGGTACTCCAAGTCATAACCTAGCCAGAACAATGGGCCTCTAAGAACAAAAGTGGGTACATGTGGAGGGTGGGGACAGGCTGACATTTAGAAGTATTCTGGTCAAGAGTTCTGACTGGTTTTGTTTGTTGAGAATGCTGGTGCAAAACCTAGCTGAGTCATTAGGTTTAAACATAACCCCTGAGCAGAGTAGCTAGGCAGGTAGAACAGAGGCTGGTGAAGAGCACATGCCCTGGGGCATCCTTAGAATTGGAAAAAGTGTCTGGTGAAGTGGATGCGATGGGAACAGTTGGAGAAAGTGACTTTGACACATTAGAGTTTATAGGCAAGGACTGTCCTCAGACTTTGGAGAAAGCTTATTTGAAAAAGTTCAGATGACAGATGGATGCAATTACATTCCCTAGGATGAAGGAAGCTGCTCAAAAACAAAATTATAACAAATGCATGTAAGAGAATCCTAAAAAAATTAAACTTGGAGGAAGCAGCCAAAATGTTTTGCTTTTCAGTATAGTGGGAAATATGTTTGGATATGAATTTTATTCTTGAATGAGCAAGAATTTTCTACCTATTGAATGGGAATTTATTTTCATATACATATTTATTTTAAACAAAAGCAAATATATATGTAGCTGTATATATCAAATATCTCATATATATATTGCAAATATATATTAGGGCATAAAACATAGATGATTAAAGTGGGGATGTCCCCTTTGTCTACTTTAAGAAGGCCTTATTTATTTTGAAGGGGGCTGTGGGGGATGGAAATTCTGACCAGGTTTGGATGAAGGGAGAGATAGATAGGCTAAGAAAGGAAGCATTACTAAATGTTGCTGTAGACTATGTAAAATACCTTTAATGTTCTAAGAGACATAGGTAAGTGATGGTACCCTTCTTGTTTTCTACTGTCTAATGAACTGTATCTTTGGATAAAGAGCTCCAAGACTGAACCCCTTGTGTTTTAGTTTATAAAAGTTATGTCTTCTGTAAGACATTTTTGGACTTTTTTTTTTTTTTTTTTTTTTTAAGAAACAAAAGCAAATACCACAAGCTGAGGTAAAAGCATAGATATTAATCTGAATTTTGCATTCAACCTTGGAAAGTTAGCTATAATAGAAAAGTAAAAGGCCCTGGCTAGTGGCACAGTGGATAAGCCACCAGCCTTGGAACCCAGGGGTCACTGGTTCGATTCCCAGCCAGGTCACATATGACCAGGTTGCAAGCCAGGTCTCCAGCCAGTTCTGTGGCTGGAAGCAGGTGAAAGGCAGCCATACATTGATGTTTCTCTCCCTCTCTGCCTTTCTCCCTCCCCTTCTCTCTAAAAATGATAAATAAAATCTTTAAAATAAAATAAAGTAAAATGTAGTGTATAGCTTTGCACTCTCAAAGGCCTTCGTGAATTTATTGTTTCATTTCATTTCATTATTTCTTACAGAAGCTTCATGTTTGCACTTTCTTATCTTTGCCCTGTTGCTTCCTTTGTTGGAAATAATTCCCCACCTTTTCTCTATCTAGTGAACTCCTATTCATACTCGAAGAGCCAACTCAATCATCACAGGCTCTATGAAACCTTCCTTAGATCACCCAGGCAGAATGAACTCCACTCCTTCTAATATATGACTATTACATTGGATTGTTACCGGTTTCTACTAGATTATAAACTCCCTAAGGTCTCATTGAGCATCTATCCCAGAGTCCACCAAGTATACATGAGTGACCGGAGATGAAGCACAGAAAATCCTTTATAGTGAATGGATTTGTGTTTCTTTGTGGAGGGTCTTAGAGTAACACATCCAGCTACTCCTCATTATGCTCCCTCACTTAGGCCTTCCCAGGGGAAGAATGAATGACCCCTCTGATTAGCTTGGGCTCCTTGGTTAGCCTGTCACAAGCATGCAAGCAATCCGCCTTCACTTGGTGGATATGTGTAATTCTGAGGTGAAAGTATGAGGAAGTTCATGGTGGTGCTGCATCTGAACCGGCTGTTATCAGTAAGTCTGACAATGAGTTGATCTCCTTCTGGCTGGCTCCCCGTGTCTCTCTCTCACTTGATTTCTGACTCAGGAATGGAAGAAATGTATTATCTATGGCTCCCCTGCTAAACTCCCAACATCTGACATTTGTATAGTGCTTTTCAGTTTACAAAGCACTTCCACATCCATTATTTCAAGGGCTGTAAATAAGGTAACAAAGTGCTGTGGGAGTGCTGGGAGCAAGTGATTAATTTCAATTGGGGAAACCACAGAAGGCCTCATACAGAGCTACGTGTTCGTGAGTCTTGTTCAGCACAAGTGCTGGGCTGAAAGGTCTCTGAATTCAGCTCCTTTTAAGGCCATATGAAAAGAAGGGAACCAGCAGAGGACATTGGCCCATTTCAAGAATATGCCTCATTTAGTCTGCACTTCCCATCAAGCTCACCTTCCTCTGATTTCTGATGTCTACCGATTACACATTAGCATTTCCAATCCTTACCTCAGGCCCTGGCTATGTCAACCTCTTTGGACATGCTGTTGTGACATGAGCTGGTGTCCTGTCTGGGTTAGGACCTGATAATCATTCTCAAGGATTATGCTCTGTGACTACTGCTTCTTTCTCCAATCTTGCTGCCATAGAATCAGCCGGTGCATACAGCTTCGAGCTCTACTAGTTTACCTATCATCCTCATACTTAATCACTTTAGAAGCAACTGGGTCTCTATTCTCAGTCACAGTAAAAGCTTCGTGACATCAGAGATATTGTCACACCTGAGGCACATAGTAGGTGACTTTGTAGTCACCATCAGCTTTCCTAGGATGTGGGCACACCAATAGACAGACACTGCATTGATGTGGATGTGCTAAAAGGAAGCAAGCAGCTTCTGCAAAAGTGCCAAATTATAATTGACATTGTTTTTTAAACTCTTAGAATATAAATTGAATTTTAAGGCAAAGGGAAAAATTAAAATTGGAAGGAAAAAAAGTGGATTTACAAGCAGAAATGAAATGAGTCAATCTAATTTCAAAGCCTATCCTGAACCAAGGGTAAAATAACAAACAGGGTTTGTTAAAAAAAAGAAAGAGAGAATCTAATATTTATAAAGGGTTCAACATCTAAAGGATGATAAATTGCACTTGATAGGAAATGCTGCACTAGATAAATTTTATCTTGACACGGAACCCTGTAACATGCCTGTAGAGCTTGTCTTGTACATCTGCTGTAGCCCACATACCAGTCTGTCCCCGACAGTAACTGAAGGGTTATTTTGCTGAGAAAAATCTGTTTGATGTAGAAGCTGGAAGGAGAGGGGAGCTCAGAGATTGGAATCTAAATAAGTAATAGAAAAATTTCGAATACCACCATGTCAGGGAAAAGATGAACAAGTCTGTTGATAATTGATACCTCTTTTTACATTCAATTTCATTCTGTATGCTCCCCAAACACATTTTTAGCCTGGTTCAACATCATTTGGGTCTGTTTGGAATGACAATAGAGAACGTAGCAAAGGAAATCAAATCGGTGAAGTACATTGTTGGGTAAAATAACCTGGAGATGGGACATTGGGTGGTCCTGTTTCACTGCAGGCCCTGAGCACCTGTAGTCCTCTGATAACAGGCGCTTATGAGTCAGGAAGGATGAGGAGGGAAGGACAGAACCCCGGGCTGGGAGTGTATAGATTTGGGTTGATAGAAAGTCAGGGATTAAGTGCAATCACATGGTGTGTATATTTGTGTGTGTGCATGTGTGTGTGTGTACACGTGCATAGAGTGAAACAGGAATCTAACAAGTGGGATGAGCAGTTGTGGTCAGGTGAGATTCTGGCCAGTAGTTTCTGTAGCAGCATCTCCTTTCTTTGTTTCATGATTCTTTGGTTGGTGATTCAGAAGGGACATATGTAAGGCAATGCTTTTCATTACAAATAATTCAAACTATGCTTTTAGAATGAGCCAGGAAAAAGGGCAGACATGAACCCTCATTGTTTAATATCAAATATACTATGTTTTATATGAATGCATTTTTATTTTATATATAAATAACATGATTGTGATATAGTCATACCTTACAAGTATTTACTAATGAACGTTTGATGAGACATAACAGACCTGTTTGGATTCAAATTCAGTTTCTGCCACTTACCTTAGGAACTGTGGGGTTTTTGATCCTGGTTTCATCATTTGAGAAATAAGGATAAAATCCACCTTGAAGGCTTGTTTTGAGGAAGTCAACCCATGGTCATTGGTGCCAACTCAATGCCAGCAGGAATTCCCAATTTGGGGTAGACTGAAGAAGGAAACTTGATTCAGTACAGAAAAACTCAGTTGTGAATCAGCATGGCTATAAAAACATCATGGATGTGGAACAGCTCACTTGTGATACAGCATGGCTATGAAAAACAGCATGGCTTTGAGGCAACCCTGGGGTCAGACTCCCCTCCAGCTAGACAGCTCTGCTCTACTCCTTACTGGTCTGCTTTGTGTTGTGCTGGTCTGGTCTGCTGTGCTGTGCTCTGGCCTGGCCTGGCTTGTGCTGGTCTGCCCCACTCTCTTTTAACAAGACATCTTTAGTGTTTCAGCTCAGCCAGGGAAACAGTCTTCACTTGTAGGTGGAAAGGGAAAGGGCACTCCCAGAGTCACAGGGACGCTGGCTTATATAGACAGAAGTACCTTTCTTTGGTCTCTGATTGGTCTATAATCATGCAAATAAGGACTCCAAATTCTCACAATTTGATTAGCTCAAAAGGCACTGTCCTGATTGGTCAGAAGAGAGCTTCTTTGGTTGGTCAGAGATGCACAGCTCTGATTGGATGGTCGTATTGGATGAAATGGGATTCCAGGACATCTTTTATAAGGGCTGGCTCAGATGGCAAAAACACAGTGCAGGCAGGCAGTTCAATACAGGCTTTCACATGGAGTGCAGTTTGCATGAGAGGCTCCTGTGTAGAAGTGGTTGGTAGGCTCTGTCTGTTAAAAATTTGAATTCAGTTAGCCCCCAGGATCCCTTTTTAGTAGTTATCTTCTTTCTTAGGATTTATAGGGATTAAGTAAGAAAATTTGCAAAGGACCTTGAATACATTAGGTGCTCATTAAATTCCCTTCTTTCTCCTACCATTCTGAATAAATTATTTTTTTTAAAAGAAAAAAGTATTATATGAGATTTTTGATTCAAAAGTAATTTCTCTTTAGACCTTAAATATTTAGCTAAGGCTCTAATTCCCAAAATTTGAAAATATACATATGTGATTAAAAACACCAAGTTTTAAAAAATAACTAAAAATGTGAAAAAAGTCACAAGACTAGGAATAATACAAAGAACACTTGATTATGTTTCACATGTATTTACCTACATGTAAATACTTCATTGGTGCTATCATTCCATTTATTTATAGATAGATATAAATATACATTTTTTTCTGAACCATTTGAAAGTTAGTGGCATGTATCCCAGATCTTATATTTTAATATTTCCATGTGTAGTTCCTAAGAACAAGGATATTTTCTTATCTTGGCATAATAATGAAGTTTAGCAAATTTAACATTGATAGGATACTTTAATCTACCACCCTAATTCCAATTTTGTAATCAACCCAATAATGTCCTTTGTAAAGCATTTCTTTTTCTGTTAGTATGGAATCCAGTATAAGATTAGTTAATTACAGTTATTCGCCATGTCTCCTTTAATCTGAGTAAAAACCTATCTTTTCATTTATTTAATTATTGATAAAAGATATACCTATACATGGCTGGCTAATGTATTTATAATTCAGTTAACAGGGCAGTAGAATAAGTAACTACTATATGTGCAGACATTTTAATGTCTTCTACCTGCCCATAACAACAATTCTCAATTCATATACAGGTTTTCCAGTTCTCTAGAATAAACCTTCACCCTAATTATCTATACACTGCTCCCCTGTGGGGACAACAACTTATATCTGGAAAACACAAGGCTGGGGCAGGCAGCTTACAGTGTGAACTCTAGCTCTACTGCTTGTTGACTACATGGCCCATAACAAGTTTCTTAATTTCTCCTAACTCTTTCCAAAAAAACAAGCAAACAAACAAACAAAACCAAAAGAAACAACCTTGTTGCCTTTCAATAAATACCTGTGGAACCAATAAATACATCTATTTACTTAATAGACTTGTCAGGAGGATTAAATGCAGTGACTTTTCTTCAATGAACCCACAGATGTTCTTGGCACATAACAGGTTCTCTAATGTCTACTCCTTTGCCTTCCTTCTTGCAGGAGTCGAGTTATTGCCACGTTCATTCCTACCTCTTTCACTTTGCTCACGCAAGCCCTACCTCTGCTTTGTCTTTCTCTCTTTACCACCTAACCAAAGCCTGTGTATTTGCTAAGATTCTGTTCTCCTTTGTTTACATCCTTCATAAAACCCTCATGAATGAAATCTAAGAACAGTAAGATGTGGGGGAGCCGATAAGGCCATAAATGTAGAGAACCTCTCACATAAAGAAGGAAAGAGCACCGACAGTTCCCAAACAGTGCTATGTGCCTGGTGTGTTCGTTGCATGATTATTACATCAATACTCCAACAACCTCATAGTCCCATTTTATTGGTGAGAAGTTTTCAGCACAAGTTCACGGAATTAGAAAATTCGGAGCTGGATTTTGAACCCTGGATTGCTTCTGTACTTCATTTCATGTTGGATTGCCATGTAAGCTGAAATTTACATTAAATAATTTTAATTTTGAAGCATGGGTGACAAATACATATTAAGTTTTAAAGAAACTAAATGGTAGCAGAAATAGGTACATATAACTCCTTGCTCAGTGTAAATTAATTTTTGTTCCTTTGAGTCAAGGTAGCATCCATGAGCCTGTGGTTGACTCAGTGTGACTCCAAATGGCAGTTCTATGTGCTTCTGAGGGAGAACTGGTTGGCTGATAGGTAATTCAAAAACCTTTCACACACAAAGAGCTCAATAATTTTCCATTTTAAAGTATCACTTGAGTTATCAGTTAATGACTGGCAATGGCTGCTCAACAAATAGATAATCTGCCAAGAATGCTTCAATGTGAGAAGTTGGACAAAATGACCTCTTGGGGGCTTCCCCATGGATTTAATCAATCTAATCACACCTTGAGACTGAGTTGGAGGCTAGAGTGAAACACTTATCTCCTGTTTTGGACTCTTACATCACTGTACTTGGAGAAACACATGTTATCTCCCCAACTGTTAAGTTCTGCAAGGGCAGAGACTGTTTACTTTTCATTAGTCTCCCATAGCACTGGGTGCAAAGTTAAGCACAGAGTAAGTACTCAGTAAACACTAATTGATTGATTAATTTAAGATTTTGTAGCTCCAGAAGCTTGTAATATAGGGACACTTAAAATTGGGGTAGAGCAACAGAAGATGCTGAATAACGATCTTTAAGAATCGTTCTACAGTGGGTGGAGTGGACTCCTCAGGGAAGCTCTACAGGCAACACTTAACTGCCTTAGAGATCTACAAGCCATTTTGTTGTTGTTAAGTAAATAAATGTCTTTCTCAACACTAATTCTATTTGGTCTCTACCCTGACAATGTATGCCACATATATGTGCCTGTCTTTGTCCTTAATAAAGGGAGGGGTATTTTTTGGGGGGGAGGGGTGGGTAGAAACACTAATCAGTTTTAGCAGGTTTTAGAGATGAGTGATCCAGCATCAGAATTTTAAAAAATTGCAACTATGGCAGACATCTTCATAAAGAAGGAAGAGTGAGACTGGATCATAGAATCTTTCTCTCATGATAGTGAATGAAATAACAACAACCTTAAAAAGTAAAAGCAAAATAAAATATCAAAACTTAAAAAAAATTACTAGCAGCATCTAATCAGGAAAAAGTGTTATTACCCAATAATACAAACATCAAAACATTTAACTGAGAGGTTATCTTTATACTCTCTATTACTGAGATCAAGGAAATGAGAGAGGAAGAGAGAAAGAGCGAAAGAAACTGAGCAAGTAGGGCTAACTCTGTTAGAAGTGAAGCCTCAGTGTCTCTTTTACATTGGAGCTGGGAACATAGTCAAGAGGATTCATCCCAAATTAGGCAGAGGGAGGGATATATTCAAGATTTCCTAGGAAATACCGTACTCAAAAACAGCTGAGCCTTGTCTATCCACCACTCCTCTCACCCTCAGGTTAGAACAAGGTAGGAAGATCACAAGATACATTATTCTAGTCTCTGGTTGGTAGGGAAAAATAGAAATATATGTAGGTTGAGATAGTCAAGAAACTTGCAATCCAGAGAAAATAGGTTTGGAGATATCCACATTAGCATGAGAAAGATAAAAAGGAGTGGCATGGACATATGAAAACATACTAAAAAGAATATGGCATAAAAATGCAGTTGAAAATATAACTCACAAAACCCAGAGAAGAGACACAAATTTGTCAAGAATGCTTTATATTACACAATTTATGAACATGATTCCAGTGAAAGAGCTCAAAGGAAGATGAAAAACAATAGAAAGACATGAAAACAGAGGTTACAGGGACTGAGGAAACAAGCTGACAAGTAAGATAAAGCATGACCAAACAAAATCAATAAGTAGAATAGAATCACTAAAAGCTGATATAACTGATACAAAAGAAGGTACTGAGGGAATCACAGCACTTGCAGAAGGAAAAATCAGAAGTTGAGGTAATAGAAGATAATAGATTAGAGGACAAAACTCTCCCCAGTAAGCATAGTCAATGACTTCAACAATTCAACAAATGAAACAAAAAATATTCAAAGATATAATACAAGAAAAACTTAAATATATTGGTTAAACTATTTTTGAACATTAATTTTTTAAAGAAATAATATTGCACTTGCATGATTATACCATAATTTATTTATTTAGCCTTTGTTTTGGGGCATTTGAGCCACAAACGAAAAAAATTCTCTAAGATATATGCCCAAGAATGAAATTGCTGGGTCATAAGATATGAACATGTTTGACTTTATTAAATAATGGCTATTATTTCCTGAATAGTTACAGTTTACATTTGTGTTAATAATTTATGAGTTCACTTTGTTGCACAATCCTTATCAACATTAGGTGTTGTTGGCTGTACTATCTTGTGATTGTAATATACATACATTGTCTTATTATTAATGAAGTTTTGCATCTTTTTATGTTTATTGAATTTCTTTCTGTTTTTGGTGACATTCCAGTTTCTATATTTTGTCCTTTGTCTATTGAACTGTTTTTTCCTGGACTTCTAGGAATTCTTTATATATTCTGGATACTAGGCTCTTCTCAATCATATAAGTTGCAAATGTTTTCTTCTAGTTTATAGTTTCTTTTCTCATTTACTTTACATTTTTTTAATTACCAGAAGTTCTTAATTTTAATGTACTTACATTATTCAATCTTTTCTTTTATGGTTAGTATTTATTTTATATTTTCTTTAAGAAATACTGCTCTTCCTAACATTCATAAAAATAACCTCTTATATTTTATTTTTTGTGTATTTTATTGATTATGCTGTTACAGTTGTTCCAATTTCTTTTTTTCTTTGCTCCTCTCAGACCAGTTACTCCCCTCCCCTCCAACAATCCCCCGCTCCTTAGTTCATGTCCAAGGATCATGCACATAAGACCATCCTTTCCTGTGCTGTTCTTAACATCCCTCTGTCTATTTTGAGCCTGCCAATTATACTTCTTAATCCCTGCACCATTTCCTCATTTCTCCCTTTTCAACCTTCCAGATGATAACCCTTCCAATCATCCCCAATATTCTGTTCCTCTTCTGGTTGCTTAGTTTTTGTTTTTATTTTTTATGTTCTATTGATAGTTTTAAGTTTGCTGTCATTTTAATGTTCATATTTTTTATCCTTTTTTTTTTTTCTTAAATAAATAAGTCACTTTAACATTTAATATAATAAGGTCTTGGTGATGGTGAACTCCTTTAGCTTTACATTGTCTGGGAAGCACTTTATCTGCCCTTCCACTCTAAATGATGTCTTTGCTAAATAGAGTAATCTTGGTTGTAGATCCTTGCTTTTCATCACTTTGAATACTTCTTGACAATTCTTTGTTGTTTGCAAAGTTTCTTTTGAGAAATCAGTTGATAGACTTATAGGTACCCTTTTGTAGGTAACTTTCTTTTTTTTCTCTTGCTGCTTTTAAGATTCTCTCTTTATCTTTAACCTTTGATGTTTTAATTATGATGTGTCTTGGTGTGGTCCTCCTTGGATCTAGCTTGTTTGGGACTCTCTGTGCTTCCTTGACTTGTATGTCTATTTGCTTCACCAAATTTGGGAAGTTTTCCTTCATTATTTTTTCACATAAGTTTTCAATTTCTTGCTCTCCCCTTTCTCCTTCTGGCCCACCTATGTTCAGATGTTGGCATGTTTAAAGTTGTCCCAGAAGTTCCTAATCCTCTTTTCAATTTTTTGTCCTTCAATTCTTATTTCCTTATTCTGTACTGGTTGACTGTTTAATTTTTTTCTTATGTTCCAAATCATCAATTTGAACCCCAGTTTCCTTCCCTTCACCATTGGTTTCATGTGGATTTTCCCTTGTTTCATTTAGTATGGCCTTTGCTTCTTCCCTCCCGTGTTTGTTGTATTTAAGCATATCTGTCAAGTCTGTGAGCCTCTTTATCACCAGTGTTTTGAATTTTACATCTGTTAGGTTGGCTATCTTCTCATCACTTAATTCTCCCACTGGAACCTTGATCTGTTCCCTCTT
The DNA here is from genome assembly GCA_004026585.1 of Noctilio leporinus. Classification (NCBI taxonomy): domain Eukaryota; kingdom Metazoa; phylum Chordata; class Mammalia; order Chiroptera; family Noctilionidae; genus Noctilio; species Noctilio leporinus. Next base: position 468,399 of record PVIW01000337.1, on the reverse strand, counting down.
TCAGGCCATACTTCTCTGTCTCCTCAACTAGATAGGCTCCTGTGTTTGCCTCTGCATCTTAGGTAGAGCAGTCACACTTGTTAGATTGTAAGGGGCAGAGCCTTTTGTGAATACAGTGTGGGGAGGGGGGGCGACCTGTTTCACAATGTTGTGGTGCTATATGAGGGGGAGGGGTCTGGGAGAGAACAATGCTGCCTGCTCACCACTTGTCTCTTTTCCAGTAAACAGACTCTGCTGAGAAACAGGCAGTTTCTTCTGCTGCCCCAACCCCCACTGGTTTTCACAGTCAGTTGCTGCCACCTCCACCGCTGATGCTGCTGTCACTGCTAGTGCCACCTCTGGTGCCACTGCTGCCACACCATGTCCTCTCGGCCCCAGCTCCACCCCTCCCATCTGTCTAGATGAGTATTTGTTTTTATTTCTTTGTTGGACCTTCCTTCAGTTCTTTTCTTCTGCATCTTTTGATTCTTTTTAATAGTTTTGAGTAGCTGTATTCCTTCCTAGTAGTGAAGGAAGATGCAGAGTGTCTACCTATGTATGCCTCCATCTTGGCTGGAAGTCTCTCTTATATTTTATTCTAAAATATGAATTGCTTTTCACAGTTTAGCCTTTTTAAAATATTTTTAAAATTTTCAATTACAGTTGGCATACATTATTATACTAATTGCAAGTATATACCCCAGTGATTAGACAGTACATGACTTAATAAATGATCCTCTGACACCATACATAATTATTAGAATATTGTTGACCATATTCTCTATGCTGTACTTTATAGCCCCATGACTATTTTGTAACAACTATTTTAATCTCTTTACCTTTTTCACCTACCCCTAACACTCCTCCCATCTGGTACCTGTCAAAATGTTCTCTGTATCTATAAGTCTGTTTCTGTTCTGCTTGTCCATTTATTTTCTTAGATTCAATTGTTGATAGATATGTGTTTATAATGATTTTATTGTTCATATTTTTATCTTTTAAAAAATTTCTTCTTCTTAAAGACCCTTTAACATTTCAAATGATACTAGTTTGGTGCTAATGAACTCTTTTAGCTTTTCCCTGTCTGAGAAGCTCTTTATCTATCTTTTGATTCTATTTTATTTTATTTTTTAAATTTTTATTACTTTTAGAGAGAGGAGAAGGGAGAGGGTCAGAGAGGGAAAGACACATCAATGTATGGTTGCCTTTCACCTGTCTCCAGCTATGGACCTGGCTGGAGAACTGGCCTGCAACCTGGTTATTTGTTCTGGCTGGGAATCGAACCAGTGACCTTTGGGTTTGCAGGCTGGCACCTATCCACTGCACCACCAGCCAGGGCTTATCTTTTGATTCTAAATGATAGCTTTGTGGGGTAAAGTAATCTTGGTTGTAGGTCCTTACTTTTCATTACTTTTAATATTTCTTGCCAATCCTTCTGGCCTGCAAAGTTTCCATTGAGAAAGCTGATAATTTTATGGGAGCTCCCTTGTAGGTAACTAACTGATTTTCCCTTGCTTCTTTTAAGATTCTCTCTTTGTCTTTAACCTTTTGCATTTTAATGTGGTGTATCTTGGTGTGGGCCTCTTTATAGTTCATCTTGTTTGGGGCTTTCTGGGCTTCCTGGACTTGTAAGTCTATTTCCTTCACCAAATTAGGGAAGTTGTCTGTCATTAATTTTAAAAATAGGTTTCAACTTTTTGTTCCCTCTTTTCTTTTGGCACCTTCACGATGCAAATGTTGGTGCATTTTTTTTTTTTTTTTTTTTGAATAGAAGGTTTTATTTAAAACAGTAACAGCAACAACAAAAGCTAAACTACTTAGGAATAAATTTAAAGGAAATGTGCAAAATCTGTATAGGAAAAAATTAAACACTTGAAATATACAAAGAGATGCAAAATAATATTTGAAAAATTTAAAAGAGATTTTTAGGGGGTGATAGGAGACTCAACATCATAAAGATATCCATACTTTCTACAATTATTATATAAATTTAACTCATTTTCCCTCCCCCAAAATGCAAAAATGGTTAGGCTTTTTTGGAGTTAAATAAGTGGTGGGAACCATATTTACAGTGGTGTCTGGCTAGCAATAAGGAGTTTGCATGCTGTAGCTGACCCAAGGCTCGCCTGCCTGCCTTGTCCTCCATTTCCATTCCTGCACCTCACCTTGCTTGACTGCACCCCAGGGATACAGTTTGTGACAGATTCCTTTACTTCAGAGCCAGGCTTTGATCTTGCCTCCCAGAATCCAGTTTCTGTTGTAGTTGGGCAGGTCCTCAGGTCTACAGTCATTACCCGCACAGCATCCCAGGCTGATGAGTCATTTCAACCCTGGCTGACCTCTACATTTTGACCTTTTGGCTCTGAAAAATATGGAATGCTTCATGAATTTGCATGTCATCCTTGTGCAGGGGCCATGCTAATCTCTCTGTATCATTCCAATTTTAGTATATGTGCTGCCGAAGTGAGCACTGTTGGTGCATTTGAAGTTATCCCGGGGGCTCCCTACACTGTTCCCAATTTTTAGGATTTTTTTTTTCTTTTTTCTTTTCTGATTTTTTTTTTTAACTTCCTTATATTCCAAATCACTGTTTTGATTCTCAGCTTCATCTACTTTACTATTGATTCCCTATAAATTATTTTTTATTGCAGCTAGTGTATCCTCTATTTCTGACTGGGCCTTTTTTAATGCTGTTGAAGTTCTCACTAAGTTCACTAAGTATCTTTATAACCAGTGTTTAAACTCACCATCTAGTAGATTAATTGTCTCCATTTTTAGCCCCTTTTCTAGAGTTTTCTTCTGTTCCTTCATTTGAGACATTTCTTTTTTGTCTCTTCATTTTGGCAGCCTCCCTGTGTTTGTTTCTATTTATTAGGTAGAGCTGCTTCATCTCCCAGGTTTAGTAGAGTGGCCTAATGTACCACGTATTCTGTAGGGTCCAGTGGTACAGCCACCCTATTCACTCATGCTGTGACCTCAAGATGTGTCCCCCATATGGGTTGTGAACACTTCCTGCTGTAGTTGAGCCTTGATTATTGTTGACATGCTAATGGCATTGTTTACCCCTAGACCAGTCAGCTGCAAGAACTGGCTACACCCACCAAACACTGACCTCTGACAACTCTGGAGAATGAGCTGTGCAAAGGCCCACTCCACAGAGCAGGACTTGTATCAATGGGGCTCTGGGTGCCCACTGAATCTTCCCCTTAATTATGTTGCTTGTGGAGGTGGTTGGTTGGTGGTGCTTCAACATGGTCTGAAGTTATCCACTGAGTGCACTGGCTCTGGTGACTCCCAGGAGGTTGCAGGCCAAGGTCAGCCACTGCCTGTGTTCTACCCAGGGCCAATTGGTACAGGTTACCAACCAATCTGAAGTTGGCTGCTACTTGTGGTGGGCTCGGAGGTGCCCAGGAAAGGCCAAGCTGCAAACTATGACCAGCTGCTACTACTATCCAGCTTAGGATCACTTAGTGAGAGGTACAGGGTACACTGAAGCCAGATGCTGCTTGTTTGAGAGAATTTAAGAAAATCTGAAGGATGAGCCAAGACAGGCCATTGTATGGAAAAACCACTGGAAACCACTTGTGCAGGCCTGAATGTTGGTGGGGAAGGTTCTCAGAAAATCACTAGGGTGGGGCAAACAATGTTAGCCAGGTTGATAGAGTCTTAGATATGGTGCCTTCTTGCTGGATCTGTGGGTGAGGTCTCATCAAAGAAAAAGTGGCTTCTGCCAGCACTTCTGCATGGGAGAAAGTTTCCCTCCAGCCATTGCCCTAATGTTAGACAATTCAGTTCCTGTCTCCAGTGCCTTTCAAGCTACTGCTAACCCAGTAACAGAACTCAGAGAGGGTGAGTCCAAGTGACTCCATGCATGGGCCTTTTAAGAGGAATAGCCTGGGTGGGACTCCAGAAGCTCACTGCCTCACTCAGCCTCATTCCCCCTGGTTTTTATAGCCAGAAGTTATGGGGACTTCTATTTTTGGTTCTGGAACCTTGGGTTGGGGGCCTTGGTGTAAAACTGGGACCTGTTCTGAATGATGGTTTCTTTGTAGTTTAGTTATAATTTTGATGTGTTTGTGAGAGAAGGTGAGTACTTCATTTACCTACCCCACTATCCTGATCAGACCACATTTTAGTCTTGACATTATCAGGAATTAAATGTGTATGCAGCATGTGAGATAAGGATTCAATTGTATTTTTTCCATACTTGAAGCCAATTCTCCTAGAACCTTTATTGAACAACCCATTATTTTCTTAGTTGACCTACAATGCCATCTCTATCGTATTTCAAATATCTATATATGTATTGTTATCAGACTCTATACATTTTCATTTAAAATTTTTTACAGCCATGCCAGTAATACACTGTTTGAATTACTATAGCTTTTTAAAAAATTACAGTTTGTATTCAATATTATTTTGTATTAGTTTCAGGTAGATAGCATAGTGATTACACAGTCATATATTTTACAAAATGTTCCCCTTGATATTCCCTGTACCCACCTGGCACCATATATAGTTGTTACAATATTATTGACCATATTTCCTATGCTGTACTTTCCTTCCCTGTGGCTATTCTGTAGCTACCACTCTGTATATCTCAATCCTCTCACATTTTTCACCCAGTCCTCCTACTGCCCCTTCTCTCTGTCAACCATCAGTTTATTCTCTGTGTCTCTGAGTCTGTTTCTGTTTTGTTTCTTCCTCATATTGTGCTTTAGATCCCTTTTTAGGTAAACTCTTTGAAGTCAGGACAAAGTATGTGACTTTTTAATTAAACTACCTTTAAAAAATTTTTATGACTTTTTTATGCTCATGATTTGATATAGCCAGATTGATTTTCAAAAAGGTGATACTAATTGATACTTTCACTAGAAGTACGTATAAAAGTGCCTTTTGCATAACCATCTTGCCAACACTAATCATTTTTTGTTTGACATTTGTACCTATTTGATAAGCAAGAATGATATTTAATTGCTCTTTTAATTAGCATTTTAGTACTGGTGAAGTTGAACGTTTTTCAAATGAGAACTGAATTTTTAAAAGTTCAGGGGAATTTTTATACGTGGGCAGACAACATGATCATATTTATTTTTTAGATCTGTGAAAGTAAATGGCTGGAGGAGCCAGATGTAAGGAACACCAGAGATGAGACTTTGGTGCTGGTTCTGCTGGTGGATGATGAGAGCCTGAACCAGACAAGGGAAGCAGATCTGACAGCATTTGATTTCCACCTCCAACTTCCCTTCCGGCTTCCTGATTCCCTGTTATGCTTTTCACTTTGAAAAATCAGCATAGCAATAGTACATGGACCCAATCAATGTCACAATGTTCCTAATCTATTTAAATGTTGAGGAGATTTTATAATTCTGAGAGACCCATTTCTACAGTCCCATCTAAAGAATCAACAATTTGGTAAACAATGTGGCTGCAAGATGATGAATTCTGTTTCCCTATGTGTCTTACACAGGAGAAGTGGAAATGAATTCTTTGGATTCAAATACTCTAAAAAAATAGCACTGATTTGCTCCCAGTTTTTGCTGGTATTGGTTCGTTTCTTGGCTTTACCTTAAAGTCCTTGTATGTTACATTTTTAAAAATAGAAAAATGAAACATGCACAGGTTTTAGCCGAAGCAAATCCTGATAAAAATGACTGGCCCTCTATAATTCTGAGCTGAATTGTAATTCATTGTTCTCTGTAGACTTCAGATAAAAGGATTCATGTGGGATGGTAGATAGGGTGGTTTTAATTTGGATCAACGGGACCTTCTACTGGATTTTACACCAGCCATGCTGTGAGGCAGGTTCTTTGTTTTCAGCAATTATCAAACTAAGCCTAATTAAACTTGTTTTGCTTTGATGTACTGTAATGTTTCTCATACTTTTCTATTCTGAACCATTTTCATAAGTCCTTGTTTGAAATCAAGGATAGACTATGAATTCATTTTATATGTCATACCATGGTTTAGTATGTGTCTGGTCAAGTTGTAAGATGCTTACTTTTGTTTGTTATAATTCAACATTCTTATTCCTCTTATGTATTTGTAATATGAACCCATAAAATTATTTTTAAATACAATATGCCAATATAATAGATATGCTATATGTGGAAAGAAAGTACAAAGACAGGCAGTTCTGCAAATTAAATATAGGTGTTAAGCTATAGAATGCATTTTTCTATTTTGTAAAATTCAATTGATTTCCCTTTTTGTTCAGTTGTTCCTTAAGGGGCAACTTTTTTCTTTTTAAATTTTAAGCTCATTTGGTTCAATAGACTGTGTATATTTCTTTTGTGTAGATGGAGTGGAAGGTACTTTTTGTCTGTTTTTGTATTCACAAGTTATTAATTTCCCACCTAGTGGAGCATCCATTAGATTGCTATTGCTTTATGGGTGCTAGCATAAAAGATGTGAGTGTTTTTAAAGAACATTTTCCTTTACCATCGAATAGAAATAATTAAAAAGCACATTTACTTTATCCAGCTAGTACCATACTAGGAGTTCTTGTTAGTCACACACTCTTTGCTGCCCTTAAAAATGGACTTAACTGTTTTTCTTATTTTAGTATAATTTCCTGTGGCTTTTAGCCTATCAGTTGGAATGGGCAAAGGATACCAAACCAGATCAATTATGTTGCATGGATTCTTCTTTTAGCCCACATGGGAAGGGGACTTTGCTATGAAGACCCTTTTAAGCATTTTTGAACAAAGTAATGCCTCTCTTTGAGATTTGTCATGAAGTATTACTTACATGTTTCTAATAAAAATTAGAAAAATTTGGAGCTAAATTATTGTCAATATTAGAAAAAGTTGTATTGCTGGGTACACTTAGATAATATCTTTTTGAATTTGGGGTTGAAGTATAAAACACATAGAGAAAATACACATATTGTAAGTGCACAGCTCAATGAATTTTTAAAAACCGGACACACCTGTTTAACCAATACTCAGACCTGGAAAGAAAATTAACACCAACATCTCAAAATACCCCTCCCCCCAGTCACAGCTCCCAGCAACTCATCCCGTAGGTAGCTACTTTCCTGACTTCTAACAACATAGCTTAATTCTGCTTGCTTTTATGTGCTACATACATTAATTACACAGGATGCACCCTTCAACATCTAGTTTCTTCATTCAACACTAACATATGTGTGTGAGATTCATCTGTAGTATTGAGTGCTATTGTAGATGTTCATTCTCATTAGGTTGTAGTTTTCCACTATGTGACTATATAACAATTTATCCATTTTACTGTTGAAGGGCAGCTTTACATGGAGAGAGTGGTAAGTAGGATGAGAAGGTACTGAAGGAGGGCTAAAATGACTTTACATTTAATATCCTGCACCAATCCTCTATTAGCAGGAATTGTGAGCTAGCTAAATAGATTTGGTTCTACCCTCTAGGTGCTTCTTCATTCTGGGTAGTAAATAACTTGAGCACAGGGACGAGCTTTGCTTATCTTTTTCTTCCCCACTAACTCAGGCTCTCCTACAAAGGTACTCAAGTGAGTGTTAATAGGTTTCAAAATAGCTTGCTCAAATGGAGAAAAAGTAAAGTGAAATTAAGAGAATGTAAAACTTGAGACATGAGAAAAATAGCGCAGGACCTTCTGAAAGAAGAGATGGCCAAAGGAAAGAGAAAGGAGAAGAAGATATAACATAAAACATCATAAAGCAATCCTTAGTTATCTTGCTATCTATCATGTAAATGAGCCTAATGAAGTAGTTTGTAGGGCATTACTAAGTCCTCTGATAAAATATAAATAAAACAGTGCTCTGGTTTGTTATTTTCTTCTTCACTGCACAGTAGCTTCCCTTGGCCTTCCATCTTTGATCATTTTAAGTACATTTTGTTCTATTTGCATGATTTTTTCAATCCCCTAAGCAGCAATTGAACCGAATAAACCAAAAATTGTATAAAGTTGACATTCATCATAGCCATGTAAATGTTTGGCATTTCAGTCAATTTTGCTTTTCTAGTTCACTTTTTATATCAGGCTTCATTGTGGATTCTACAAATTCTAGTTGGTTGTAGAACATATTATAAATTCTATTATTTTTTTCATTTTTTATTGACTTGATTAAAGTTGCTTCATAATCTCAATAATCAGTATGCTAATATGTGAATAATTGTTGCTACATCCCAGCAAGTGTTAGCAAGATAATTGTAGAGCTAATACTAGTGCAATACGTTAATTATTCATTTAAACATAAGGTGCCTGTTTGAACATATTGCTGCATTCTACTAGCAAAAGCATCTAATGCTTTACAGGAGACTCTCATTTTGATTACAAAATTAAAATGGCCCATTCATTCTGGTAGATTCAGAGAGCTAATAATTTGGCTGCTCTAAGAATTGACCTCCAGGTAGTGTGAACAAGTGATAGACTTGAAAGGAAGTCAGGGTGGAATTTGATTTGGTTGATTTCCAATATATCCTGTAGAGATACCATAACAAAATACTATAGACTGGGAGGCTTAAACCACAGGAATTTATTTTCTCACAGTTATGGAGGCTGGAAGTCCAATATCAAGGTGATGGAAGGCTGGCTTTTCCTGTGGTGTCTCTCCTTGATTTGTAGATGTCTTCTCCCTGTATCTTCACATGGTCTTCTCACTGTGTTTTTCTGTCTTAATCTCTTCTTCTTATAAGGACATCAGTCATATTGGATTAGAGACCATCCTAATGGACTCGCTTAATCATAATTACCTCTTTAAAAACCTTATTTCCACATACAGTCACATTGTGAGGGGGTCCTGAGAGTTAGAACTTCAACATATGAGGAGACATTTCAGCCTATAATACCCTGTCAAAAACAGTATCTGAAACCTTGATATGAAATATTCAAATCAGGTACATCTATGCTCCTAAGATTCTCTTGATGACCTTACCTCCCAGATCCTCAGTTGCCTTATCTGCTTCTACTGCTGCTCTGGCCTTCCTCCTCTGTTTGAGACTGCATGGTTTCACCATCTGGAGGTAACTGGTGATTGAGACCTGCTGCATAGCCAGTCACTACTCTGGGTTTATGGCCTCTTCTCCTTCTTTAGGCCTTAGATGAGATGCTGTGTGGTGGGGCATAAGATCTCATTTCTGGAGCAGTAGTCGAAGGGGCCCAATGATGCAACCCAAAAGTGCAGAGGAATTAAGTCCCCATTGGGGCAATCTTTGACCAATAGAAATGAAAGGTGGGTACAGGGCTGGGTATATAAAGTCCTGTTCCTTACTTCTCCCCATGGCTAGTTCCAAGCCACAATTTCTTTGGATAGCTAGTCTAGGGACTCTGGCACAGTGGGAACATCTACTGAGTAGTTAGCTCTCTATTGTCACAGTTTGTTGTAAAGTGATAGCCCGTGCTGAACACACAGAATTTTGCAGTGCTTCTTGTTCTTCTTAGTTTCACATCCTTTCCTTCTTACTCCCGCTGCTCTGGGACTGTACCTGCCAGCTGAAACATCAAGATTTGGTCCTTGCCTCAGACTCTGCTTTCCAGAAAATTTGGCTAAGGCAATATTATCCATTCTAGAAATATTGGCCTAATTAGAAAGATGGCAGTAAATTTGAACTTAGAGAAGTATTATTCTGCAATACTTATTATAGAGCATTTCATTTCTTGAGTTCCCACCAGCAAGGAGGACACAATAAAGTCATGACAAACTGCAGTAAACATTGGCAAATATTAACTCAGTAGCACTCATAGACCTATTTAGATTCAAGTGAACTCATTTACTTTGCTAAATAACTTTTTTATTTTAGTTTTTATAAGCAAGTGTATTTAGAAGTTGAGCAAGTTTATTTCTTAAACTATGCCTTCATCTGCAACAAAGAATGCTCCTCTCCTTTTAACAGATTTCATGTTATTATCCATGAGACCACATCATTATAACAGAAGTTCATGAACAAAACTTTTTGAACTATTTTTAAAAACTCATCAGAAAATTTTACCTTCTTAGAAATATCAAATATTGAAATACAATATCTGACTAATTATTTTGTAAAATTACTAAGTAGCATCAGGAGATGGTGAACATGGTATTGACAGTCACACTCTCTTAATGGACCCCAGAGGGTGGGGGAAGTCAGGAGACATTAATTTCATGTGGGCTCATAAGTCAGAAGGGCTGGGTAGCCAATACCACTACTGGATCAGGAAAGAATGAAAGATGGTAGATACCTTACTGGTCTCTAGAAATTCCTAGAAGTGACTGAGGAGCTTTTGAGAAGCAGTGGAAATTTTATAATAGATGGTGAAAGAAAGAGGCAAAAATAATATTATTGTGAGTGTGATCATGGACTATTCCTAGGCTGCTTTAACTTGAGAAGACAGGTATCACTATAGCAATGTGTGACTCAAGAAACTGAAAGAACAAAATCATGCATAATGAATGACTATGACCCTTGGCATGCAGGGCTCTCTCTCCTTTTACTAACAAAAGACTTTAATCAGCAAGGGGCTGACCATCTCCATCCCATGTGCTGGGAAAAAAATGCTAGAAGAGTCCATTCATACTTCTTTGCATGGCCAAAAACAGATCTGCACCTTCCTCAAATGTTTGAAGTGAGAATAGCAGCACTTTGAGCTAATATAAGAAGTCTGATTATCTTGAAAGACTTCTAGGATGAGATTGCAACATAGTTGGGGAAACTTGACCCAGATTTGGTGTAACTTCTCAAAAAGACTTGCTGCTCATCAAGGACTATGCTGAACCATGTCTACCATGTTTAACTTTTTTGTATAATTTTTTGGCTATAAAATCGGTTTCACAGCCGGTAGCATAGTCTCTACCTTCTGATTTTATTAGAATTATTACCAGATATGGTGCACATAGTGTAAGCAAAAAAAATGAGGGGCTATTTTCAAGAATGATAGTGAGATTGCTTCATACCAGGCAGCATATGAGTAGTCATGTTTAAATCATCAATATGTTTATTATACCTCCCCATTAATCCTTCAGGTCTCATTAACCTGAAGAGCAAAGTGACCTATAGAGGTGACACATTATATGCCAGTGTGTTCAATAATAGATGACTCAAACAATTCATATTTGTAATACTGTAGTCAAGCATATAGATCTAAATCCTAAGCAAATATTCCACCATTGCATATGTAACCCCATGAGTAAAGTGTTTAAACCCCATGGGGCAGCAAGTGGCTGCTTTGAACTCTAGTTGCAATCATGGGAGGGGCTGGGGTGGGAAGTGAATTTCATAGTGGGAGACAGGGCATAATAGTAGGAAAAATAGCTGCTGTGTGATGGGGAAGTCTTTCAGGCTGTGCTCGGAATTCAAAGCATTTAACACCATGTGAGGATGCTCAGAGGCTGTGCAGAGAGGGCTGGTAAACGAGTTCTTTGCTGTTGGATGGAAATTTCCCCCGCAGCATTTGCTACATCTTTTGGTTTGTGAGAGGAAAAGGGGAACAGAAATCACTAGTGCAATAAAAATGCTCTTCATGTTTTTGAGGCACAAAGCAGGTAGAGTGAATTTTGAGCAATTCAGACAGCAACTGGGAGCACTTGGAGACCAGAAAGCAAGTGGACTGTTGTAGGACCTGCATGAAAAGCAGGTAGCAAGGAACCTCTGTACTCCCAGCTGCCCAAGTCAGAAAATTTATCCTTGATACCTTCAGTTTCCTCCCTCCCTCCCCTTCCCCCCTCTCCCCCTTTCTCCATTATTGTAGAAAACACATAACATGAGATGTACCTTCTAAACCAAATTTTAAGTGTACAGTTTAGAATTGTTCGTTATAACCAAAATGTTTACAGCAGATCTCTAGAAATTTTTCATCTTGCATGACTGAAATGCAATACCACAGAACATCAATTTCTCATTTCCCCCTCTCCATAGCCCCTAGCAACCAGCATCTCTTTTTTTGGTTGCTCTTTATTGTCCTTTGGGCTCCATTTCATCTCAAGGGGCCAACCCTTGGCCTTAGGGCCATTGTGTCCCTGCTTGTCCTCTTCTCACTAAACACACTCTTCCCAGGGTGACCTCATCATGGTACCATTTCTAACAGTGAAACCATGCTTTTGAAATAACATTTCTAACAGTGAAACCATGCTTTTGAAATAACTCAGTTACTTTTTAACTGGATCACTGTGTATCATTTGATGAAAACTGCACTGTACAACTACTGACAGAGAGAGATATTTATGGTGTTGCTTAGTTAATAAACCATGTTATAATGTTGCATGTATGATGTGATCCCCTTTGTGTAAAAAAATAAATACACAGTGGCACTTGAATGAATGTTCACCAAAAATATTAATAGTTTTTCTCTCTGAGTGTCGGGATTATGTGTGATTTAAGTATTATTTTTGCTTGTCAGCAATTTCTAGTTCTACAAGGAACATATATTTCCAGTGTAATGAAAAAAGAAGTATATGTTGTATGAAAAAAATTCTCTTAGGATATGAATCCCAGTCAGCCAGTTGACTACATAAAACTCTGCAATAAATATTTAACCAATCATTTCAGTTGCAGAGTCAGCTCTGCTCAGTGAAAGAAGCCATGCTCAGTTACTTACCAGTCCTTAAAGAGACATTTTTCTTATTTTAGTAGACATCAAACCCCCCCCCCCCAAAAAAAAACTTGTGCTATAAAGCAGTACAAGTAAGCATATAAGCAATGATCAAGCCTTGAATATGGCATTGTTGTTTTTTTTTTAATTTTTAAAAAGATTTTTATTGATTATTTTTAGAAAAAGGGGAAGGGAGAGAGGTAGAGAAGGAGAGAGACATCAATGTGTGGTTGCCTTGCACCTGCCTTCAGCTACTGACCTGGCTGGATACCTGTCTTGCAACCTGGTTATGTGTGCCCTGGCTGGGAATCGAACCAGCTTCCTTTGGATTCACAGGTTGGCGTCTTATCCACTGTACCACCAGCCAGGGCTTGGCATTATTTTACCATTACAACTATTTTAAGAGTCAACTTCACTGCAAATTGTGGAAATGCATTTAACCCATAGGAATTCAGAAGACACCAAAGCGCTTACACTGAACTACTTGTCCTGCCCTGGGACATATGTAACAGGTACCAGAACTTAACATTTAGATGGATGTTTTGTTTCATTTTACTAACTAGATCACCTGTTTATTATACAATGATATATCTCAGGAATAGCAAGATGGAGAGCTATCGATGGATGTTCTTGAAGTTATATGTTCTATGATGTTATATTTTGGAAGTCTTTTCTGATTATTAATAAAGCCTATCACTTGGTAAGCACTAATTCAATGTGACTTCTCTATGTGTGTTATCTCATTTTAACCAACTTGTAAGATAGGTGATGATCTGATTTTATAGAGGAGACAGGCTTGGTGAGGCTAAGCCAATTGCTAAGATCAGCTAGTACGTGGCAAAACAAACTTCAGACCCTTTCTGCCAGTCTCTAAATCCAGCACAGGAGCATGTCCATGTTGCCTCCAGGTCCATATCGAAGATCTATCCTGTATCTTTATAGCCAACCATGTTTTTAACCTACAACATTAGTGCCCAGTTTAATCCCTTATTTTATTTTCCACATTTTCTCAGAAATGCTCAAAGTTGAAGGTTTGCCACCAGACATAATACTTAAAAAGAATGTCTTTCATGTTAGGAAGACCCAAATTTTCCAAGGAGTGTTCTCAAAATGAAACAAGCAGATCATCAAAGCTGCTATTCAACCTGTCAAGGGATGGCTTGGGGGATGACAGAAGAAGCCCGCAGATCACTTTGATAGTCTATGGTTGAGCTAGGGTGAAGTTGGCCCAGGTAGTTCCGGGAACCCAAGGAAAGATGTTCAGCTGATTCCCACTTGCAAGAGCGGGGCTGATGAATATTGATGTTATCAACAGCCATACAAACCCCAGTGAAGCTCCCAAGTGGGCTTCAGACAATAACACAGGTGCAGGACAGGGAGCAAAAGACTCCCAATTTTTCCAGAAAGTTAGCCTCATTTTTCACCTCCCAAGTTTGCTAGGGCACAGGTTTAAGAAGAATCTTATGAGTAGAATAAGTGCTTCACTTCTTGCTCAGCACCTACAGTGAGACAAACACTGAAGGGGAAAAGTGGGCAAGGTTTTTCAGAAACTTATGGTGGATGCATTTGTTTTTCAGGACTATGGTGAAAAATTACCATAAGTTAGATGGTTTAAAATAATAGGAATTTTTTCTCTTACAGTGCAGAAAGTGAGAAGTTCAAAGTCAAGGTCTCATTAGAGCCATGCTTCCTCTGAGATGGTAGAATTCTTCTTGCCCCATTTTAGCTTCTAGTAGTAGCCAGTAATCTTTGGTGTTCCACAATGCACAGCTGTGTAACTCCAGCCTCTCCCCACTGTTCTTCCCTTGTGTTTTCACATCATTTTCCTCTGAGGACACTAGTCATATTGAATCAAGGGTCCATCTTATTCTAATGTGACCTCATCTTAACTAATTGTATCTGTCATAACTCTATTTCCAAAGAGTGTCACAATCTGAGGTACTGGGAGTTAGGACCTCAACATATCTTTTCGCCGGCATGCAATTCAACCCATAATAGGGAGATAAGGCAGATGCACAAATGTAAAGGCATGTCAGAGCTCCTCTGAGTCCTCCGTCCCACGTCCACCTTTGTGTCTCATTGAGCTTTAACAACTAGATGGCCAGATATTTCTCTAGCAATTTCAGTGTATTTGGATACAACAAAAAATTGCAATTTGAAACATGAGCTAATGGGAACCACACTAAACTCCAGAGAAACAAAGGAGAAGAATGTTCTTTTATGGACTTGGGAGGGGCTGTTGTAAAGAAAGAGTCCACTGGTGGAAGCTCAAAGTTTGAAATACAGTCACTTTTCATTGGCTCAGTTATGACAGCCTCCCATTGGTTAGGCTGTTACTGGAAAGCATAATTTTTTTCTTCCCCTTGTAGAGGGAGTAGTGTCGCTTCTTGTCAGTGATGCAGGGTACATCTCTTCCTGTTGGGGTCAGTAGTGTGTGTTGAGTGACATGTGAGAGATCTAGCTTCCCAACTCCATTTTAAATGAGGTGGCTACAATCAATAAATCCACAAACAAGTGCTGGCAAGGATGTGGAGAAAAGGGAACTCTCATGCACTGTCGTGGGGAATGCAGACTGGTGCAGCCATCGTGAAAGCAGTATGGAGGGTTCTCAAAAAATTAGAAGTACCTTATGATCCAGTCATTCCACTTTTGGGAATATATGCAAAGAAATCCAAGACACTAATTCAAAAGAATGTATACCCCACTACGTTCATTGCAGCATTACTTGTAATAATCAAGATATGGAAGCAATCCAAGTACCCATCAGTAGATGAACAGATGAGAAAAAGTGTTTACATATATACAATGAAATATTACTTGACCATAAAAAAGAGTGAAATTGTACCATTTGCAACAGAGAGACCTAGAAGATATTATGCTAAGTGAAATAATTCCTAATATCATAAGGATTTCACTTTTATGTGGAATCTAAAGAACAAAATTAATGAACAAACAACACTGCAATAGCCCTGGCTGGTGTGGCTCAGTGGATCAAGAACCGGCCTGTGAACCAAAGGGTCACTGGTTTGATTCCCAGTCAAGACACACGCCTGGGTTGCAGGTCAGGCCCTATTTGGTGGTGCATGGGAGGCAAGCACATATTGATGTTTCTCTCCCTATCTTTCTCCCTCCCTTGCCTGCTCTCTATAAATAAATAAATAAAGAAACAAACAAATAAAATCTTCTTAAAAATTGCAACAGACTTATAAACACAGAAAATAGACTAATGGTTGCCAGAGGGGGAGGGTGCTAGGTGAAAAAGGAGAAGGGGTTGGGAAGAACAGCTTGGTAGTTACAAAACAGTCACGGGGATGTTATGTACAACATAAGGAATATAGCCAATAATATTGTACTAACTATGTATGGTGCCAAAAGGGTACCAGAATTATCAGGGAGAACACTTTATAAATTATATAATAGTCTAACCATAACACGGTACACCTGAAACTAACATAAAATAACATTGAATGTCAACTGTAATTGAAGAATCAAAAAATTAAAATTTCAAAATTAAAAATAGCTCCTTTCTAGTATAACTTCTCCAACAATGTAGGCAGCTTCAAACTCTATTTACCATATTCTTTGCAACAGAAACAGATTTATTAGAATAAATACTTCCTGAAACCCAGACATTGTACTTCACATAGATAATTTTGCCCTTATTGAAAAGTCAGCTACCTGCTCTAGAAGGAAATTAGAGTGATCTGACAGGCTGTGCTCTTAAAAAATTTTGCTGCAGTCACACTGTGATTTTGTAGGTATTTCCATAAAACCACCAAACTATAATTTATAAGATGAACCATTTCATCCTAACAAAAGACAACTACTGCATTTCCCTCTATCATCTGTGATTTCTTAAAATACCATAATAGAAATATTTCAATTCCTTAAGCATCTTGGTAAATATGACACCCTGGCTTGCAATTTGGGGCACATTTTAAGTGTAGTAAGCTATTGTAACTTATAATGAATGAACTTAAGAAATAGGTAGATGTACTTACAGAAAATGCTAAAATTCACTGAGGGAGAAAAAGACACATAAATGCAGAGACCACTTTCATGGACAGGAAGACTAAAAGATGTGTGTTCTCTAGTTTATAGCACAGGTATGAAAAGGTTCCAGTCGAAACCTCGAAGGATCCTTTTGGAAGTTGACAAACATTTAAAAATCTATCAGCAAAAATATGTAGAAAAAGAATCAAAATAATTTAGAAAAACAGTTAGTAAAGGAATACTTGCCTCTTTAGAAGTCAAAACATCTTAGAGAAGGTGCTTGGCCTCATTGAAAAATCTCCTTTTTTTGTTTATCTGACAACCCATGGTTCATTAAAGACAATAATGAATGTTGGAGCAGAAGTGTGGTGAAATCAATATATTTGTTTTACTTTTCAATAAGAGAACATTTCAATAAGAGAAAACTGAACCTATTCTGTTTGGGCTGAGGTTTTTTTCCCACCAGGGTCAAATTCATTCCAATTATATCCTTGTGTGGCTGCCGTGATTTTGTTTAGGATGACCCCACTGATTGCCTGGAAGTGACATGGAGCTTTTATTATTAATAAAGAGGTCTCCATATGTTCTCATTAGTGTATTCATATAATGTTAAGATGTTCTGATTGGTTCCAAGAGCAGATGGATACTGAGAGCATTTAAGTAACAGAAAAGTGTATTATTGATACTGAGATTAAAAGACAAACTTATTGAATCACTAGAACTGCATCCATAAGCATCATTTATAATTTCTGGCTTCTCATTTTCATATTAACTAGAATGAATTTCACCTAAAATATAACAGGATGGAAGATGAGAGGGGAAAAATTGACTTATTGATGGAAGCAGAAACAATTCCTCCCCCTAAAGAATTAGGTAGCTTTTTAATTTAAAGTTTCAGTAGATGAATAATGTTGCTGTTTCCCCAGAGTGAACTTGATTGGAATTTCTACCCAGTTCCAAAGAGCAGGGAATAGACAGAGAAACATTTTTCATAGCTCCATACCAGTGGGCTCCTTCATCCCTCCTTACTTTCCATCCTATAGTGGTGGTGGGTCTAAGGTTCAATGCTCCAATCAAAGCTGAAGACAAGGAGTGCCAACTTGTCCTGGACAAGAATAACTCAAAACTATGAATTCAGTTGTAGGACATCAACGCAGCTAGATACACACTTGGCAGAAACATTCATTTTTAGAACTATCCAGAACATCTTCATGAAACCAGATAGTTACCTCCCTCTGGGTCTCCCACCCACCCTCATTTCCAGGCATTGGACTGCAGAAAATGCTAGGCTTTGTCCTATGTGGCCTGCCAGGTTATGTGTTTATTCTCACATATAAGAACATGTATTTAGCCCTGGCTAGTGTGACTCAGTTGGCTGGGCGTCCTCCTACAACCTGGAAGGTTTTGGGTTTGATTCCCAGTCAGCGCACATGCTTAGGTTGTGGGTTTGGTCCCAGTCAGAGCACATGCTTAGGTTGTGGGTTTGGTCCCAGTTGGGGTACATGGGAAAGGCAACTGATTGATGTTTCTCCCTCTCCCTCTCTCTCCCTCCCTTCCCCTCTCTCCAAAATCAATAAGCATGACCTTGGGTGAGGATTAGGGAAAAAAATACATATTTGTTCAGATGACATTTATTCAACACATCTCTCTCGAGTGTGGGTACTGCACTATCTTGGTGAGGAATAATCTGGTGCTTTCCCATAGCCTTGGTGCTGACCAGTGGCAAATTTATCTCTCCAGGCCTGAGGTCTCATTGTGTTCCAGACCCGTACGTTCTGCTCCTGTGGACCATTGGTCCATAAGCCAGAAATCTGGGAATCACCCTAAACTCTTCTATATATCTAATCTCTTATATACAGGTCACAAAGACCTGGTGCTTCTACCTGCTAAATATGTCTCAAATCTATCCTCACAGTTTCATCTTACTGCCACCAATTTTATCTGGAAACTCCCATAAGAGCTTGCTCGGAATATACCAACATCCACCTAACTGGCCTTCTCATTCTTGTCTGTCCTTTTAACCTAACATCAATCTTGCTATCAGGATGATCTAAAATGTATCTGATTATATCTTTGCGCTATTCAGAACCTTTCAGTGGCCCCACTACCAGCAAGGAGAAAGGCCCATCTGAGCGTGCCACATGCCATCCCGGTAGTGGCTACTTGCTTCCCAGCTGCAGCGTTCACCACTCCCTGTCTGCAACATCCTTTCTGGCCCTACCCAATTACCCGCAGGTCCCCAAATGTGCCTTGGTTGGTAACACTTTGCCCGGCTGCACTGCCGCCGTCAAATGGAACCACTTTCTTGCCCCTGTGCCTACTAGTGAATTCTCACCCACTCTTCCTCATTGAGCTCATACCTTCACAGCTTCTCAGGAACATTCTCTGACCTTCCAAGGCAAAATGTGCTCCTGTACCACCCCTTTGTGGTGCAGATGAAACAGAGCTGGAGGAGACAGATTTGTAGCCTGGCTAGCAGTCTCTGGCTCCTCTTTGCTGTCCTAGCTCCTCTAAAAGCTGGAGGTGGAGATACTGTTGGGCTGTTACATTAGATGGGCTCCTGGAAGCTTATCTATGGACCCCGGGTCCCCTGTTGAAACCTGACCTGGGGTAACATAGTTTTGAAGGTTATGCATCACACAAAGATATGAATATTCTTGGCTTTTGCAGAAGGTAGGTGACAAACTTACACAGTACACTTACAACTCCATGATTTAGTTAAGCATTATTTTGAGTTGATTCCAAAATTTTTTTTTGGCTTTTATTTTCCAGTATTTTGCATATTCTGGAAGGGAACAGCACTCATTCCTGGATGGTCAGCGTGGGGTAAAGGAGATCTAGTCCGGGTTTTTCCCATTTCCACCTGGCATGTCTATTATAACACCCTGCTGTATTTGTTCACGTATTGCTTTGGTTGAGAACATGGGCCTCTTGCATTGGTTTTTATGGCTTAGGCACACTGCCTGGCACATAATTCATGCTCAGTCACGTTTGTCTTAGTGTATAATTATTATCAAAACAATAATAGAGCTTCTCTAACTCCATCACCTTTATTATGCTGCTCTTGGCATTAAAGTGGCCTTGATTTTAGAGTCATGAAGATTTCGCTTGGATTTTTAACATCTGCACGATACTTAGGCTATCACTTCATTGTAACACATCTGGTAAGAGGAACAGGAAGAAAATGACAGGCCTTGCGTGTGTCGAGCATGCTTCTGTTGGGTCATTAATTGATGCTGCAGTTACAAGTGAAAGCCACCAGATGGCTTAAGGAAATGAATTTATTTCCAATAGAGATTTTTTAGTTTAGAAACCTGGGACCAAAAAAAGCACGGTTAGAGGGAGTTCAAAAGGCTCTCTGTCGTGAACTCTGAACAACCAACAAAAACCCACTTACCAGAATTACCCGATTTCAGGAAAGGGTTTGTAGTGGTTTCTCAATCTTCCAAGTGAAAAACTGTTGTATCATCCTTCCTGTGTCTATAAGCCTTAATGATTACAGAATAATTAATGCAATTCAATTCATAGCCACAGATATTCCACAAATATTTATTGAGTGCCTAAGTCTCGGTTAAACTTTACGAGAGGATTATTGAAACATATGCCACCCAAAGCCCAGCTCACTAAACATGGGTAATGAATGGTAGATTGGAAGTAGAGATGGATGTCTTTCGTTCTGTGTGCACTTACGCTGGTTACTGTTTCAAGGAGCAAAGCTGTGGAAATGTAACTGTGACCTAGAAAATTTGTGCATATGATTTGCAGGCAGAATAGGTAAATGACAAACCTACACAAAACAAAGCCAAAAATATGGTATTTATAAATCAAAATGTATTTTATGTGGTCTTTGCATAAGAAAACCAGAGCTGAAATTGTTAGATTAAAACATGTTAATTAGGTAATTTAAAAATAACCTACATATAAAAAGATCTGAGAGGATATACATCAGTGGTAGAATATATTCAAGTGGCCCTTCTATTTTATACTCTAGATGCTCCGTACTATGTGAAATTTTAAACAAGCTCATGTTTATAATTTTGGAATGTAACAAATAAATCTAAACCTAGTTAAAAATAATTCCACTTATTTATTTGGCAAATATGGAGTAGGAACTACGAAGGAAGTAGAGTCATAAATTTGAATTTCTGACTTCTACTTATACAAACATTAAGATAGCAAACATTGTTAACCTTCCTAGACTATAAACAAATTAAGTCAGCACTGTGGAAAAAAGTATGAAGTTTGCTCAAAAAAATTAAAAATAGAACTGCTTATGACCCAGTAATTCCACTTCTGGGTATATATTCAAAGAAACCCAAAACACTAATTTGAAAGGATATAGGCATCTCTATGTTCACTGCAGCATTATTTATGATAGGCAAGCTATGGAAGCAGCCCAAGTGCCTATGAATAAATGAGTGGATAAAAAGTGGTGATACACATATACAATGGAACATTACTTGGCCATAAAAATAATGAAAACTTAACCATTTGTGATAGTATGGATGGACCTAGATGGTATTATGTAAGTAAGATAAGTCAGTGAGAGAAAGACAAATACCATATAATTTTACTTATATGTGGAATCTAAAGAACAAAATAAATGAACAAAATTGAGATGAATTTACAGACACCGAGAACAGACTGATGGTTGCCAGCGGGAAGGGAGGTGGGGGGACTGGATGAAAAAGTGAAGGGATGAAGAAGTACAAATTGGGAGCTACAAAATAGTTATGCGGATATAAATTCCAGCAGAGGGAATATAGTCAATAATATTGTAATAACTCTGTATGGTGCCAAATGGGTACTGGAAATATCAAGGGGAACACTTGTAAAGTATGATTATCTAACATTACACCTTATCTAACTGTCCACCTGAAACTAATGCAAACTAACATCAACTTTAAACAGTAATTATACAAAATTTTAAAAATATTATGTCAGTTTGTTATACCTGCTTTTAAATATATGTTAAGTATGTATTACATATATTAAAATACAATTTTTAAGTGCCTGTTTAAAAATACATTTTAAAGGCACTTTGGAAATATTCAACATCAGATTAAAAAAAAAATCCTCATCTGAGGATATGTTTTTTTTTCCAAAAAATTGATTTTAGAGAAAGAGAGAAAAAAAAAAAAAAAAAAAAAAACATCAATAGATTGGTTGCCTCCCTTGCATGCCCAGACTGGGAATTGACCCTGAAACTTAGTTATGTGCCCTGATTGGGATCGAACCTACAACCTAGGAATGTACTTGACTGGGGATCGAACTTGCAACCATTCGGTGTACTGGATGACACTTGTACCAACTGGAAGGGCCTCAATATCAGATCATTTTAAAACTTTTAGAACTTTTGAACAAAAATTGAATTAGGTATAAAGGAATTCAGCAATGATTTCTGAGGGCATAAAGCATCTTATAATTATTGGTTAGCAATTTTAAATGATTAATTTGCTAATGGGAATTTAATAAAATAAACCAAATAAACAGGGAACTAGCTTATGTTCAAACATAACCTAAAGTAGGAAATTAACTTTTAAAACCACGAATGTCTTCTTAAGATATAGAAGGAATATTTTCTTTCTTTGATAAAGCAGATATTTTATCTTTCTATGCAGGCTATGTATGAATAAACCAAGAAAGATAAAAATATAATTTAATGAGGTAACCCAGTATTTGAGGTTAAAAGAAAAAATGTAACTGATTAAGACAGTTTGCTTACTTTTTCTTTTTACCATTCTGCAGTTCATCTTTGCATTAATCACTTTTTGTTCAAATCAAAAGTGGGACATGTACACTCTATAACATTTTAAGATAGAAAAGTATAAAGGAAAAAAAAAAAAAGATTACCCACAGTTTCATTACAGAGAGAAAAGCACTATTGGCATTTGGGCTGTTTTCTTTCAATTCTTTTTCCTATGACAATAATAGGACATGTATGTAACTGGATGTTGAGGAAAATTTTCCCTGTTTTCCAAGAGTTGACAAAATGCTTAGGGCAGAGACCTATCAAGTACCCTCTGATTGAAAAAGACCCTTAAACAGTGGGGATTTAATTATTCACCCAGAGTTTATCAAGGGGTGGCCAAACCTCTCCAGTGTATATAAGCAAAAGGCTGGTGGAAGGGGAGAGGGAGATGCATTTGAGTCTAGGATGGGCTGCCCCACGGGGAGGAGAACTCCACGATCCCTCCCGTCAAAGCTAGGGGCTAGCGAGCTGCACTTTTCACCTGGGGAAAGTGCTGCTAACACCTGTCCTTGTAGATCTTTTCTGGTTTGGCAGGGTTCTTTTCCCAACTCTTACTAAATAGAAATGTCATGTATTGTCTGACCTTTTGGGGAGTATGTTTTTCTTCCTTAGGGTTTTAAAAAAAAATTAAATAACCCTGACACATAGATGATTTTATGAAAGAAAATTAATTGACAAAATAACTAAGCACTGAAGTTTCTGTTGATAGAAAAATATCAGTATGTCATTAGGCTCATTTGATCAGTAATGTCTACAATTTATATTATGATGGTGCAGTAGAAATGGTGTGTCGATACGATTTTATCAGTTCTTCCTGGGAGATACCTCTTCTTACTCTTCTTTTTGCTGAGCACTTGTCCTCAAATCTTAGATTCTTTCCTCTTCTGGGCAGATGTTTCTAAGATTCCATCTCCAGGTTCATCCAAGGGTGGGAAGAGGGAAGAGGACCTTTGACTTTCTCTCTCATCTTCCAAGTCATGTCTTTCACCCTTTTTATTCTACCTGGGGATAATGGCTTGGAACAGTGTATGGTTAAGGAAGCTGAGAGGGAGAACATGATGAAACCTTTGCGAAAAGGAGCAAAAGCTATTTGTTAAGGGCTGATCTCTATGAAACAGGAAGTTCCCTTTCTCACCCCTACAGATGTCACTGGACTGCCTACTCCATGCCAGAGACTATTGTCCATGTTGCCGCAGGGAGATCCACACCTGCATTTTAAGGGCTGTAGAACTGGACCAAGTATTTTGGAAACCAGCATAGACTGTCCATTTTCAATTTTGCCAAACAAGGGTCTCAGAGGATCACTGCTATCATCACCATATATGAGAAGGAAGAGCATTTTGGCACCAGAACAGTGAGAAGCATATTACTTTAGAATAAAGGGTAACTTTTCAAATTGAATATATGTTTAGCATTATGGAAAACTTATCACATCATCTTTTCTTTAATTTTGCCATTTTTGTTGTAGACTGGTACCATATAATATTTCACTGGTTTACATCCTACCCTAAAGTAGGGTATCCCTGACTCCTAGTGGGGGTAAATAACCCTTCTGCATGCTTTGATAGACCATGTGTAATAAGGTCAAAATTTAAACATAACTCCAACATAACAAGAAATATTAATTGTCCTATCTTCTATAAATGATCTCATCTTGCTCTCATCAAGGTAAGAAAACACTTGATCTTGCCAAATGGAAGTAGCTTTTGGTGACTTTCAGTTTTAACTAACCTAGTAACTTGCTCGTCTTTGGGGATTCTCTCCAGGGTCTTCCCTACTCCTGTCTTTTTTTCAAGATGGTATCTGCATAGTGAAAAAGCTTACATGTCCTCCTGATCTTGTGGACACCCGTTAAGCTATCTCTCAACCTCGGCCTCTGTCCTCAGGGTGTCTACTTAGGTGTAGCTTGGACTCCTGGCCACAATTCTCCTACACTGCTGAGACATAGCTGCTTCCTCTCTAGTGGTAACTGAGGACTTTGCTGTTGGACCTGCTTGCAACGTGCTTGCTCTTGCTACTGATAATTGAGGGCTTTGTTGTTGGATCTGCTTGCAAGGGCTGAGTCCTTGAGTCTTCTTGCTCTAACTCCAGGCTTCTTCGGGGTCATTGGTTCTCTCAGTCTTTCCATGCTCTCACCCCTTGGGAGACCAGGGAGGCTGCTCTCAGGTTCACTAGCCTTTGCTCTCAGTCATTGCTCCTCTGTAAACACACCACATTACATACCCTGGCAAATGCAATAGTCTTCTCAAAGGTTTATAGTTTCTCTGACCACGGCTTTCAAATTTTCATTTTGACAAGAAGCCACACTATGAAATAGAATTTATTTATTTTAGCATTTTATTCATTATTTTTAGAGAGAAGGGCAGGGAGGGAGGAAGAAAGGGAGAGAAGCATCAATGTATGGTTGCCTTTCACCTGCCTCCAGCTATGGACCTGGCTGGAGACCTGGCTTGCAGTCTGGTTATGTGCCCTAATTGGGAGTTGAACCAGTGACCTTTGGGTTCGCAGGCTGGCACCTATCCACTGAGCCACCAGCCAGGGCCTGAAATATATTTTTTGTCTAAGTACAGTGAGCATATAGTATGAGTGTAATGCGGGCCTTGTAAATTATGTTGTGTAGTGTTCCCTCTTCTTTAGTATTTGGGAAGACTTTGAAAAGGATAGATATTGAATTTTTAAGTGTTGGAAGAATTCACCAGTGAAGCTGTCTGGTCATGGAATTTTGTATTTGGAGGGTTTTTAATTACTGATTCAATCTCCTTACTAGTAATCGGTCTGTTCATGTTTCGTGTTTCTTCATTATCCAGTCTTGGAAGAATATAAGAATTTATCCATTTGTTCTAGGTTGTCCAACTTGTTGGCATATAATTATTTGCTGTGTTCCCTTATGTCCCTTTCCATTTCTGTGGCATCAGTTGCAACATCTGCTTTTATTTCTAATTTTATTTTTTTGAGCACTACCTTTTTTTCTCTTGATTAGTCTAGCTGAAGTTTTGTCTAGATTTATCTTTCCAAATAACCAGCTTTTTTTATTGATCTTAGTGTCTTTTGGCCTCCATTTTATCTATTTTTGCTTGAAATTAATTATTTCCTTCCTTCCAGTAACTTTGGTCTCCATTTGTTTGAGATTTGTCTTGCTTCTTAAGGTAGGCCTGTGAAATGCAATAAATTTTTGCATATAGATCTTGTGTCCTGCAATGTTGCAAAATCAACATGTCAGTTCCAGTAGCTTCTCTGTAGACTCCAGAGCATTAACCTAAATTATGTGGCTTTGGTTGAACAGGCAGGCAGCAAACAGCAAGGACACAGATATTAAAGGCTGGGAAGCTGGTGATCCTTTTTATGCCACCACCAGACATTTGATAAAATTGTCAACTTAATTCCTTGGAAGGCAGACCACATGCTTTGCTTTTTGAATCTGTAGCTGCAGGGAAATGATCAGAAAGATGATTCCTTGATCAATGAGAGAGTACTAGCTGTTTCCTGCCTCCTTTAGCAAAGTCCTTTGAGAAAGATGAACTCAGGTAAAAGCTAGCCATTTTGTTAACAGAGATGGAAGAAAATAAAGCTCTGCTAAGATTGAAATTCTCTGCCTGCAGTCTATAATATAAATTGACTGAGAGTGGTTATTTAGGGCCTTGTAGTTTTGATAAAGCCAGAAGCTATTATACTCCCAACAGCGGAAGATAAAACTGTGACCCAAAGCCCTTCCCGAGGGCTATTAGCCAAGTGTTGTCTGCAGATGACATGTAGTAAAGATCATATTAAGGGGACTGCCTTCCCAACCAAACCTGCTGTTATTTTCTGGAACATAGAGCCTAGTCAATAAACGTGAAGAGTAGTTAGGCATTAAGAAATATGACTAGGTGAGAACTTTAGTTCTGATTATTTGAACAAGGAATTATAAAGGGAACGAACAGGCCAGAAATCAATTCATTATCTTTTAAAATTGAATTGACAAAGAAGCTATAAGCCTAGCTTGTAAATGCCTATGTTTGTCTCTGAATTCAACAACAGTTCCTCAGAACTGCACCAGTAAGAAACTGGGCCCAAAAGGTATACAGACTCCCAGGAGGGCATGTTCTTCAATATATTCTTCTGATTGAATCATAGATCATGGATAAGAACCTCCTAGTGGGTAAAACCAGGACCTTCAGCTGCAACCACCAAGGGAATTCCTGCTAGACAGTAGAATTGGGGGTCTAACTGAGAACTTACTACACCACCTGGGCATTTTTTGGAGGTTCTCCTTTGCAAAGTTTGGTTAGACTGTTGACCAGTGACTACTGTTTTCCCATTTTTTTTAAAGAGTTTATTTCATTATTTCTAGAAAGAGGGGAAGGGAGAGAGGCAGAGAGGGAGAGACATCAATGTATGGTTGCATTTCACCTGCCTCCAGCCACAGACCTGACTGGAGACCTGGTTTGCAACCTGGTTATGTGCCCTCGCTGGGGAATCAAACCTGCGACCTTTGGGTTCGCAGACCGGCACCTTACCCACTGTGCTACCAGCCAGGGCTATGTTTTCCCATTTTTTCCCCAGATTATTTTCATATTCTTACTTCACCATCATACACAAGGTACGTGGGATAGAGTATGGGAGAGGGGGCCATGTACCTCAGCTGTTAGTTTATAGGTCACTGGATAGTGCAGTTACATCCAGACTTATATAGGACTCTAGGTCCTTTTCAGATAATGCACTTTGAACTGCTTGAAACTTTCGCTTTCCTCCCTTTGGAACAGGGTGTGTCCTCCATGTTAGAAGAAGAGTATACATGGATATTTGGTGGCCAGAAGAATGAACTGTGACACCAAAGGATATTCTCACGTTCTTCTTTTATTACTAGAACTGCCAAGCATCAGCTGGATCTGTGGTTGCTCAGCTAGAGAACTTGGTACCTCACCTTCCTTTCCAACAATTAGATCATGCCTCTTGATTGGGCCAATGGAATGAGCAGAAATAATGTATACTACCTCTGGGACACACAATTAGGAGTACTGAGATGTGCACCCCTTTCCTTTCTGCCTTTTTGCTGGGCTAAGATACAGAGGTGATGGCAGGTTCTGGCATGGACATCACGTCCAAGGAAAATAGTGTTGCCCAACCTGCTCTGGACCATCTACCTCTGGACCATTATATGAGAGAAAAAACCCAAAACTATCTTGTTTCAGATACAGCACCTTTGTTCAAGCAACCTAATCTGCATCTCAACTAAAACCTAGGCTTTATTTTGGGATAGAGTATTAATTATTCTTGTTTCCAAAGGATAAGGTAGAGCCTTGAACAAATGAAACTTTTGCTAACCTAAATTAGGATTTTGGCTTAATCAAACCAAATGTGTAACCCCTGAACACTTAATGTGAGCCAATTCAGTATGAGATGCTATGGAAGACATGGTCCTGCTCAGTGCCGAACGACCTATTTTTAGATTGTTACATAAGAGAAAAATAAATTTCTATTTTGTTTAAAGGGCTGTATTTTGGGTCTTTGTTATACTGAAGACAATACTTAGTCTGCTTCCTGAAGAACATACATTGTTGGAATTTGTTGGAAAACTAGACCATAATCACAACAATGAAAAATCAAAGCAGTGTATGCCCAATGAGGGAACGAAGGCCCGCTCAGTATGAAGCCTGGAAAGGATTAGAAGAGCCTGAAGAAAAGGAATCCTGGTGGTTAAAATGATATCATTGAATACATAAATATTTAATTTTCTCCTCACAAAGCAAACAAAAGTCAATGTAACTTTTCTTACAACTATTCTGGTAAATGAAAAAAAAAACTATTGCTTTATGAAAAAAGGATGGAAATAAATTAAGGTATTTTGCCTTAAAGATGTTTATTTTTATAACAATAAAAGTAACAGCCATTGGAGCACTTGAGAATACTATAACCATGTAGAACATTTTAAAATAGTTTTACAGAAAGTGAAAATCAGTAGACTGTTATCTTGAATAACAACAAAGTTGCAAATATTTTAATTTTTTTCTAGTCTTTCTTCAGTGGGTGTGCAGGGGAAGGCATATGCATTTTTAAAATATATACTTCATAGCATGTATGTACAACTTGAGCTGTTGTGTTCTTTCAGTCAACATTGTATAAGTACTTCCTGACATGAAAAATTCTTGTTTAGTTGCTATTTTTAACATTTACTTTCATACAACCAACCCCTAAACCAGAAAAAGCAAATCAGCATGCATCAAAACACGGTAATTAAAAAAAATAATAATAATCAAGCCCTGGCTAGTGTGGCTCAGTGAATTGAGCACTGGCCTGCAAACCAAAGGGTTGTTGGTTCAATTCCCAGTCAGGGCACATGCCTGGGTTGCAAGCCAGGTCTCCAGCCAGGTCCCCAGCCAGGTCCCCAGCTGGAGGCATCTGAAAGGCAACCATAGAGTGATATTTCTCTTCCTCCCTCCCTTCTCCTCTCTCTAAAAATAAATAAAATCTTAAAACAAAAAATCAACTTTCAGAGTATTTCCTTTAACAAAAGAATGCTTTTAATTTTTCAAACGTTTAGCAGTAACCAGGCCTTCGCAAGTCTAGAAGGGACACGTTAAGTGTGTTTTGGGGAAAGGCCTGTAGAACCTGTTTTGTACAATGTCATAGCAATAAATCAAAAGTAAAAACTGAGGCAAATTGCCCAAAGGAAATGTAAATTACAAAATAAACTCTTTAAGTTTAATGCCACAAGTCTGGCCTTATTCTACAACAGAGTAGGGCTTAATATGTGGTCCTTATACTCCAGTCCAGACCACACTAAACAAAGAGGGAAATAAACCCACTGGGTAGCGGGAAGGGGTTGGGTCAAAGCCCCCTCATCTCTGTGGGTGCTAATCTCAATTTCCTTCCCTCTACTGAGATTATCTGCCCATGTTGGCCAAACATTTGAGCAAAACCAAAATTTCACTTATTTAATGCCCAAGTCACCCATCTGGTTCCACCAACCTTATTTTTTTTGGGGGGGGTTGTACATTTGTCCCAGGAACAAATGTTACCTCCCATCATTTGAGAAACAAGAATGATCCTACAGCACCATCACATTCACCTGAACTGTGAAGGCATCAGTGCCTTGCTCCTCTCCAGTATGTGTTCTGTAAAATGGGTTTATCAATATATTAACTTGTACATATGTATTTGTGTGTACATATATATATGACATTGTATTGTTATCCTCCCCATTCTGAACTTTTTGAAACTTGTGCTCACTTTCCATTTTGGATTACAGTACGCCTCTTCTCTCATAATGGCTGCAAGAGCAAGTCCTACATTCCAGCTGCCTGCAAGGCAGGCTGTTTTGTATCTTTTTAGGCATACCAAACAACAGCAAAGGAGGTTGTGAAATGTGAACGAACATGAAAAATCAAAGACTAGGCACTTTTTTTTTTTTTTTTGGCCCCTGACGCTTTACGTACTTAGTACCGCCATTAATACCCTTATTGTCAGCTTGGGAATTTAGAACTGTAGCTGGGCCAGAAAAACTCCCCGGCCCAGGCAACCCTCAAAGGAGAGTGAATACACCCCCAGGGAGAGAACACGCCCTCAGGTACAGCCCCTGTGGTTTGTGCCTTAGGTAACCTCGGTTCCGGGGTGGCAGCGGCTCAGTACCACGGCATCCCCGCTGGGTCCCAGCCGCCCGGGGCGCGCGGATCCCGACAGCTCGCGACCGCGCCGTCCTGCCGGTGACCCCTCGGCCAGCGGCCCGCCTATGCTGTCGGCCACCAGGAGGGCTCGCCAGCTCTTCCACAGCCTTTTTCCGGTCGCAAGAATGGGCAACTCCACTTCTGAGATCGTCAGCCCCCAGGACGCCTTGCCTGGCCGGAAGGAGCCAATCCGCGTGAACGGTGAGGACCCGGGCGAGTTCCGAGGGCGCGGTGGCCGCCACCGCGCATGCGCCGGGCCGGGCAGCTGCGGCGCTCGGGGAAGAAAGCCGGAGGCGGCTTCCTGGGGCGTGAGGCTGGGTCTGCGCAGGCTCGGAGAAGCCCCCCGGAAGGGAGGTGGCGGGGTGGCTCTTTCTTTGTTTAGCCTCTTATTCCCTAAGTATCACCAGTCGCTTTGACGTAACCTAGTGTGTTCGTATAACGCCTAGAGGGCAAATGTCTCGGCGGCTGCAAACTTTGGGCAGGAAAGGCGCTGATCCGGTTTCCGCTGTTTCGCGTGTGCGGGGTCGCAGTCCCGGGTTTGTCTGCACCGTTCTCCCCTCTCGGTTGCACCCGCTGCTGGAGTCCCGGCCGCTTGCAGCGGTGGTGCGGTGTTGTGTCGGCACTGGAAGCAATGTAAAGATACAGAACGTTGAAAATTGCAGTTTTGAAATTGTATGTCCGTTCATTGTAGGCAGTATCCTCAGGCTGCCGTGATCTCCAGGACTGCTGGTGGCCGCAGTTGGTCAAAGTGCCACTGGCCCTGTGCTCCTGGATCTGCCCTGCGGAGCTGCCTTTGTTAGAACTGGGTTTCCCACATTTTAAATTAATTTTCCAGTCCCATACTCGTACTTTTGGAAAGTACAATGAAAATGAAATGCTCGAAACGTGGCCCCATGCTTGCATGCCAGGTAATGTTAAGTTTTCATAAGAGTAACTCTCCGTTTCTGTTGTAGACCTCTTGCAATTTGCAAACCACACGGTTCCCCCAAACCCAGGACTGTAATTTAAGTAGGATGCCTTGGTGCGGTGTTGCTTAAAGTGTGCTCATCAAATTTGTTTTTAAAAAGCCTGCGAGGTGCACTCGTCATTTTTATTTTTTAAAAGAATTTATTATTTTTAGAGAGAGAGGGAAGGGAGAGAGGGAGACAGACATCAATGTATGGTTGCCTTTCACCTGCTTCCAGCTACGGACCTGGCTGGAGACCTGGCTTGCAACCTGGTTATGTGCCCTGGCTGGGAATCGAACCAGCGACCTTTGGGTTGGCAGGCCAGGCATTTACCATTTATAAACCACGACTTTAGAGCTGTTGAAGGATTAAGCAATGCTTTTTTTTTTTTCCCAATAATGGTTCAGTGCCAAGGATACTGCATTTGAAATTTGTGAAATTTGCTATGAATTCTTCCATTTTTCTTTTTCTTACAGACTTGTTGAGTATTTATAGGAGGAAATCATAGTGAGGGTCTGCATTATCATACATACTACTCAGATGAGACTGTAAAAGGTAGAGGCTTTAGGATTTGAGGCAGTTTGGAAAGGGATTGCATCACCTGTTTTTAATTCACCTACATTAGCAGTTCGGTTTCCCATGCCTGCCATCGCTTCACTTCCAACTCATTGCTGGCCCTAAAAGGTTATTTTATTTTTAACTCAGATATAGACAATGAGTTTTGAAAAGGAAAATCCAGATTATCCTTCTCTCTAAACTATATTTGGCTCAATTATCTAAACTTTATCTTAAAAATAAATTCTCTTTACAAAGCAGGATTCATAAATGGGTATTTAAAGGCAATGCTTTCTCAATGCTGAACTTCCGCAGCTTGTACTGAGCATCCTCTGTACACACTAAGTATCTAGGATAGGCTCTCTTAGACAAGCAGCCCCACAACTCATCAGATTTCCAAACTGGTTCAAGATCAAGGGTGACCAAAAATTTAGCTCTATCTTCACCGAAGTCTTCCCAATTTTTCAGCATATAAATGCCACTTTTGATAAAAGATTGATTAACGTGACAGAGGCCAGACAAAAATTTCTTTTTCACATCCACATAATGACCCTGCAATACCTCAGGTCTTAACTTCTATTCCAGGCTCTTCTCCCTTTTCATAGAGCCGCATGTACACCTGTTTGTCTATATCTAGAACCGTTAGCTTTTTTTTGGGGTGGGGGGTAGGGTCAAACCTACAATGCATGCGTTTATTGTTAAGCTGTTGTAACTGCCTCCCCCTGACCAGTATTTAAATTTTAGGTTGTGGTCTATCCAGGCTCCACTCCTGCTACTACTGCCTTCGATGGGTTGCCGAAAGTTCTAATTAGTACCAGAAATGGGCAGCTTTATTTCTTTGACTGGTTTTGGTTGTTGTTTTGAAAGTTAATTTAATCTTGAATCAGGCTCCAATCTGTTTAACAGCTATTCATTTCTCTGTATTTCCTCTGTCTGTAGTAATTTGCACCCTGACTCTCTGAAAAGTTCTGTGACAAAGCCATTACCTTTTGATTTTGGGAGACAAGGCCTATCTATTTTGTGTCTTTGGCCCAGCCTTTTATAAGGTGTATATTATTACCAAATACCTTTGGTGTGAAAGGTTATCACTAAGCTTTAATCCTACTAGTTTTGGTATTTTTAGGAAAACTTACACCCTTGTATAAACTGTGGCCTAGTGGATTTCTATTTTGCGGGAGGGTAAGACTCCATCTTTGAAATTTCTTTAATGTTTACTTTCTCCCAGCCTACCTAAATTGGATCAAAACATTCATAGGCTTACTTCGGGTGATTGGTTAAAATTAAACTTGGACTAGACCTGCCTCATTTGAAGTATACTCTGTTTAGGTTAGTGGCAGGTTCTGGGCAGCACTAGCTGGTTGGCAGGGCACCTAGACTTTGGTCTTACATGCGGCAGTGGTTTTGCTATATTTCAGTGCCTGGCTATAAAGCAGTACTGAGAGAACTTGGGGACTAGGGAAAAGGGAGCATTCATGTTTATTGAACTAAATTGGTGGGCAATGCATTGCTAGAGATGGATAGGCTGGAGGTGGAGGGCTTATAATCAAAACAGCAAAGCACCTCTTATGTTATTCAAGTATGTTTATTATATTAAAATAAATTAAAATAAGATCATTAAAAGTGATCTTATTTCCAATGAATTAATTACAGTAAAAGCTGAGCTTTTATTTTACTTTATTTTTATTTATTTTTTAAAGATTTTATTATTTTTAGAGAGAAGGGCAGGGAGGGAGGAAGAAAGAGAGAGAAACATCAATGTATGGTTGCCTTTCACCTGCCCCCAGCTACAGGCCTGGCTGGAAACCTGGCTTGCAACCTGGTTATGTGCCCTGACTGGGAATCGAACCAGCAACCTTTGGGTTCGCAGGCTGGCACCTATCCACTGAGCCATCAGCCAGGTCCCAGCTTTTATTTTATATGGTACTTTTTTTTTTTTTCCATATTGGAAACATTGCTAATCTGTTTACTTAATTTTTTTTTATTAGGTATTTGGGTTTTGGAGGTATTCAGGATAACATTAACAGCTTCTATTTAACCTCTGCTTTCTTGCCTTTATATTCTTAGATAGTATTTACTGCATTTATTACTATGATGCCTTTTTGGGGTGAGGCAGAGATGTAGCACACCTGCTAAAGGTATACTTGTCTAAGAATTTTAACCTTAAATAGAAAACAGTAGAATAATATGAAGTAATCCAAAGGGTGGCTCTTTGAAAAATAATTACAGTGTAGCAATGAAATTTATAAACTTTTTAGCTAGTTTAATAAAGGAAAAAAGGAAGAAAGGGCAAGTACACAAGATAAGAACTGAGGGGGAATAATGGAAATAGAAAATTTAAAGACTCATAAAAGACTGTTTCCTCAGCTCTTTGAAAATAAATTTCAAAACTTGGATGGAATAGCTAATTTTTAGGAAAAGATAATTGACCCAAACTGACCCCAGAAAGAGGTAGAAAATCGTAACAGACTGATTTTCTTAAAAAATTTAAAGTTTTCAAAGAGTTGCCACCTCCCAAAGCATTATGTTCAGACAGTTATATAGGAGACTTATGAATATTTAAAGAGTAGATAACTTCAATACTATTTAAATGGAAAGAATTGTCAAATTGTTTTTAAGAAGCATGAATAACTTTGAAACCAAAATTGATAAAGGTTGCATAACATAAAACTACAGACCAGTCTTATGTGTGAATATTGTTGCAAAACTGCCAAAGTAAATATGAATAAACAGATTCCAGCAATGGGATTTAGACTTAGAATGCAAGGTTGACTCAACATTAGGAACTCTTAATATAATTCACCATTTAAATGATCTAAGGGAAAAAAATGATGTAACTGTATCCCTAGATGCTTAAAGTTGTTTGACCAAGTTTAACAACCATTTTTGATAACATTCAAAGATGACTGCTTTTTAACATAATCAAATTTATCTATTTCAGCTCAAAGGCCAACATAGTGCTTAATAGAGAAACGTTAGCGATTCCCACTAGACTCCCAATCAGGAAAGAGTATGGAGGTGGCCCACTCTTGTTCAGCCTGGTAGCAGGTATGCACAACTTCTAAAAACTTTTGTTGTTAATGGTTATAATCTAAATTTTAATTTTATCTTTTTCGCATTCTTAAGAAAATGTCCACCCTTTTATAAGGTAGATTATAAAAGGTAGATTTCTACTTTGCGAGAAGTTAAGATTCAAGGCTTCAGACTTTTTGAATGTGTAGCTTTTCCTAGACTGCCTAAAGTGGATTAAAGCATGACCAGGGTTCCTTCGGGTAGTTGGTTATTATTTTACATATTTTGTCGGTGTTAGCCAATGCAGCAAGAAAAGAGAAGGCAACTAGAGATGTACAAATTGGAAAAGAGAAGGTAAAAAACTAACACCATTTGCCAATGATAGGATTATGTATATGGAAAATCCAAGAGAATTATTAGAAGGCATCAGGGTATATACTTATTAGACAGAACCTAATAGCTTTACTTTATGTAATCGACTTGTTAGAAAATATAATGGAAGGAAACACTCCACTTAAAATAGCAACCAAAAAGTTAAAATTTAAACTTGGCAAGAAATATGCAAGATAGGTTTAAAACGCTACTGAAAGATGCAAAGGAGACTTGAATAAATGGCAGGGTATACCAGGTTCTTGGATAGAAGACTGAATAGGAAACATATATGTCAGTTTTCCCTAAGTTAACTTATAAAGTTAATGTGGTTTCAGTGAAAATGATAATGATATTTTAATTTTGTTTTAGAACTCATACACTAATTTAAAATTTATATGGAAAAATAAACAAGAGTAGTAATGGTCACTGTAAAAGAAGCGCAAAGAAGGATAGGTAGCGCTACCAAACAGTGTGACACTGGTCCATGAATAGGTAGGTCAATGGAACAGAATAGGAAGATCAGAAATTCTTAAATACATATGGGGATGTAGCATATGATAAAGGTGATGTCTTAAATCAGCAGAGAAAAGATGGAATATTCATTAAATGTTTATGGGACAACTAGGTAGCCATATGGGAAAAAAAAAAAAGTTGGATTTTTACTTTGCATTTTAAAACACAGTAAGTTCCAAAAAATGTATGATGATAATAGCTCATGCTTATGAAGTGCTTGGACTTCGTAAGACGCTGTAATTACTTTATATGAGCTATTGATAAATTTAATCTTCACAATAACCCGAGAAAGTAGTAATTATGATTATTTCTCGTTTGTAGATGTGGAAACTGAGGACCACAGAGGTTAGGTGACTTATCCAAGGCCATGCAGATAATAAGTGATAGATTTGGGGTGCAAATGTAGGCAGTTTGCCTTTTAATGTTTGTCATATTAACTACCATACCATTTCCCCCCATTTAGTTAAATGTAAGAAATGAAACAATTTAAGTATGAGGAAGGGAGACTTCCTTTATAATTTTGGTGTGAGGAAACTCTTTCTAACCATGACTTAAAAATCAGAAGACTTAAAAGATTGATAAATTGGATCACATGGAAATGAGAATTTTCTACAGGCAAAATTACCATAATCAAATTCAAAAGACAAACTTGGATATATATTTACAACTCATATCTTCAGTGAAGACTAATATGTATATATATAATATATATATTTTCCCCTAATATATAAGAAGCTCCTAAATATTAGTAAGTTAACCAATATCCATTAGAAAAATAGGCAAAGGTTATGAATAGTTTCCAGAAAAGGGAAGTGCAGCTGGCTCTTAAACATATAAAAAGATGCTTGACTTCATGATGAGGAAAATGCAGTACCATTTTTCATTTTTCAGACTGGCAAAAATCCAGAACTTTGATGATCCCCTCTGCTGCCTTAAGGAAAAAAGCACTCGCATACAATGCTGATGAGAATGTAAACTGGTTCAACTCTTAGGGAAGGCAATTTGGCAATATCTATCAAAAATGTAATTGCATATACCTTTTGACCCTGGAATGCAATTTCTGGGAATTTATCCTACAGATACACTTGCACACATGCCAAATGATGACTGTACTGGGTTATTCACTACAGCTTTGTTTGCAATAGCCAAAGATTGGAAACAACCCAAATGCCCATCAGTAGGGGCTAGTTAAATAAATTATGGTTCATCCTCACAATGGAATATGCAGCTGTAAGAAAGAACATGGAAAATCTATATGAATGGGTATGGAGAGATTGCCAAGATACAGTGTTAAGTGAAAAAAGCAAGGTCAGAAAAGTGTTGTATAGCATGCTAACTTTTGTGTGAACAGAGAGAAAAATACTAATGTGTATGCACAAAGAAACTTTGAAAGGATGGGTAAGACACATAGCTGGAGAGAGAGCTATAGAGCTACCTAAGGGTGGGTGAGAGACTTTCTACTTCTTTTTTAAAATAATGTTTGATTCTTGTAACGAGACTGCTTTATTGAATTAAATAACTTCACATTAAAGATGATCTCTGTTGTTTGTGGCCAAATTGACCACCCTTTGATCATCTTTTGTCAGCCCTATTTCAAGGTCTTTTTTTTTTAATTTTTGCTCTTTTACTTGTCAAGTGGTTTTTTTTTTTTTTTCTTCCTCAATTTGCTTTTGTAATCAAAATCTACATTTTGGCATGATTTAAAAATCTAAATTTAGAGGGTGAAATTGGAATAAGTTAATTCCAAGTCACTTTACATTTCATAAATATTCATTTTTATTGAAGCAGCGATTGCAGGGGCATCATTTATACAAAGAAAAGATCTTTGTGGACAAATTCCTTCCACTATTGTGTGGAAGGCATTATGTGTATTTCTTTTATTTTCAGTGATGTACATTGACTTTTAAAAGAAAATCATAGAAAACAATTTTTCTTTTGACAAATTTTCCCCTGTGTGCGATTAATTTTTAAGTTGTAGGACACAGAACTATTACATCATCTCCTTACATCCTATCTAAGGCTCTTTATTCTCCCTGTGTTTCAGAACCCTGAGTGTTTCCTGGAAGTTGCTGGAATAAGGGGATTCCTTACCTCTCACCATCTAATCCTTACTTCCCAGCCTTTCTTTCCACTGTGGCCCTACGGAAGCTCATCTTTAGGTTCATGTTGGTTTCAATATTTTGCTTCTGGAATTGCTCACGTGATTCTACTTTGGATTTCACACTCCAACCTTTTCATTTCATCATTCAATAAGTGACTGTTAAATACCTTCTAGGTAAAAGACTGTGCTTTCCATTTATGCTTCATTAAAACTTTCCCTGTTAAAAGTCCATTTCCCCAATAAACCCATCCAATCTAAGTGATCTCTTTCTTTTCTACTGGACAAACAACTATATACTGTTTTATGAATCTTTCTATTGGGTCTTTCATTGTTACTTCGGTGTTTTGTTGCCACCCGAGTGATTACATTTATGCTCTGTCTCCCATATGAGGGTGAGGGCCCCAGAAGGATGGCTCTGCGGAGGAGCCCTGTTTCCCTCCATGAAGGAGGGGGGCTGGGCTGTATTTGATGCTTACTTTATCCTCTAGTCTATAGCACTTCACAAAGGGTGCTGCCTGCCTAAGGCACTCAAGATGGTTTGTGGATGTCAGGTTGCATAGGGTTGATGCCTGACACCAAGACTGAAACTGGTGGTCTTTCTGTGTGACCATCATGTTGCCAGTGTAACACAGAGAAGCTAACACAGGTGACCTTTTGTCCGTGGGGTGTGTACTCTTAATTCTTTTTCCACTGGTGGTGATGGATTTGTGCTGATTCAGGCTTTCCTCTCAATCACTCTGATGAGAGGTTGAATCACTCTGATGAGAGAGATGAATGGTAAATGTTTCTACTGGTCCGGATGAGGGATAGGGAGCTGCTCATCTGTACATCCCCAAGCAGGGACTTGTTAGGAATCTGCAACAGTGGTTAGATTAGGGAAAGAGCTGTTACACTCTCAGCACAGTCCGGGTGGGGCCTTGGCCAGCTGCTCTCAGTTCAGGAATCACAGTGTGCTCCCATCTCAGGTTGGGCAGGGAGGAGCGTCAGGACTGAGGTGAGGAATGGGAGGTTAGCTGGGTGAGGAGCCCCAAGAGAGCCAGCACCTTTGAGGGCCTTCACAAGGACAAGAGCAGAGGCCTCTTTGCCAAGCTTGGTTCAGCCCCTTTATAGGCCCCAGGGGCCTGCCAGACATTACTGTTCTGCCTTGGCAGATGGCCAGTCTTCTTCCCATGCCATAGCAGTGGGTGGCCCTGCCATCCATGCCAGCCGGTGTCACTCAACTCTGGTGATGTATGAAAGAATGAATTCTGCAAAAGGTGGCTTTGAGGTGTCAATGTATGCTGAATGAGAGTTGCAGATCTTCTATGTCCTGTTCTTCCATTTTTTCCCATAAGTTCCCAGTTTAGCTTAAGTGTCCATCAGTAAGTGAGTGGATTAAAAAATTGTGGTACGTTTCTACAATGGAATACTATGCAGCAGAGAGAAAGAAGGGAGCTCCTGCCTGTCATGACAGCATGGACAGAACTGGAGAGTATTATGCTAAGTGAAATAAGCTAGTTGGTGAAAGACAGCTACCCTATGATCTCACCTATAAGAGGAACCCTAATGAACAAAAGCAAACTAAAGAGCAAAATAGAACCAGAGGCATGGAAACATGGAACAGGCTGATAATGACCAGAAGGGACGGGGAAGGGGAAGAAACGGGGAAAGAAGGGGAAGAAGAGTTTGGTCAAGGAACTAGTATGAATGACCCATGGACATGGACAGTGTGGGGATTGACTGTAGGAGTAGGGGTGGGCTGGATGGAGGAGGGCAAAGGGGGAAAAATGGGACAGCTATAATGAAATAACATTAAAAAATTTTAAATCACTGGAAATAAAAGAAAAATTTCACAACCTATTAAAAAGAATTATTTCCTAGTTTGTCGGAGAGCATCACAATATCTAATGTTTTGTTCTTTGTGCCTGGGACAGAGTAGGTTGACAATGTTTGTTGAGTAACAAACGTAACACAGAGAAGCTAACGCAGGTGAACAGCAAGCATACTCTGTTGTGAGCTTTTGGAGAGGTGGTCCCCTCTAAACAGAACCATACATTGTAGCCATACACATGTTGTATATTATGGCACAAAATAGGTAGTTGATAAATGTTTGAATGAGTAATAGAGCAGTGGATTGAAGAGGACAGGAAGGGTAGGGGATTGGGGCCTTGGGATTGCCATTGTTCGCTGGTTTCCATGTTGTTGCTTTTCTATCCAACAAAATTTCATTAGCATGAAAGAATTTCTGTAGCTGGATGGAAATGTATGTGAGAAGGAGTGGGTCGTATTTGAAGAATGGGGTGTTAGTCCATCTGGTTATATAGTATGATGGCAATCTCCCTATCTGCCATTTCCTCTCTTTCCTGTATTTCAGAGCTTCAGCACAGGCTTGGCTGAACAGGGCTGAGTTTCTACCATGCTTCCCAGAGCTCTAGTTATGTCAGATTCCTAGTGGGCCGTGGGTTTGGCACCATATAGCCATTCAGTCATTTTAACTAGTATCTAACTCCTTACTGAACTTTAAGCCAAGAGATGGTAAGAGGTTGGGAGTATTTGGCAATGGCCTTCTCTTTGGATAAGTGGAATTGGCACTTGCTGGCATTATCCCCTTTGTCCTTATTTTATTGCTTCACTTTCTCTATCCTTCTTCTCATGGCTGGCTAGCTTCTTCCTTTCCAGTCTTGCCTGTGGGTGGTTCCTGAAATCTATATCTAACCTTGCATAAGTTCCATCTTTCAGTTTCCCAATTCACAGAATGTGTATGTCCTGTTGTAGCCCTAAACTCAGTTCTGAGACCAAACTCACTCTTTTCTCTTCAAGGCATTAGATACTTCAGTTTTCTCACTTCTGCTAGTGGCATTACTATTCTCTCCAGTCCCCAAAACTTTAGCTGCATTCACCTGTGATCCTTGCTCCTGTATTTAACATGTCCCTTCTCCAATAGCCTTACTTAGCTTTTGCCTTCTGTGTTAGTCAGGATTCTCTAGAGGAACAGAGTCAATAGGCTATATGTAGATATATAGAAAGAGATTCATTTTGAGGGATTGGCCCATACGGTATTGGGGGCTGAAAAGTCCAAGGTCTGCTCTCTGTAAGTGGGGTTCCAGGAAAGCTGCTGGTGGAATTCCCGTGCAACCCTGAAGTCCTGAGACGCAGGGTAGCCAGTGATGTAAGTCCCAGCCTGCATCCCAAGGCCTGAGAAGCAGGAGTGTCTAAGGGCAGAAAAAGATGGATGTCCTAGCTCCATAGAGAGTAAATTCATCCTTAATGCACCTTTTTGTTCTAACCTTATCCGATTGGATGAGGTCCCCTAACATTGGCGGGGGCCATCTTCTTCACTCAGTGTATCGATGTAGATCCTAATCCCTTCCAGAAACCTTCACCAACACACCCAAAAATCATGTGTTACCTAGACATCCCTCAGGCCAGTCAAGCTGATACATAAAATTAACTCTCACGCTTTCCTTGGTCTCTGTCTTCATTTCCCCACTCTTTGTGAACACCACTCTCAGACCTCTGTTTAAACCCCAGATTTCATTCTGTCACTGCTTAGGAAATAGTGGGAGCACTGCGAACACATCTGGTTGTCCTGAAGCTAGAAACTTCTGTAACTTGCTGCTGATCTCAGTGTTCCACCCCCAAGGCTGCCTCCTTTCTGCTCTTGGCTCCTTCCTCCCACGATGCTTGTCTTCCTCCTCACAGTTTATCTAAACCTTCCTGGGCCTCTGAAGGCTAAACTCAGTTCTGCCCCTTCTGTGCTGCCTTCAGGGACTATTTCAGCTTAGATTGTTCTTGGAATCGGAGGTGGAGCTAGGGTTTGGGGCTCTGTTTTGCGCTTTCATTCCAATGTGTCTCTTTAGAGAGGTGAAGGTTGAGTTGCTTTAGTACATTTGGAACTCAGTGATTGCTGTTTTTCTCCTTTGTGTTTCCTGAGCTCTTGGCCAGTTAATGGTGCCCAGCTGGCATGGCCAGAGTTTTTGGATTATAATGGCTAAGCAGCTTGGTCTTCTGGTAACTTCCTCTTGGGTGTCCTATCGTAATGTTCTTCCCATTCCGTGAGATACTTTGACTCATGATGTTGTTAAGAGATAAATTGAGGCATATTAAAAATTTAAGATCTTAATAGAGCAAAAATGTATTAGACTTGGGCAGCATTCAGCCTAGCAGATAGAAAGGAACTCTGAGAAGCTATCCAAAATGACTTTTATAAGCAGAAGGGAATGAGAATGAGGACATTACACTAGGCAAGCAGGCCAGTTGGTGGCTGGTTGTCGCAAGGTTACTTTCCCCTAGAGAATAACAGGGTCTGTCAGGCAGCTGACCTAACTATTGCTGATCAGGTAATTCCAGGTGGCTGGTTTAAGATTTCACTTCTGGGAGAGCCAAAGCCATAACTAAATTAAGTCTTGGTTTTTGTGATGTGGAAATTGTCATAGGTGATTCCATTTGGGGCCTGTTATTGTGTGTGTGTGTGCATGTGTGTGTGTGTGCCTGTGTGTGGTTAGCAATGCCACATGCTTGATTTTATCTTGACCAGAAATTGTCATATAGTCTGCATCACTTAGGACCTCTTCTGTAAACTGGGTCTCTTATGAAAGGTTGAATAAGGTCATTGCCTTGCATAATGAAAGACATGGCTCCTTATATTTCTGCAGGACTTTTGTACCATTTCATGTGAGCATACCTGCAGTGTTTCTCAGCATGGCATATTTCCCCTAGCTTGTTGAGTAAGTGTATTAAATTTACATTATAATAGAGCCAAGACTGGTAATAGTGAAAACTGGAAGAAATGCAGTTACAATATGTTTTTATGAATATATTATCATTACTTTTTTTTCAAAAAGAAGAATAAAGTTTAGAGGCATTGAATGGCTTCCCAGAGCATGTATATAAAATAAATTCTTTTGAAGATGTTGCTGTGGTAAGGTAATAACATTAGTGTTGAATTTTTCTCTGGAACTTTTTCATATTTCACCTGTGATTTTTTTTAAATTTGTAGTTTATAGTTAGGTAATTTATAGTTTGCTTAGGTCAAATACAGTATGAAAAACTAAAAAGCATTGTCCACATGAGGCGAAAAATGATTCTTTGGCCAACTGAAAAAAACCAAACAAACCCAAAACTCGACATTTTAGCAGATTTTACCCAAAAGGCAAGATTCATGAAAATGAAATACTGGGAGGGAATGCATAGCTTTCCAGCTGGAGAAAATGAAACCTCAAGTAAAAAAAAGAAACGCTGACTGTGCTGTAGTTCGCAGATAAAAAGAACACCATGTTCGAGTTTGCGGAGTAGCCAGCTGTCAAACAGCAGCGGAGAAAACACTGGCATCTCTGAAAACCTCCATTTCCTTATCCCTTCTTTAGGAGCAGTTCAGAAAGAGCTACGTCATCTAGCAGCAAGCCCTCGGCAGCAACTCCTGCTGGTCCCTGGAGTTCTTGCCTAACCACTTAGCATTCTTGGCACACTGGGCTGTGTGCACGGGCAGGAAGGAGCGCCGCCCCGGGGCGCTGCGCCCGGCGCGAGGTCTGCAGTGGCCTCTGAACAGCGGGGCTCTAGCAGTTTCTCCCTGAGGACACCAGGCTGGCTGCTGGGGATCCACAGACCTCCGAGAGTAGGAGCAGACCCCGAGAGTAGGATCCCAGTGTAAAAGAGGCTTGGGGAGGGAGCCACTTGCAGATAACGTTTAGATGAAGACATTACATTTTTTTTCTTCTTCAGGATTATGTTTATATTGTGAAGCTCTGTGGATTTATTCCGATGAATGGACAAAATAAAACAATTATTTTCTGGTGGAAGCTAGGAGTTGGATGAATATATGTTTGCTGCAGTAGTTTTTGGGAGACATATGCCCGATTTAAGGAATGTTATGTAAATTTAAATATGAATCTCCGGGGGGCGAGATATGAACCAAAGGATTTTATTTTGGTTCATTAAAAGCCCACAATTATTAAGAATAAGGGGATTCATGAAAGAGCTGAAGCCTAGGCTTCATTTTCTGTATACATTTGCTTTGTAAACTCTTAATCATTCCACATTTGCATCTTCAATTGATCAAGACCTAGACCCTGAGTTGTTGGCTTGTGCCCACCTTCAAAGAAAGAGTATGGATGTGTGCTGATCGGGCTCACTTCCAACGGGCCCTCCAACTCTGACATGTCTGTGTTTCTATCAGCAATAGTAGTATTTCAGGTAATTCTTAGCCTTCTAATCGAGGTGTGTCCCGAAAGTATTGGCCTTGCAAACTTTGAATTACATTGACATTGGCTCGGTACTTTTGGGACAGACTTTGTGTAACTCCTCTTAGCTTCTTACCTTGACCATAAACCTCAACAAATTACATTGCATTTGCTTTGTGGCCTGGACCTTCTTTCCTACCTGGGTTCCCTGATTCTTACTGAGGTCTGCATTGCTGTTTCAGAATGTTTACATGATGTTAAGATACATGACTTACGCGATGTCTAAAGGGTCTAAACTTCACGAGTCTTTA
Source organism: Noctilio leporinus (assembly GCA_004026585.1). Classification (NCBI taxonomy): domain Eukaryota; kingdom Metazoa; phylum Chordata; class Mammalia; order Chiroptera; family Noctilionidae; genus Noctilio; species Noctilio leporinus. The sequence continues at coordinate 424,547 of PVIW01000337.1, read as the reverse complement.
CACGGAAGTTATTTATCATATTTTGTTTTTCTAAGGGAGTTTTAAAGTCTTTAGCTTTGACGACTTTGTTGCTTTGTCTGCAAATGAGAAGCTGGATAAATGACGAACTGAGTCCTGAGTTAGGAAATAAGTCAGTATGCTCCTCTGATCACTGAAAGGTTCACGATTGTGGTTTTGTGCTTTACTGTTTGATAGGTAGAGATATTATGACCCACATCTCTACACACACATTTTATTCTAGCTTGCTTGATCTACATCCTCTCTTTAGAACATACCTTTACTGATAAAACCTCTTTTTCTTCTCTTTGCCAAGTTTCCTTTTACTCAGGTACCCTCAGTGATGTCTTCTCTTATTCTACTACCCATTTTGACCCTCCGCTCTTGTAAACCTTTTCTTTTCTTCACTACCCGTTGACATTGCAAGCATGTTGCTTGAAGATGTTTGTATTGTCTTATTACTGTTTAAATTTGTACTAGGGATTTAACTTAAATATATGAATATATTTTCTCTATAATTGCATTTTAAGTTTAATGAGGGTTTATTTACTTCTTTGTATCTGCCATGCCTATGCATATTTATGTTATATAATAATTATTGGTTAAATAAATGGAAGGATATTGAGCTTATCTCTATGTAATATTATGTTTGGAAATTGTCTGCTCAATAAAACCCTTTTAGTACAGTGTAGGTCAATAGGTATTAATATTAATGAATCTCGATAAATGGATGCTCTGTTTTTAACTTACCTTCCAGCACAAACTATCCATTTTTAGAAATTTGATTATGACTGCTTGTGTGAACCCAATGGCTGACTTTCCAAATAGGTATTCGAGCTCTTAGCTGCTATATTACGATTTGTGTTTAATATTTATGGAAGCCTTTCCACAAATATGTAAAAATATTGGTGAGTGAAGGAAATGGTTCCCAGTGTAACAGAAGAAAATACCTTAAAAAGCACTGCACTTATCTGTAGTTTCCCCAACGTTGTGTTTACATAAAAAATACATTGTTTTATGTTCCTAAATCAAGAGATGATTTTATGATTTAACAAGTTCCACCAAGAACTTTAGTAAGGTCATCAGCACAGCACAACTGCCATGGAGATAACATAGCATAGTAGTCTCTGCATTTACCGAGTTTGCTGCATTCCTTTAGTGCCATTTATATTTTTCTCCCGAGGGTACCACTTCCCTTCCTTGGCTTAATAACAAGATATGGAAACTCATTTATGCTGCAGTGTACGATGCTGGGAAATGAATGCCTGTTTATTATCTCTCTCTACAGGACCTTTCATGACCAGAGGTAGATGTTTGTCACCTCAGTATGAACAGACAGCACTCAGAGCGTATTCTCTGGTGAGGGACAAGTTGGCCTGGTGGAAAGCACAGGCATTTCATGTGTGGACAGTGACTGTGAACTTCGCTTCATATGCTGATCAGCTGCATGACCTTGAACACATTTGCCTGGGTTTTCTCATTTGTGGAGCAGAAACAGTGGCACCTGTCCCACATGGCTGTTTCTGGGAACAGATGAGATAACAGAGAAAGAGCCTAGAGTGATACCCAGCCCCTGGCAGATGCGCTGAATGTTTCTTTTGCAGTGTGATGTGTCCAATGGGGACATTTAGGGGACAGCTTACTGCTGTGTGTTGCCTAAATTTTTCCACTTTTATGTTTAATTTTTTAAAGGTTTTGAAATGTCAGCCCAACCAGTTTTTGTCAAGAACTGTGGCATAGGAAATGAAATGTACAAAATCGTTTTTTTTTTTTGGTTTAGAATTAACTGATTTACAAAGCCAACATGGAAAAATCAGTTGCTGTTGCTCAGTAAGTATGTCATAACTGGTTGGTTTCTTTGTTTTTGGAGGGGGAGAGGTGAGTGGAATGAAGATGTATCTGCGGTTTTGAAAGTTCCTTTTTGTTTTTCCCTAGTCCCTTCGCCCTCCCTTCTCCTCACCCCACCCCTTTCCTCCTACTTTTTTCTTCCCCTCCTCTTCTCAGCCAACCCAATAGCAAATGTAACAAGCCACTCTGGGGACAAGGATGGAAGCAGAAATATGAGTGCTTATGTGTGTGGGCATCTTGCGTAAACACTTGATGATTACATACAAACCTGGAAATTGTGTGACGGAGATAGGTGGGTGCTGTTTTGTCCACCTGGCACCCTTGTCTGGGAGCTGCTTCAGCCCCCTTCACCTGGCCCTGCAGGAGCCAGACTTCCTACCGTGGCCGCCGGCATTGCAGATTACCTGGGGTGGGATCTGACCCTGCTAGCATTGCAGATTACCTGGGGTGGGATCTGACCCTGCTAGCATTGCAGATTACCTGGGGTGGAATCTGACCCTGCTAGCATTGCAGATTACCTGGGGTGGGATCTGACCCTGCTAGCATTGCAGATTACCTGGGGTGGGATCTGACCCTGCTAGCATTGCAGATTACCTGGGGTGGGATCTGACCCTGCTAGCGACGGGGGCGGTAAACTGCAGTTATGGAGCAGATAGGCCCTGTAGTTGCTCTGGAGCCCCTTTGGAGAAGGTTTGTTTTCACTAGGAGAGGAGGCAGTGCCGCACTCACGGAGGCTGCGATGGTGGGTCATCCTGGCTGATTCAGGTTCTTACTGGTTGCTTTCGAGATGGAAGTGCCTTCTTGCCCTTCCTACAGTGTCACCTTCATCTCTCTGTTTCTCCATCTCTCTGTTTTCTCTCTCTCCTCTCTCCCCACCCTCTCCCCCTCCCTTCCTCCCAGTTCAAGTTGGATTTTGTCACTTGTGATCAAAGGTGCCTGCCTTCCTTACCCTTAAATCTGGATTTGGTTTTAGTGGAAAATAAATAAGAACTGCCAGTTTCAAGCCAGTGGCCTAAGTAGCTTTTCACAGGAACCACGTTTAGAAGGCTGTGATGGATAGGCTACAGGCCTGCTAGCTTGACATGTATTTTTCCAGTTTGCGGCTGCTGCTGGTGGGGATTCCTGCCTGCTTGCATCCTTGGGCACCCACCCATGACGGTGCCCAGGTTTGCTTCTTCACGGCCTTGCCCTTGAGCATTTTCCTCCAAGCACAGGATAGTACATACACATTTAGGTTGTGAGAACCAGGGGGTGGTAGAACCTGGCTCAGCTAAACGATCTGGTACTTCTGTTGTTTTTCTCTAGGAAAATAAAGCTCTCTTTTACAGTAGCATCACCAGTTACAGCATTCCTCGCTGGAAGTGGTAACATTGACAGAAATGCAGACTGTGTTGTTAAGCCCAACTGTTACCAAGTATTGCATCGTGAAAGCTTGGCCTTTTTATTTTTATCTTTCCTTCTTCAAGGTGAGTCTTCACTAACCAGTCTTCTCTGGTGAAATGCCCACTAGGCTTGGGCACTTCAGCAGTTAATAATCACAGGGTTCGTGGCCCATGCAGCAGCCCCGATCAGCCACTTAAAGCTTTCCCGCTCCATCCAGGCTTGCTGTAGTCAGGAAAACCAAGGCAAGGAGCCCCTGTGGAATGACTGCTCTGGACTTGGGATGCGCTACTGATTCACTGTGCAACTTCGTACCTTTCACTTACCTTCTCTGGCTGCCTACCTGCTTATGTAAAAAGTGCTTGAAAGCAAAGTTCCTGGAGGTTCTTTTTCCATTCATGTGATGATTTTAAGTCTTCCTTTGTATTATGCTTAACACTTCCTCTATTCCCTTCAGAATTAATCTGCTTTCCTCAGAAGCTTATTAGGTCTGGCTCTAAGCCCTGCATCTTTCTTGCACATTTGCCCTTACTTGTTTTTTTTTTTTTTTTTTTGGTTCCTTGTTCCTTTTTTCCCCCTTGCAAGGCAGAGAAAGAGAAAGAAATGGAGGCATGCGACATAGCTGCAAATACAGTTAGCGCTTTTCCTGATAGTCTTTCTCCATCTGGAGGAAGTTACTTTGGCAACCATGAATCCATCTTGCTGCCACTGAGCTAAGTTTATCTTTCTTCATTATTATTTCATTTCTGTGGGATGACTTCTTACAGATTTTTAAATTCGATTGTCTTCTTGAAATTTCTTTGAGACCAACTTTCCTCCTATATCTGAATATTTGAAAGCACAGCTGAAGCAAACCCCCTGGGCAGCTTAGAAGTAGGACCACTCTGTAATGTCTTCATGAGCAACATTCTTTCTACATGGGACATGGGAACCTCCTTGTTCTTTGGAAACTTGGTTCTGTTCCAGCCTGCAACTCTGCCATCTACAGGGAAAATTGTCCACAGCTTTCCCTTCCACGGGCTGATCTCCCCTACATACCAGGTCTTCCACAGTGGCCATGTGTCCTCTAAACTGTTAGCCTGGAGAGAGAAATAGCCAGTGCAATGCACAGGCAAGTTGAGGTTGTATGCTGGGGCAATGCTTGGGTAAGATGTCACAACACAGGTTGCAGCAGAAGTTGTACTGGGGTGGAATAGGGGCAGATGCCAGGTCAGCACAGCAGGCAGGGCAGAACCTGTCAGGGCTGCCCAGAGATCCAGTCTGAAGGCAAGCCCATGTTGCAGTCAGGAAGAGGTTGACCAGGGGGCATTATATGAGAACTAGCAAAACACATGGCCAGTGTGGATGAGGCCACATGGAGTCAGCTGGCACTGCTCTGGTGGTCTGAACCTGGCCTAACTGACCATCTAACCCACTTGCCATCTAGGGCCTCCTGCTCTTGGCTGAAACTCAGTTCCAAATTGTGGAAGTCCAGCGCTATCCTTAAGATTTCTCTAAATTGACCTTGTGTATGTGTGTGTGAGAGAGAGAGAGAAAAGATGCTTATGTTTTCTTGGTTACCTTTGCCTCTAGGTTCCTACATCCCTACATGTGATCTCTTTTTCACACTAAATTTACCCCTTGCACCATTGTATTTCCCATAACACAGGTGAGAGTGTCCCAGACTTGGCTGAAGTTTGGGGTGGGACTGGCGGAGGAGTGGCTGACTACGTAGGGCCTAGAAGGAGGTGAGCATCCTCCATCAGGTTCCCTGGAGCCCAAGCGCCTTTGGCCAGCCTCCCACCCAGGGTTGCTGCCCACCCTTCCCAACCCCAGGGCAGACAGAGCTGCGCATCTCTCAGTTTGCCTTACATCCCACCCTCCTCCCTCCTTTCTAAGAAAATGTAGATCTGCATCTCTCTCACACAGAGCAGATCTAGCGCTTCCTTTTGACATGGGTTCTAGCTTGACATCCATCCTTTGAGGGCCCACTTTCTATTTCAAAAACCATTTCAAGTTATTTTCTTGGAGATGGTGGATTTTTCCTACATTGACCTAGGAATAAATTATGCAACACTGGAGCTTGAACTGGATGCCAAACTAAGTAGGAGAGAGAATAGGGAGAGGGGATGGTAATTCAAGGTAAGAAATGAGGTTTGCAGGGCCCTTCTTCCCACTGAGGGTTATTTGCCACTTCCTCAGCCTTGTCACGTGTATACATTTCACTCCACCCACCCTGCAACAGGCAGTAATGTCTTGGAAAGCAAGGACTGTTTCGGCTTTATTATCTTACTCCTAGAGAACCTACCTTTAAACATAATAGGTATTGGGTAAATGTTTACTGAATAGATGTGCTCAGTGTGATACTAATGAGTGATTTAAAAAGTTAATAATCTTCTTTTAAAGGAGTTTATAGGTTAGTTAGGGAAACAAAAATAACATAGATGAGAATAATTAAGCCATGAACCTTGTGACAAGGGGGTGAATTTCTCAAGAATTGGAAACAATTACTGTTTACCTGTAATCATATTCTTTGTTGTGTATGTAGCATTTAAATGAAATTTGGGCTCCTATCCCACGTATCACTAATTCAGATGTTTTTTCTAAATTAAAAACAAAAATGTGAAAACATATTTTGAAGGATTTTAAAGGGACACCAAAGATTATACATTTAATTTTAGCCTCAGCAAATGACAATCTAATTTTATAAGTTACTTTGAATTTAATACATCTGAAACTCAGGTTAGTTTTGTTTCCTGGCTAGTTGTTTTAATGGTGAAACATGTTTTTTTATATGTGACACATTTGTATTTTTATAATCTCTTGGGTGTTTTTAAGGGAAATTTGGTCCATATGATTTTGATCTAAATATGATTTACTCACAATAATGGAGAAATATTTGATATCAGAGAAATCAATTGATGCTCTTAAAGCTTTTCTCCTGGGAAATAAGAAATTACTTTTTCCAAGAGTAAATCACAAACCTAATTTTTCTGCTTATTTAAGGAAGCCCAAGTTAAGCATCAAATTGGCCAGTCTAGATTAGTTATTTTTGTTTTCAATTTTTGAGTCTTTCTTTCCAAAGTATGCATAGGACATTTTCTTTGAGGAGGTTTTCTTTTTTCTTATTCTGATAGTTTTATCTGTTACCCTATTTTTTTTTTCTAAACAACGATTTTGGAAGATTTCAGGTAATAAAACAATTTTTATGTCTGTGGATTAATGGTGTCTATATTCAAGGTGTTTCAGACCTGTCAGAAGCTTTGAAATGGCATTTGAATGTATTTCATAATTTTAATTTTAAAGTGCTTTCTATGAGAAGTAGGATACCAGTCCTAAGTGACTATTTTGAATTTAAAAGAGGAGGTTAAGGTCAAGTTAAAGCCACATTTTGTACTCTTAAAAGACCTGAAATCCATTTACAAATAATCAAAGAGGTCATGGCATCAATATTATGTTTCAGAAGTGAAATGTGAAAGAAGCTGGGCAGGATCAGATTCTAAGAGGATCTTGGGTGGTCTCCCAGGAATAGAGGGGGCTGGGCATGTGGTGTTAGCTCCTTTGGCATCTCTGACTTTTCTCCAGGCTCCTCCTGACTCCTGGGTTCTCTGTCTTCTGGCCCCTTAAGGACAGGGTTGTTCCCAGCCCTTTTTCTCCTAGGGGTAGGCGTTTCATCTCTGACTTGAGCCTGGCCCCATCAGATTTCCCTTCTCTGCTCGAAGTCAGCTGGCGGGAAGTCTGGGCAGGAGCCCAGCCCTTGCTCCACAGCCCTTGTCTGCCCTCTGCTGCTGCAGCAAATGGCAGTTAACGCTCCAGGCCCAACCCTCCCCCCCTCCCCCTGGGATCTAGTGCTTGGGTCATTCCAGTAGTCTCTTGGCCATGCACTCCTTCAGTTCAACAAACAAATTAAAGGCAGATAAATCTTCCAGAAATATCCTTTCACATGAGAATCAGCTCAGTTGCAGTTGTTAGGTGCACAGGCTGGAGACAGAATGCCTGGCTTCAGTTCCAACTCTGCCCTTTATTAACTGTATGACCTTGGGCAAGTTACTTTAACCCTGTATGCTTTGGTTTCCTATCTTGAAAACTGGGTTGGTGATACCCTTATGAGGAATGTATTATTATTATCAGGATGAAATAAAATAAAATGGGAAGAATCTAGAACAAAGTCTGGCACATAGTAAGCACTAAATAAATATTAGTTATTGTTATATTTATCATTCCCCTTTTAGTAATTTGTGCTTTTTTATTGCATTGTAGTGATAGATGGATCACATATTATTTATCCGTTCACCATGTGGTGGGTTTGGGGATTGTTTCCAGTTTTTTGGCTACTAAGGATAGTTCTTTTTTTTTTTTTTTTAAATTTTATTGTTGTTGTATTACATCCATTCCCTTTTTGCTCCCCTCTGTCCCCCTCCCCATAAGGATAGTTCTTTGATGAATATTCACGTATAAGTCTTTGTATGGACATATTGTCTTACAGGTAGACTTAGGGGTGGAATTTCTATTTTTTTTTATGGTAAGTATAAGTTGAACTTTTGAACAAACTATCAAATTACCATTTTACATTACCACCAGCAATGTAGAGGGTTTCAGTTTGCAGCATCCTCACTAACACTTGTTATCTGTCTTTTTCCTTCCTAGTGGGTGATGAGGGATGAATCAAGGATGCCTCTTGGATTTTCAGGTTGAGCAATTAAGTGTTTAGTGATACCATTCAATGGAGGCTGGAAGAAGAGTGGACTTTTTGAGAAGGATCAAAAGTTTGGGTTTAGTCGACTTGAATTTGAGATGCCCATTAGCCATTTGGGACTGTCATATGCATAGATTGTGAGATATATCAGACCCCCTGTATTCTTCCCTTCTTGCTGAATTCCTTAAAGATCAGAATGTGGAGTAGTTGCTTTAATTTTCTGTACTCTGGATATGTGTCTGATGGTCTGGACAAATACATGACTTAATAAATAAAGCAGTGAATGCAGATAATGACTAAGTATGTGATGACAGAAAAAGAAGAGAGGCGAAAGAGATAAGAGAGTAGATATGATTTGGATGGTCCATCACAATTCCACATTTGAGCTTTGTAGAAAGGTAATTTATCTTTTATGTTATGATACCAGGAGGAAACACAGAAAAGTCAAAATGAAGAGATATTTAAATGATAGCACTGATGACATAAAGCATAGGATTTTGTAAGTGTCTTAGAGATCTTCATACTAGACTTCAAGCTTCTTGAAAGATGCAGTAATTTCTAATGTGCTTCTGGATTTCCCTTTGCTTTTTGTTTTAAACATAATGTGAACAAACAAATATGTGTAAAATGAGTATACTTTTTAAACCTCTCTCTTTATTCTAATGAAAGTAAAATGTATTTGACCTTTGATTGGTTGGGAGATGACCCTTCAGCAGGTTATTTTCTTCCTGTGCTCCCAGGATGTCATGGCCATGCTTCTATCATTGCTAATGGATGACCTGTAATTGCAATTACATGTTTACATAGCTGTTCCTTGGTGGCAAGGGCTCCTTGTCCCCAGCACATGCCTGCACACTGTGGTTGTTCAGATGATTTTTTTTTTAGTGGACACCTGTACTCAAGACTTAATGAGTAGCTGGGAAAGGCCAGAGCTGTGCTCTTTGGGGTTTCAGAGTACAGATATAAAAATCTAAATCTAAGGAAGGCAAGAAAGTAGGGAAATGACCAAGTAACTGTATTTCCTCCCATTTTCTACCTTGTGGACAAGGTAGATATATTCTTGATATGGTTGGGGGGGGGGATCCTTATTATTGTCATAAATCTCAGATGACAATATTAACTCATGTTGTAAATGTTTTGAGAGGGCCACAACCCCAGACATTCTTGTTTAGTTAGCTCATGAGGGAGTGCTTTCCTTGATTTTAAAACAAAGGATTTGAAAAAATTTTTTTAAAGAAACACCTTTTGTGTTGAACAAAAATTTTGTGTGAACAGCACACATGTAATTCATAAGAAACAGAGCTGTTCTAGGTGAGGCAGGGCTGATGTCCTAGAAGCTCATCTGCTTATCATTTCTTTGTCTTTTGTGGAGGGCCTGCAGCATCCTGGGGACTCCCAGGTTCCCCTGAAGGTTTTTAAAAACTGTAGGGTTAGAGGGAAGTCTGTGCATTTGACCTCCCTTTTCTTCGGCTGTCCTCAGTAGACTTATTCTGAGTCTGTAGAATGATTTAACCATGCTACTACCATCCACAACCACTAACTTTTAGGCTATTTTTAAAGTTATAAGAGTCAGTCTTTTCTGATTCTACTTTCTCTGTGAAGCTTGAATCAAAAGGTTTTGAGGCTACCACTCAATCAGATAAACATTGTACAGTGGAAGGAAAATGCCTCATATTGAATGTACCATGGTGAACTTACAGTCTTATGGTCTGTATCCTGTGTGGGAACAGAGAGTAAGTAGTGTCCTGTCCAAGTGAGTGGCTGGGAGAGGGAACTACAAGGAGATGGAGGGGAGGTAGGGACTGAAGGGTTGGATCAAATCATGGGTTAGCACTGAGAAGTTTTTCGAAAGCTTGCTGGGGTCTGGATGCGTGTGAACAGCCAGGTGAGTTTTGAGAAGATGAAACGGAAAAGCCAGTGCTATCTACCAGACCCAATAAGCAGAGGGAGGGATTGAATCTTTAATGGGCGCTTTATTCAGATGGTCGGTGACCTGAGCAGACAGCAGGTTTGCACCCTACCAGACTGTCTCACAGTCTCCTTACTTTTTTCTCCTTTTTTGTAAGGAGAAAAAGGGTGTAGGTAAGGGGTTGGAAATTAAGGAAAATATTAATGAGATCAAAACTGCAGTCCTGGCTGATGGCACAGGGATAAGGCACCAGCCTGTGAACCCAAAGGTCACTGGTTCGACTCCCCAGCTAGGGCACATAACCAGGTTACAAGCCAGGTCTCCAGCCAGGCTCATGGCTGGAAGCAGGTGAAAGGCAACCATACATTGATGTTTCTCTCCCTCTCTGCCTCTCTCCCTTCATCTCTCTCTGGAAATAATAAATAAAATCTTAAAAAAACAAAACAAACAAACAAAAAAACTGCAGCAGACTTTCTTTGTCCTGGGCAGAGGCCTTCTTACCCTGGAACCACGGTGAGTCATTCCTCCAGTTCCTAAAAGAATAGCTTTTTACATACGTTAATCACTGAGCTTATTGGCTGTTACCTGAAACTAAAATTTTCCAACATTTGAGCCCCCATCAGAGATATTTGCTAACATGTAGAGGAGGCTGACTGTCAAAATTTTGAATTCACTAGGGCCTGACAGTTCAGGAGATAGGAGCTGTCTGAGGAACCAGAACCAAGGGACTGGGCCTAGGGAGCAGTGTTTCCACGGGGCCAGGAATCCTGGAGGTGGCTGCAACGATAGAACCAAGAAGTCAACACAGAGTAAGGGCATTAGAATTTGCCGGCTAGGTTCCTGAAGCCGGTTCATGGACAAGGTTTTAGCTCATGAGGAGCATTTCCTCTGTGTAAGAGGCTAAAAGGGCTTTTGTGGGTTTACTTTGGGAAATAATCATTTACAACCCTCACAAATACTGGAGAGAATGACTGAAACTTTATTTGTATTGAGATACAATCCTCATATTATAAAACTCACCATTTTAGAGTATATAATCCAGCAGTTTTTAGTCTAGTTACTAGGTTGTGCAACCATTACCACAAACTCCAGAACATTTTTGTCACTAAAAGAAACCCCCGTACCCATTAGCTACTCCCCATTCTTCTCCCTGCCCGGCTGAGACATCCACTAGTCAATGTGTCTGTGGATTTGCCTACTCTGGACCCTCCATATAAATAGAAGCATATAACACACGGACTTTTTTTGTCTGACTTCTTTTACTTAGCATAAATTTTCAAATGTTCATCCATGCTGTCGCATGCATCAGTATTTAATTTTTTTTATTGCTGACTAGTTGTTCATTGGATGGACAGACCACATTTTTGGTTTACAAATAGTTGATGGACATTTGGATTGTTTTCACTTTGGGCTGTTTAATACTGCTATGAACATTTGTGTACAAATTTTGTATAGATATATGTTTTGAGCTACTCAATCTCTTTCAATTGGTGGGTGTAGACTGTTGATGTTCAAAATGATTATTAATATAGTTGGATAAATATTTACCAGATGTATTACTGTTTTCTATTGTTGCCCTTACTCTTTGTTCCTGTTTTTGTCTTCTACTTTTTAAATTTCTTTTTGTGGTTTTAATTGAGCATTTTATATGATTCCATTTTTTTCTTACCCAGTATCAGTTATACTTCTTTATTTTATTTTATTTTTTAAAAAGATTTTATTTTATTATTTTTAGAAAGAGGGGAAGAGAGAGAGGCAGATTTTCACCTGCCTCCAGCCACAGACCTGACTGGAGACCTGGCTTGCAACCTAGTTATGTTGCCCTGGCTGAGAATCGAACCTGTGACTTTTGGGTTCACAGGCCGGCGCCTTATCCACTGTGCTACCAGCCAGGACTCTTCTTTTATTTTTACTTTTCTTAATGATTGCCCTGGAGTTTGCAATATACATTTACAGCTAATCAAAATCCATTTTCAGATACGACTATATACTTACACAGGTAGTATAAGTACTTTATAATAACAAAATAATCCCAATTTCTCCCTTTTGTCCCTTTTTTATTGTCATTTATTTCACTTATATGTAACCATTCATAAGTGTTTATATACACACTTACATACACAAAGCAGATAATTGAGTACATTGCTGCTATTATTTTGAACAAACTGTTATCTGTTAGATCACTTAAAAATAAGAAAAGTAAAAAATTTTACTTTACCTTCACTTATTCTTTCTTCAGTAGTCTTCCTTTCTTTATGCAGATCCAAGTTTCTAATCATAAAAAGGTGTTGGGTTTTGTCAAATGCTTTTTCGTGTCTATTGAGATGATAAAATGGTTCCTGTCCTTTATTCTATCACTGTGGTATATTACACTTTTTTTTTTTTTTCTATGTTAAACCAACCTGTACTCCTGAGATAAGTCCCACTAGGTCATGGTTTATAATCCTTATTATATTTTGCTAGATTCAGTGTGCTAGTATTTTGTTTTGAATTTTTGCATCATATTTATAAGGGATATTGGTAGGTAGTTTTGTTGTAATATCTTTGTCTGATTTTCTTTATTGTTTTCCTCTTATCTATTTTATTTACTTACAGTCTAGTCTATTATTTCTTCATTGGTTATTTAATTCTCATATATTTGTGATTTTCCTACTCTTTTTATGCTGATATTGATTTCTACTTTTATTCCATTGTGGTTAGAGACATACTTTGTATGATTTTAATACTTTCAAACTTATTGAGGCTTGTTTTATGGCCTAACACATTGTCTGCTTGAAAAATGTTCCACATGCACTTGAATGTGTATTCTGCTGTTGCGTGGTATATTCAATAGATGCCAGTTGGGTCTGGTTGCTTTATAGTGTTTATCCAGTCTTCTTCTTCTTCTTCTTCTTCTTTTTTAAAGATTTTATTTCATTATTTTTAGAAAGAGGGGAAGGGAGAGAGGCAGAGAGGGAGAGAGACATCAATGTATGGTTGCTTTTTTTTTTTTTTTTTTTTTGTATGGTTGCTTTTCACCTGCCTCCAGCCACAGACCTGACTGGAGACCTGGTTTGCAACCTGGTTATGTGCCCTGGCTGGGGAATCGAACCTGTGAACTTTGGGTTCGCAGGCCGGCACCTTATCCACTGTGCTACCAGCCAGGGCTTCAGTCTTCTGTTTTCTTCCTGATTATGTATATAGTTCTTCTATTCATATTTAAAGTGGAATGTTGAGGTCTCCAACTATTATTGGAAAATTGTATTTTTAGAATTGTCTATTCCTTCAATTTCATTTTTTGCTTTGTGTATTTTGGGGTTCTTTTGTTATGTGTACATATGTTTATAATAGTTGTCTTCTTGATGAATTGACTCTTTTATCATTATAAAATGTCATTATTTGTCTTTAGTAAGAATTTTTGTCTTAAAGTCTATTTTATCTGATATTAGTGTAACCACTCCAGCTGGCTTTTGGTTGCATTTGCATGGTGTATATTTTTTCATCCTCTTACTTTCAACCTATTTGTATCTTTAAAACTAATGTGTGTTTCTTGTAGACAGTAAGTAGTTGGATCATTTATTTTTATTTACTCTGATGATTGGATTAAAATTTTTAAAAAATTATTGATTATGCTGTTATAGTTGTCCCAATTCTAATGATTGGATTTTAATTGGGGTCTTTAGTTTATTTAAGTTTGAGAAGGTTGGAGTTACTTCTTCAATTTTTCTCTTTATCTTTAATCTTTTCTTCCTTTGTTCTTTTATTACTGATTTTTTTTGTGTTAAATAAATATTTTTCTACAGGAAGATTTTAATTTTTTTTAGCAGTTCTGGGGATTACTGTTATAGTTTAATTTATATCAATCTAATTTAGATGAATACCAACTTAATTTCAATAGTATACTAAAGCTTTACTTCTTTATAGTGTTTTCCCATTCCTCCTTTATCCTGCTGTCATAGTTTACATTTTTTTACATTGTGTTCCATCACACAGATTTATAACTATTGCTTTTGATTTATGCTGTTGTCTTTCAAATCAGATAGGAGAGAAAAGAGTTACAAAAATACATTAATACCATCTTTAATATTTGTGTTCATAGTTTTCTTTATTTGTGTTTTTCATTTCTTTATATAAGTGGGGTTATTATCTAAGTTTCTTTTATTTAAACCTGAAAGAGAAGTTCCTTTAGTATTTCTTGTAGGGAAGATCTACTAGCAATAAATTGTTTTTGTCTGTCTGGGAGTGTGTTAATGTCACCTTGATTTTTGAAGAAAAGTGTTGCTGATACAGAATTCTTGGTGGATTTTATTTTTCTTTCAGTTACTTTAAATATGTCATCCCACTGCCTTCTGGCCTTTATGGTTTCCAGCGAGTAATCAGCTGTTAATCTTATCAAGGCTCTCTTGTACATTAGGAGTCACTTCTCTCTTGTGGCTTTCAAGATTCTCTCTTTTTCTGTAGCGTTCAATAGTTTTATTATAAGTTGCAAACCACCGTTATCCTGCTCTCTTTTAAAGGAGAGCACAGAACATTTTTGTTAGTGCCTTAATACAACCCTTACACATCTCTAGCATTTCTCTGATACATCAACTTTATGATTTAGTAATACATAGTTTTGTTTTTCATTATCATATTTCATAGTTTCATAAATCTTTGGAGTGATAATTGTGTGATCCATTGCCACAATTCATTTACCTAACAGATTTGTTGAGCACGCGCATATGAAATGCTCTATGCGAGACTTAGTTTTCTTAGATAAGTGACAGATGGTCCTGCCTATGAGGATGACACATTTGGTTGGTAGAGGACACATACTTGACTACTTACTATGCAGTTAGAATGAAGGTATAATGAGTTTAAATAGAGTATTTTTGGAGCACAGAGAAGAAAGTTACTTTTTAATGTTTGATAGATAAGCAAACCAAGGATTCTATCAATTAAACAATTTAAGACCACGAGGTTACAAACATTAGAAAGATAGGGCCAAAGACTAGACCCTGCTATTCTGGGTTCTTGTTATGAAATAGTGGTGATTATAGAGTATGGCTATTCTGTGTTTTCAAACATCAGAAATAAAAATGATTTCTTAAGTGAAATGACAAAAAATGATTTGGCAGAGGTCAATGCTCTTTGTGCCAGGATTTGCATACTGTACACAGTTTCCTGTTTTCAGATGCATTAATTGATCCACAAAGGACAGAAGCACAGATTGGCTCTTTTGCTTCAAAAAACGTGCATGCTACAAATAATCATAAATAGGATTTATTTATACTTATTAGATTGTACTAGTGTGAATTCATTAAACAAGTGCCTATGTTGAAAATTGAGGTTCAAATATTAAAATATACTTTATTTACTAAATCCACCCTCTGTTTTCTTTTCCTTTCAATTAATATTTATGTTTTGAAAAGGATTATTTCCCCCCTTTACCTCTAGTAAAATTTTGGATAGTTTGAATTTATAAATTGGGGTTTTGTTTATAATAGAAATTGCTGATCAATCAGAACTATGTTCTTTTCCCATAGGGTAAAGCATAATTTATTTGGGCATAGAGTTTTAATTTTAATCTGTATGCCTTCTTTTCCATTCTCCCATGATTCTTTGCATCAGGGCAAGAGAAAGCAAGCCTTATAAAAAGAAATACAGTATGTGGTGCTTATTAAAGTTCCATACTTCTCAGAGGAGAATTTGATTTACTGCAGGTTGTGCATATGTCGCATATGGACATTTCCAGGGAACAGATTCCTTATTGCTGAACAATGAATGGCTTCTAGTACTCCATTATTGCTCCGGGAACATGTTAGTAATGATGATGAAAGGTAGGATACCATGAAATCTGTAAGGTGATTTGGCAGAAGTCGATGCTGTTGGTGCCAGGATTTCGGTACCGTACCACAGTTTCCTGTTTTCAAATGTATTAATTGATCCGCAAAGGACATCTTTTGGAGACAAGAAATCAGACAGACTGGCACAGGCTGGACCTCCGCCAAGACTGCTCGGAAGGTTGCCATACTGGGAGCAAAGAGTGAGAGAGAGAAAAAGAGAGAGGGAGGGAGAGAGAGAGGCAGACGGAGAGCTGAGGAAAGAAAAAAAGGCAAGACTTGGCACAGTTCAGTCAAATCAGCTTCTTTTGTCTGCTTTCTCGGCTTGAGCTTCAGGAAAGAAAACCGTCCTGGGGTACAGAAAAACTCAGAACTTTTTGGTTTTCAAACTTAGAAGGCTTTTTAAGTCTCTTGGGCTATTTGAAAGTGTTGGTACATTCAATGACGTTTGGTCACCAGTATTAAGGGAAATAAAAGCCTTTTTCAAAATGAAGCTTCCACAGTGTCCATGAATTTGGGAAATACTGTACTTGATTTTTTGCATGTATGATTATACCATGAGAGACAGGATTAATAGAGAAGATGGCAAGGCAAATTTCTAATTAGAGAGAATATTAATTTTCTACAAAATAAAGTGTTCATCAATACAAACCTGCTTTCAAATCAAATCAGACATCCTTCGGAATGTGTTCAGAACGTAAGTTTTTAGATTTTATTTGATTTTATTGTTTCCCATTTGTAGATACTCACTTTTCAAGAAGCCTGTCTAAGATTTTATGCAACCTCACCAGGAAGTTAGAGTAAAAGTTGCTTTATCCATGTGTTTAGGAAAACGTTTTCTTAAAGCAACAGCTTTTATTTCTGCTGCTTCATGCTGTCCTAAACTACATTCCCAGCAATGAGTGACAACACTGAAGACCAGAAAGGCAAGCTGAAGACACCCGACTTCGCTTGAAGGGCAAACAAGAAATGTGAGCTTGGTCATTATTTTTGTGTGTGTCTTTGCTCTGAACCAGTTTTTGAAGGTGGGTGGGGAGGTGGGTGGGGAGGTGTCTATGTCTAAAAGATGTGTGCGATTAGGGAATTCTCATTGTGAGGAGGAAATGATAAAAGGTAATTTTTATGATGTTGGCAGAAATGGCTGGGAATGGGAGAGAATAGAAATGTAAATCTTTTGGGTAAGAAATAGCTGTGTTTGAAATACTTGGAGGAAAATTCCATTATTTTTAGTTGATTAGATTGTAAAATTAAACGATTATTATAGCTTGGCTCTCTCAAAATGTTTTAAGTAGAAGGAAAATCTAAAAAGTTCATCGATTTTCTTTTCAACATTACCCAGTATTTTATTTACATTTATACTTTATACCTAATTTCTTAACAATAATATTTCCTAGTAGGCCTGGTTATGGTTGGATTGTGATAGCTTTACTCTTAAAAATCAGCATTATTGTAGGATAGGTTAACTGTAAGGCACGTTTTTTGTTGTTGTTGTTTTTTTCTGTGTGTGGACCACCCTCATTGTCATAAGTATTCTATTTCTAAAGAAGAGAGTGTAAGTTGTAGTAGGCTATAATTTCCTGTAGTATTTTATTTTCTTTTTATGTTATATACTAAAAGAATATATATAGGAAAATCATATATAGTCACATAAGTACTAATCATTTGGGGCCATATAAAGACTGCTCCAGGATCTATGCTTTGGTTTTGAGTTTGCAATCATGGATTAATTAATCCTTTCAGAATTTTTTTTGTTTATAGCTTTATACTATTGCGCGCTTTAATCAATTTTTGAAATGGTGTTTATAGTATTGATAATGACATATCTGCAATTCTGAGAGTGGCATGTAATATACAGATACAATAAAAATAGATGAAAAGGTATTGCATAGTTATTTCCTTTGACTTTTGCACTAATCAACATTTTGATCTTTTGTAACATGAAATCAGTGTTCACGGGTGTTGCCAAAATAAATGACAACCTTTGTTTTATAAGCTTCTTTATCTACCACCTCGCTGATACGCCTAAAATGGACGCCAACATAAAAGACATGCTGATAGGCACTGGCAAAGAGATGTTTGTATGGCTACTCTCTTCCTTTGGAGCCGATCACAGGATCATTCACGCCTATACTAAAAACCAACACTATATGATACAAAAAGAAAGTTCAATTAATAAGTTAAATTAGAGCTACATTTTAATAGTGACCGTCTTATTACCGATTTTTATTTAATTTACTTATTAAACAGGTTTGCTAAGTGTACAACTTCTTTAGTTTATTGAAGACCATTTGCCCTTAGAGTTAGAATTATTTGCTAGCTTACTTTCTAAATTCTTTGCAGCGAATTCAGCAAGAGTAAACTTATTTTATATTCGGGGTGTTTTATGTCTAATTATTTTCTAATAGCACAGTTAAAAAAAAATGAGTTTAAAAACAGATGTCAGAGCATACCTTTAGAAATAATAAATTTTTTGATAATTGTAAAGCTGCATTTTATAGTGTTTATTAGATTTAAGATTTGGTAATAAATATTAACTATAACACTCAATCAAATTTCTTACCAATATATTCTCCCTGGCCTACTTGTTACATATCTTACAATGAAAAAAGTCCCATATTAAGATACTCCTTGTTAAGTGAGTATAACAGACACTCTTTTGTACCTTTTTATTTAAAGGTATGTTTAAGATATTGTGTTGATCACATTTTTAAACACATTCAAGTTTAATATAATGCATTTTTATTTACTTTTAGACCTTTTACTTTACAAACAAATTGACATTTAGATTATTATTTCCATGTTTTAATATTTTGAATCTTATTTTAAAGTATGTAAATACTACTTGTATGATTATAAATGAACTCTATATCTCAGTGTATCTTAATTGCAGTTTGAAATATAGAGTATTTTTAAGTAGAATCATTAAGACAGAAATGGATTAATATTTAACTGCTACTTGATGCCTATTATTAAGTCCCATTTAAATCTGTATACCTGAACATACAAGCACATAATTCTATAAACTAACACAAGCCTCTCAGGGGGCCTTAGTTTAGCATTTTATAATTATTCACTCATTTATTCGTTTAAACAAATATTTATTGAGTTCCCATTTAAGTATGCTGATATTTTATTGACGATATTATTCTGGGTACCAGGGAGGGAAGCCACATACACAGATGGCAGAGAGAATAGATTTAAAATAGGTGAATAAAAGCCTACATAGAAAAGAGCACTATTGCAATAAGATTTATTTTTATAGGTTAAAGCATGTTAACTTTTATTGTACAATGTACATATTATAGAGCGTTATTATAAAAAATCAGGCAATTAGTTGTAGCTTATACACCTATAAATTTTTCTTCAGTCATTATTTAGGATGCTGCATTTTTAAAAAGCTTCAGTTTTTCAAGTCTTCTGACTTGTAAAATGAGAAATTCAAATGGTGTGAGGAAGAAATTAAACAGGGAAGAATGAACCACTGCTCATATTTCAGATTTTATATATGTTAAAGTAGGTGCCATTGAACCTTTGAAATTATGGCTGCAAGGTAAAAAAAAAAAAAAGGCCTGTTCATGAAGACATTTTTTCCCATTCCTTTGTTTGCTTTGGTGAGAAAAAGGAAGAAGAGGCCAGCCCCACTTCTGCAAGCCCGCATGGCCGTTAGAAAAGAAGTTTGCTAGGGGTGGTGTGTTATAAATGGACCAATCAGTTCATTTTTGGTAGTCTCTATTGGTTTGTCTCATTTCACTTTTTTCCTAGCACAAAGATTTACAGGCCTAGTACAGCCTCTGAGTCTGGATGTAAACAGGCATTTAACTTGTTTACTTCAAGCAGTTGATCTTTAATAAGAAAAGAAGGTATAGGTTCAGATTTTGAAAAGGACATAAAAGTCACATGAGCCAGGGAGATACGCTTGGAGGCTGTTGTGGTGGCCAGGGTGTGTTGTATCAGGGCTAGTGGCCTATGGTAACGAAGATGAGAAACGTTTCAGCCGTACACCTGGACTGCTGGAGGAATTCAACAACTATTCCCAGAGGGCTGCTCTGTGCCAGGCACCATGCTGAATGTAGGGGATACTAAGATATAATTTCTGCCCATAAGGAATTCAGCGTATAATTGGAGATGGCAGGAGGAAGAATAAGAATAATTGATACATTTCAGTTTACCTGTTAATGTCTAATCCTAACAATTCCTAGCCCAGGAACTGGTAGATAATGGCCACCCTGTAAAGATTCCTTGAAGGAATAAACCATGTTGTAAGCGGTCTATCTTCTTGGGTCTTATTTGATTAAGAGAACTTTTCTGTTCATGGCTGACAGACAGAAAATATCGTGCTTGCTTTTATCTTATTGCTGGTTATGGGTTTAGGTGGGGTGCAGACTAAGGGCCACATTCTTTGTAACCAAGTTAGAATCCCTCCAGGTAGCTCTTGGAGAAAATATAAAATAAGGAGCACAATGGCCCTGACTCCCCTTTTCCTTCCAGCTGGCCCCCCACTGCCTTGCATTCTCCCTCTTCTGGTTTCCCCGAAGGATCCCAGAACTGTTTCTTAAGGCTTAGTGGTGTGGTCTAAGCATGGAGAAGACCAGCTGATTGTCTAACAAGTTTAAAATCTTTCCTCTGAACATGGGAAGAAGGCTGAGGGAATTGAGAGAGGAAAAAACAGGGAGAGGGAGAGAGGCCGAGACAGATGTGAAGGACATTTGTGGAGAGCTGAGGGTACTGCCCAATCAATAACTTCACTAATAGAGTGAAGGTAAATGTGGGACCTTGGGGTTAGACTGGAATGCCAGAAACAGTCAGCATGAAGAGTGTGATAAGGCATAGTAAAGGGTTGCTGAGGTCAGTTCACATGAATAGCATCTATCCAGGTTTTTCTCCTTTGGTGTTTTGAGAACCAGGAGAGGAAGGAGCAGAGTCAGGACCATTGAGTACAATTGTGTACCAAGGAGGTATGGAGCTGAGATTCAGTCCCAAGTTTCTTGCCCAGGCCCTGGGCTTTAGTCTGCAAGAGAAAAGTAGAAAGTCACCATGGGTGTGAGTAGCGGCCCTGGAGAGAATGGGCATGGGGTGAGTCTAGGATTGGAATTGAAATAGTAGCAATAGAAGAAGGTAAGAGAGTGGGGGTGGGGGAGTTTATGACCATGGGGTTGAGGTGGGGCTAAGATAGGCTGTTGGAAGAGTTCCAGAGAACATGGTGAAACAGGGAGCAGTGTGTGTGTAGTTATGATCAAGTGCAAGAAAAGGTTCAGAGAATACTGAAGTCAGGAGTTTATTCTAAAACCCCACAGGTTGTAACTAATAGCATCGCTGCAAGGCATGACTTAGTCAGGTCATTGGTTGTGCTAAGATCATTTTATTTCTCCAAAGCAACTGTAGAAAAGAAAAAAAGTTACCTGTTTGTGTTCTGTATTCCACAATGTTATAAGAATTTAAAAATTCTGTTTTATAGTTAAGAATCTCTTGATGCTTTATAATTAGAGTAGCCCTACGGTGTGCGGAAAACATTTTGGTATGACAGTTTTGGTCTTGAAGAATTAGTCCCTTTCTAGTGATGCCATCGTTTTCATCTCATATATCAATGCCATTTATATCTTTTTCCATTAGCCTCTATAAGTTATTTTCCTTTACTTGAAAATTCAAATTGTTCCCAGAGACTCAGGAGTGCTTCATTCTAGTGCTTTTTAAAGCAGGTAGTTCTTTACCATCATTAAGTAGGGAATGGGATTTGGAGTTTCACTAACCTCAGTTTGAATTTTGACTCCATTTTTAACTTACTGAACTTAGGTTAAGTAATAATTCCAGTTTCCTCATATGTAAAACAGAGATTATCTTATCTTCTTCAAAGGTTCATGGTAGAAAAAAAATAAAATATATGCAAGGCTCTTAGCATAGTGCCTGGTACATAGTACATACCCAGTTAATGGTAGATGGTATTTTTAAATTAAAATTAAAAGAATTGTGTCACAAATATGTAACAAAAGTTACCATTTTGACTATTTGTAAGTGTATAGTTCAATGTCATTAAGTATATATGTTTATATTGTGTGTTCATCACCATCATCCGTCCACCGAAATCTTTTCATCTTGCAAAACTGAAACTCTCTGCCCGTTAAACAACTTCTCATTCCCCCTCTGCCTAGACCCTGTCAACCACCATTCTACTTTCTGTCCCCATGAATTCGACTACTCTATACCTCACGTAAGTGGAATAATGTCCTTAAGATTCATCCATGTTGTAGCGTGCATCAGAATTTCCTTCCTTTTTAAAGCTGAATAATACACCATGGCATGTAAATACCACATTTTGTTTACCTCTCTGTCTGTCCATGGATACTTGGGTTGTTTCCCCTTTTGGGGAAACAGGTTGCAGATAAAGCTGCTCGGAGCATGGTGATACAAATATCTTTCTGAGTGTTTGCTTTCAGTTCCTTTTGGGCATATATCCAGTAGCAGAATTGCTGGATTAATAGGTAATATTAGCACTCATAGCAGGTTACATTTTTGAAAAACTTGCAAGCTGAAATTATGTAAGTTAAATTTGACTTTCCAGCATAGATAGTACTGTAATAAATAGGAGATCAGAAACTTGGTAAGAGTTTGTTACGTCTAATGTTTTGTGGAAATAATCTACTAAATATCATGTTTATCGTCTCTAAATTATTTTATACAATAGAGCTTTTCATGTTAATCAGGGCAATAATCTAATCACTTATAAACTAGTATTTATACATTAATATAATAGTCATGTTTTATTTTTAACATTAAGTGGTTTCTTAGCATTCTTTCCATTTCTAGTTTGGAGAACATTCTTTAGCCATTCTTTTAGGGTAGGTCAGTTAGCCACAAGCCTCTTAATTTTCCTTGATCTCAGAATGTCTTTTCTTCCCTGAAGGCTGTTTTTGCTGGATATAGAATTCTTGGATGACAGTTGTATTTTTTAAGCATTTGAAAAATACTATGCCACTTCCTTCTGCCTCTGTGGTTTCTGATCAGAAATTTGTTGTCATTCCAACTGTTTTTTCCTTATAGGTAGGATGTTTCTCTCTCAGTGCTTTCAAGATCTTTGCTTTTGTTTTTCAAAGAGTTTATGATATACATATCTTAGTACGGATTTCTTTGGGCTTTTCCTGGGGTTCAGTCAGTTTCTTGAATATTTAGGTTTATATCTTTTGCCAAATTTATGAAGTTTTCAGCCATAATTTTTTTGAGTACTTTTTTACACTTGCCTTTTTCTTTCTTTACAGAGCTTGGATGACATAAATGATAGATCTTTTGTGTAGTCCTACAGGTTCTTGACACTGATCATTAAAAAAAATTTTTTGTTATTATTCAGATTGGGTAATTTCTATTGTTCCTGTCTTCAGGTTTAGTGATTCTTTCCCCTGTCATCATCTTCTCAGCTAGTGAGTTTTAATTTCAACTATCATATTTTATATCTGCTGTTTTTTTGCTGAGACTTTCTAGTTTTTCATTGGTTTCTTGTGTGTTCATAATTGCTTATTGAAACATTTTTATGATGAATACTTTAAAACCCTTGTCAGATAATTCTAGCACCTGTGCCATCTTGGTGTTGGCATTAACTGATTGTCTTTTCTCGTTCAAGTTGAGATTTTCCTTGTCCTTGGCCATGACAAGTGATTTTGATGATGTCTTGGACATTTTGGTGATTATAGTATGAGACTCAGGATCTCATTTAAATCTTATGTCTTAACAACCCTTCTCTGACATTGTGCCAGCAGGGAAACTGGGAGCATTTCCTCATTCCTTCAAAGTGGGGGTGGAGTTCATGCTCCTTATTGGCCTTTATTTGCAGCCTGGGGTGGGAGGGGTGCCCATTGCTTCTGGGTGGGAATGAAGTTCAGGTTCCTTTAAGGCAACACTGGTATTTTTAGTTTTATAGTTGGTCAAATAACCTGAACAGTTCCTATTTATTCCCTAAATATATCTTATACTGGTGGTGGTACTTGTGTTTAACAACTTATTTAACGGTAGTTGAATTGTCAGATTAGGGACTGGGCCCTCTCTCATCACTGGCTTGCCTAAGGTTAGTGTGTGTATACCATTAGCACATTGAAGAAAAAGTTTTAAGTGAAGAAATAAGATTATACTTTCTATTTTATTAGTTTTGAAATTTCATTTTTTTAAAAGGAGATAAAAACCTACCTGTGCCAGGTTTCCATTTTTCCATTAATAATAAGTAGATCTAATATTGCAGAGCAGGCCATTTTAATTTATTCTTCTGTTGGTGGACAATTAGTTTCTTGCCTCATGCTAACCATTCTATAATGGTCAACTTAGATGTCTTCTACACACTATATATTGTGATCTTTACAATTACCCAGAAATGGACCTGAGTTGCCAAATACATTAATTTTACTCAATGATGCCAAATTATTCTTCAAGGCATCTATACCAGTTCCCATTCCTGCACTAGGGATTCTAAAGTTCTCACCAAAGTTCTCCTATCTCTACATCTTCTCATCTTCACCAATATTTGGTACTATTAGACTTTGAAAATTTTGTGACTCTGATGGAGGACAACAAATATTTATTTTGCTGTTATTTTCATTTGTGTACCTGATTACTTAGTAATATCCAGCATCTTTTTATTTTTAATTATTTTTTAGAAGATTTTATTTATTATTTTTAGAGAGAGGGGAAGGGAGAGAGGCAGAGAGGAAAGAAACATCAATGTATGGTTGCCTTTCACCTGCCTCCAGCTACGGACCTGGCTGGAGACCTGGCTTGCAACTCGGTTCCAACATCTTTTTATATTGGCAACTTTAATTTCCTTTTCTCTACATTGCCTATTCATGTACACAATTTTTCTTTGCATATTTTTCTTTTGAGTTGTCTCATTCTTACTAATTTGTAGTATATTTTATATGCCAATCCTTTATTATATGAATTGAAAGTATCTTATCAATCTTAGGTTTGTGTTTTCATGTTCTTGGCAGCAACTTTTGAAATCAACTATAGTATGTGTTTGAAAAATTGGAATGCTTTTGGTTTTTATTTTCAAATGTGATTTTAGTGATAATGCTGACAATCTATTCTTTTGGATGTAGCAGAGGGGGCTAATAGGCTTGATATTTCTTTGAAGGCATCAGAATTTTTTCTCCTTAATTAACATCTAGAGGAAGTTTCTTCTTGTCCATACAAACTTTTGGTCCCCTGAAATCATGGTTAGATTTTTAGCTCCTGAGCACCAATTATTAAATTATGACCCCTGCTAAGTCTTATTTTGTTCTTTGCAGAGCCCTGTACAGCGTACCAGTAACGTGGGGACATTCCCATTGTGTCTGCAGTGCTACCAAATACAAATTCTGGGGCCCTTGGAATGTTCTGTTGATCTGATTACGGTGATTTCTATACAGTGAATAATCTCAATGCAATGAACACTTTCTCCTTTCCTTACCCAGTCCTCCTGCTAACAAAATAACTTAATTGAGAAATTCAAACTGTTGGGGCAAGTGGAATTGAGTTGTGGCTGAGGCGCCTTGTGCATCTTTTGTTGTGCAATCAAGTAGCACTTATTCACTAACTTTCCTCAGCTGTCCCGCCTAAACAAAACCCACCTAATCTCCCAAATCACTTTGCAAAACAAAAGAACCCACAGAAGGTTACAGAAACCAGGAGGACTGGTGGCAGATGCTGGATGTTGTACAGACAATCGCCCCTCTCCTTTCCCTGCTAGCTACTACGTATATATAACTGCTTTAATAATTATATTTGTGTATCTGTTTTCAAATCTGATGGTGAAAGTATGTCCTATTCACTGCACCAATAGGAAACTGGGTTGTTCAGCCCATTTGGCACCATTGCCTGTGGGCTGACAGTCTGCCATAATTAAGGGTCAAGTTCCAGGTAGAAATTCTTAACTGATGGAATACTGGACTTGCAAATCCAAATGTACATATAGGGTAAACCTCCTGGCTGGATTTTGCAGACTTGCCCCTCTTAAGGGCAGTAGCCTTGTGCTTTGCTCAGTGCATATTTGTTTTATTATATTGTTTGCTATTTAGTGCAGTAAATGAACTTCCCAACAGCTCATAAGGAAAGCAGCTGAAAGTCCCCTTGTTGGCTGAGCTTTATAATTCTTCCTTCTCCCACTTATTGAAGTCTTCCCTGGAATCAGCATTTGGCTGCAGTCACTGTTTTTCTACCACCCCTCCACTGGAAAATTTTATGGCAAACTTTAATAAAGAATATGTGAAAATATGACTATCATTTACTTAATTACAAACTGTTTTCTCTGTTAAGTTACTGCATCTCTCTTTCATACACACATACACATACACACACACGCACACACACATGCACGCACACACTTTAGGTGAAGTGCTTGGACTACTTAGTGATAACGCTAGGGCTAAATTCACGTCTTCCTCCTCCAAATCCCTGTTCATTCTATTAGTTGGTATTTGTTCACTTTGTGATGGGGTCACTAGAAGAAGAGCAAGCTGGGACTGTGCACTTAGGTCAATCCTCTGCTGTTCATTCATTCATTCATTCATCCAAGCAGTCAGTCCATCATTTAAAAAAATATCTGAGTGCGTACTAGAGCTACGTGATGAGGATGTACAGTGATGGACAAAACCTAAACACTGTCTGCCTTCATGGAGTGTATAGGGTTGTGGTGAAGTAAGACCACAGACAAGTAAGTTCAACCCTGTGTAACGTTGGATCTGACAGGGGAAGAGGATCCTGGCTTACAAGGCCTCCTTTCCTTCTTCAACGTGGAGGGAGAATAAGAATGCATGTATTTAGAGAATCTGGACCTCTTAGGATGTGAGACTCTTCTAATTTCCTTTTTAGTTTAAAATATTTATTTTCCTACTACATTTAGTATCCATCAAATCACTATGATTAAATGTTACAGATTTTTATGTGGAAATTTATATGGGAGATGCTTTATCTACTTACAGAAATCTTCAAGTATTTTCTTGAAATCAGTGTTGATCGCTCTGTTTTTAAAAATGTTTTTTTTTTTTTTTTTTTTTCAATTACAGTTTACATTGAATGTTGTTTTGTATTAGTTTCAGGTGTATAACACAGTGGTTAGAAAGTCCTATACTTTACAAAGTGCTCTCCCTAATAGTTCCAGTACTCGATTTTTAAAATATAACACCAAGTATAGAGCCATAAAATAAAGACTCGAGTTATAGAACCTTAGACGTCATTTAGTTTGCCTAATCAATAGGAATCTCTTTTCTTAGCCTACTGAGAAGCAGATTATAGAATCTCTGGGCAGCAGTTTCCTGTACTAAAATAGTACCGAGCAGAAAAGTATATAATGAATTATTCTGTATCTCTGACCCATAACATTCCCCACACTTAATCTTCCACCTGGATTGCTTTTAATACTTTGAAATAACAGATCAGTGGAAATGAGCTTTGTTTGGCTATTTTTGAATGAAAGTGTTATGAGAAAAGAAAAAGAAAACCACAAAAACCTAACATGCAGTTTAAATAAAGAAAAATGAATTTTACTTTCAAGAGAGCTTTTGCCATTTCCTTAATGCTTATTCTTCTTCCGAGAGCTCATTATTTCGCCGAGTGTGACAGCAGTTGACTGTGGTGAGCATGCCTTGTCTGGACCAGGGGATGAATTAGAGCACTGCTGAAGGCCAGAGCAGCGGACAGAACTGTACCTAAGTTGCCTCCAGGTAGTTGCCAAGCAATTCCACTTTTTTAAAACACCCCCAGAGAGCAGCCCTAATCGTCTCTAGTTCCCCTTTTCGGTGTTTAATAACCTTTGCTGTCAGGAAATCCTTCCTCCTGTGTAGCCCAGTTTTCCCTTGCCACAGTTCCGTCCCATCTCTCCCGTTGTCCTTGGGGGCAGCAGAAAAGCAGGTCATTATCTTCATGCTAATATCCTTAATGTTCTTGAAGGGCATTGGAAGTTATCCCTTATCCTACACTTCCCGCAATGAAATAAACATACTCCTTTTCTTCTTCTCCCACCTCCATTCTGAAGCGTGTTGTTTGGAAATACAATCTCTGACATTTTGTTCTTAAGTATCTGATCCCAGTATTCACTTCAGGCCAATCTTAAGGCCTCCATTGGTTTTACTTCTGCTTGAAGGATAAGATCCTCTTGCCACTTACCTTGCCGTTGGTTTGTTCATCTTGACTGTGGCTGGGCCAGTCTCTCCGTAGGTGTAAGTGTCATTCAGAGGCTAAAGGGGATGGGTGGAGGAGTTCCTGTCTCTGACTTACTTACACCTTGAAGGCGGAACCCGAATATCTCTTGCCATTCATGGCACTCTTGCTTGTGTATGGATTGGGCCTGCTGGTTTCTCTTGTTCATGAATACATTTTATTCTGTTTTACGTAAATCCCAAGGGATGTTGGAACATATAAACTTTCCCACATAAGGGATAGGTGGACATGTCTGTTTCCCATCAGATTTCTCATGAGGGGGTGTGATTGACCTCTTTGTCTCCCCAGCCCTCATCAGAAATGCTCAATACATTCTAGACACACTTAATGACTGTTGGTTGGTTGTCAAATGAGTTGTTGGGAAATCTCCTTTTTTTTTTTTTTTTTTTTTTTAGGTTTCTGTCTCCTCACTCCTTTCACCTCAACATAAAAGCAGCTCAGAACTTGTGCCTGGCTGCCAATGTGGGCAGCCCTCCCACCTTGGCTGCCAAGCCTTTAGTGGATGAAATAAAATCCTATTTATAACGGGTCTCTGATGGATTTCCTTCCTACCTGTGGTAGTGCTCCATCAGCAGGTGTACTGAACAGATGGAGAAGGGGTTTAATTTTTTCAGTTCAATTAGATAAACTCTCCAGTACATTCTCTTTCTCACTTTAGTTTCTTCCTCTTGGCATTAAAATTGTTGAGCACAGCAAAACACAAATTAAGACCTGGAGATAAAATGCATATAAGTCTGCCTTTAATATAAATGCTCTGGCAAAGGAACCACATTTGACATCAAATGATATATCAGTTTTAACCCATTTCTCCCTAGCACTTAATTTTAATGTTGTTTAAATTAACATTTGTAGTACTAAAATGCTAAAATATCTAAATGCTTTCTTTTTTTCTTATGATATACTTTTTGCACTCGAATGTATACATTTTTAAAATACACTGTTTTTGAGGAAAACGTTTGTCTCTGATGGTAGTATATATTATGAAGTGTATATTATGAAGAATTTTAATTAGGAGCTGAAATCATTAATTTCATGAAGTTCACTTGACATCAACAGTTGAGCTGTCCAGGAGAGTGATTAAATGGTAGCATGCGCCCAAGTCCAGTCTGAAAGGGACCTTTCTCTCCTCTGGGTTGTGCTATCACTAGCCAGTGGAAGATAGGGTACAATTTCTGACTTCAACACACACCTAAGGCGATGTTTTACTTACCATGTGTGCCATTTGTAGGGTGATCATCTCTTGTTCCCAGGATCCTAGATTTCGGTTAGCTCCTGGCTCTCTGATGTGAGGCCAAGCCTGACCGCCTCACTGACGAATTCATTCATTCTACAGTCACTGGGCTCCTGCCCGGTGTGGTGACGTTGCCTTTAATGAGGCCCACATCTAGGCCTCACTTTGTTCTCTCTAGCCTCATCAAACGTATTTAGTTAATCTCTATTTGAAGCTGCATGTGAAACAAGCAAGCTTTGGTGTATTTCATTATACAGGGTGGGGCAAAAGTAGGTTTACAGTTGTATAGAAAAGACATAGAAATAAAAATGCAAGAAGAAAGTGTGTTTCACATACTCAGAACTACAATCCTGTTAGGTAGCAGCTAGGAATGAGCAACTGGGAGAGGAAATGAAGGCAAGGTCCTCACCTTTACAGTCTAACAAAGAACTAAATAGGGGAGGTGAAAGGCAAAAGAAAGACATATCTCACCAATGAACTCAAGGGTCCTGGGCTCTGTATGTAAGTTTGCCAGGTGTTCCAAGCACTGCAAGCGAAATAGTGCAGGAGGAGGGGAGTCCTGGAGACTGTGCAGAGAGAAAGGGCTTCTTGAACATTCTCACTAAGATTGCTGGGTGTGTGTTCTGAACATCGGGAGCACAGGAGAAAGAGAGAGGCCTATGCTGGGAGAGGAAGCCTCTGTAACAATTTCATTAAAACAAAGAACTTTTGCTAACTGAGAAAGAAAGCCTTTGTATATTAGTCCCAAGCTTTAGAAGCAGGGGAAGGAAGGGGAACCTAGAAACTGACTAAAGTATATAACCCCCGAACCCCAATAGTTTGCGTACTTAGATTTAGCTAACTACCCACTTGTAGACTCGGCTCAAGTCTACAGAACAAACTTACTAACAACTAACTTTCCTTTGCATGTGGGACACTTAGTCTAGCCAGGTGCCTGCTTGCAGCTTTGTGTTCATCAATGTTTCATAAATAAACTTGTCTCATTTCCACTGTATGTGTGTCTTGCTGAAATTATTCTTTTGCAAGTGAGACAAGAATGGAGGCTGGGGGCGGGGGTCTCTTGACTCAGGTCTCTCTCCCCCCATTCATAACAAGACTACTTTTGCCCCATACTGTGTATATTGCTCAGTTTCTAACAGAAGTAGGTTCTCCCCATCCCTGTTTTACTTCACTCAATTCTTAATTATTTCTGGATGTGGATTGTCCAGATTTGTGACCTGCTCTCTAGCTTCTCTCCCATTTTATTTCACACTAAGAGTTATATCAGGGGATGTCTGGAGCCAGGAGAGCTATGAATGGGTCAATCTCACTGGCTAGAATTAGGGTGAGTGGCTTAGTTAGGGAAAAAAATGTAACAAGAGCCATTACTTGGTACTTACATTATTGTCTGATGAGTGCCTTTGAAGATTCTCTTTAGATGTGTTCTGCACTTTTTAAAAATGGACTCTCATATTTGGGGATATGACTTAAATGTTATATAGTGAAATCACTTCTCTAATCCTTCATCTCCTTTGCAGAATCTGGGTCAAGTGACTGTCTTGGTTTTCACAATCGAGAACTCGCTTTTTTGCAGGCTGGCTGACCCGAGCTATCTTTGGCAAGTTATTCTATTGAGCTGTGATGCTGTGATCTTTCTTCCTATTGCTTTCATGTGCTGATCCTCCTTTTACCTTTTGGAGTCATACAGAACAAAATCTAACTCCAACATGTGGTACCCTTTCACGTATTTGAAAAATGTGCCTTCTGTATTCAAGCATTTGTATGTGACATGATTTAGTTACATGCCTTTTCTCTAACCTTCCCCAGCTTAACCACCTCTTTATGATGGAGTGGCATGCAGGAAGAAGGGTGATGTTATACACGGTGCAGACTGACAGGTGCCAAGGAAAGCTAGACCATCACTGTCATAGTTAGAGGTCAAGCATTTCTGACAACTTCCTATTTGCTTGATTTGGCTAAACACATCATCTTAATTTCCCAGCAGGACAAAGGATTTTTCTTGTATACAGGGACAGGTGGAATGATCCTGGGCTGTGATGGGTTCACTTTGATCATCTGGATCTGGCTTCAATCATTCCTTGGTACCCACTACATGGCCATGTGATGGTGGTGCCTGAATGGGTGGCAAACGATGTCAGATGGAATGCTGCATGACAAATATAGGGCCACCTGGAATGCTTAGGTGGCCTGTGAACATAAATCATTCCACCTCCCCATGGCCTCTTCCCTCGCCGTGATGCTATACTGCTGCATATTTTCTGTCATGGGACCAACTTAATCTTGTCTCCTTTGAAATACTTTGTAAAAGCCCAAACAATATGATGCTAGGTTCTTCGAGTATATAAAAGAGATCCCCAGGTTAGCTCCATTTATGGTTTCTTCATCTCTTCTCCTTCAGCAAATATAACCATCATAGGGAGGGAATTTCAGACAGATTTTTGGGAGATTAAAAAAAAAAAAAAAACAACAACAACAACATTAACACATCATACCTTATTTTCAAGGGGAAGGGTAGGTGATTGGGGTTGGAAATGTTTTAATGTGGAAACATCCACTTTCTCCAGAAGTAACTGGCACATGGTAGGCATTCAATATATGTTTATTGAATGAATGAATGAATGAGGCAGAAGCCATTGATCCATAGAGTGGCCAGTACTATAGTTTAAATGCTAGTATGCTACAAGAGTGGCAGTATCCTCTGTTGGAGCCTCATAATGGGTCATTACCACACTTGGGTGGCTATAGCGTAAGGATCTCTGAAATCTCTGTTAATATGTCAAATCCTAAAGCTGCTTAGATCAATACTTCTCTCTCTTAGACAGATAGTTTCTTCAGGTACATTCAGCCCTATTTAATTTACTACAAACAATATTCATTCAACAGATATTTTTGTTATTTGCCACATGCCCCATGCTATGCTGAGAGCTAAAGATATAGTTGAGAGCAGGACATTCAGATTTCTGTCTTCAAAATAGTGGGGGGAACAGATAAAATATATGGCGTGTGTGTGTGTGTGTGTGTGTGTGTGTGTATATATATATATATACTATATTCGTACAAATGTTAAAGGACAATTGCTGCAGAGTGCAATGCAAACATATTATTAAGCTACTCTGTGTCAAGCATTTTGCCAAGTACTAGGATTATACATAGCAAGAATGTTAAAGAAAGAAAAGATATTTCATTAGACTCCCTGTTATCAGGGAATCCAAAACCTAGCTTCAGAGAAATGTCAATAATTATGACACAATATGAGATGTCTTGTGAAAATTATTATGAGCAAAGAGTTAACCAAAAACAGAAGTGGGATTGACAGTTCTGTTTTGTAATTACATTGACATTTGATTTAGATCTTAAATGATGAGTAGAATTATATCAAATATAGAAGAGAGGTTTTGGCAGTCATGTGGGGTTAAATTTTGGGGAATGGTAGGATCAGAGATATAGAGACATGATACAGAAGGAGCCATGTGAAGACGGACACGCAGAGAAGATAAGACTACATGAAGACATGCAGAGAAGGTGGTCATGTGAAGATGGAAGCAGAGATTGGAGTGATATAGCTACAAAGAGGAATATCAAGGATCACCAGAAGCCACCAGAAGCTAGAAAGCAGCAAAATAAGGCTTCCTTCCCAGAACCTTCAGGGGGAGCAGGGCACCCCTGATACCCTTATTTTGGACTTGTGGACTTCAGAACTGCGAGAGAATAAATCTCTGTTTTTAAATCACCAGATTTGTAGTCATTTGTTACCATAACCCTATGAAATAAATAAAGTGACAAATCAGATTTGATTTGACAGTAGTGGTTAGAAACATTACTGAGTTTTTAAAAAGATTGATAGCATAAGTTGCCTTGGATTATTCATTTGTTGGATAGACAAGAAGTTCAATTGCATGGTTAAGAAGGCCTCACAGATCTGCAGAAGGAGTTTGAGGGATTGGAGTTAGTCCCATGGGGACAAGAACTTTGTCTTAGTTGCCACCATTTCCCCAGCATTTAAAACAGTGAAAAACAGAAGATAGCTGATAGTCAATAACTCTTTAATGAATTGATTAATAAATAAAAATATGCAAAAATACAAACTGTCAATTTTTAGAACAATGAATACATTGATTTTGGGAATAAAAAGCTAGACTATGATGACAGTAGGACCAGAATAGCTGCAATGTCCATAGATAATGCAAACTTACTAACCTGTAACTCGTGGGGACTAGAGGGGAAGGAGGTGTCAGTTCATAGCTGGAGCCACTGCTGTGACCCAGTGCCACTGCAATAGTGGCCTTGCTTTCTGCTCTCATGGACCATAGTGCAAAGCTGAGTGCCAAAGAGGGAAGGAACCATCCTGTTATCTAATGACAGTAAATCCCAAGTTAGATTATAGTACCAATGTACTAACTCATAATTCATTAATTTCCCATATTGCATAAGAAAGGATCCATTTGATATGAAGTTACTCAGCACTTCCTGTGTGCTAAGTACTGTGCTAGGCTCCAGGGAACAGAGGTCAAAGATGTAGTCTCTTCAGGTTGTTGGGGGCAAAATAGATAACATGTCATAAACATGTCATTGGGATAAACCTAGGATGCCACCGGAGCCTAGAGAAAGGTCTGCTAAGGTGGAACTAGTCATCAGAGTTTAAAGAAGATTAGTTTTATTGGACTGTATGTTAGAGGTAAAACTTGAATATTGGCAGAATAGTTTGTTTGCCTCATCAAATACTTTGAGGGGTGCTGAAGCTGAACACTTGTCCAAAATCATTCTGGCTGAATGATGCCTGAAATTCTACCTTGGACAAGTATTTATTTGCCCTATGCCTTCCAGAAGTCCTTTTTTTGAATATGAACCCTTCTCTAGGATCTCATAAACCATTCTAATCAGGCATTTCCACCTTGTTGGGGATTGATTTCCTGACTTGATCTTCAAGGAAAGAGCCATTGGCAAAGGATGGGACACAGGATGGGTGAGTCTGGAGAGAGGCTGGGGAAGAAGGCTCTCTGGGCTGAGAGAGGGAAAGATAGAGCTACAGATAGACAGAAAAAGAGAAAGAGAAAGAAAATGGAACTGGGCATTTAAGGAGAAGACTGCCAAGAAAGAGAGGAGAGAGTCCTTCGAAGGGGCACCAAATCTAGTCTGCAAACCCACAGCTTTCCCTTGGACCGGGGCTGCCTGGCCCTCTGTCCAGGAGCTCTGGTTGGCTGCAGTGCACACAGGAAGGGGAGCACGGCTGCTCTGTCCTGCATAGGTGTGAACTCATAGATTTCTCTTTGGGAATAGAGAGAGACTGGCCTTCTATATTTGGAGTATTAGAATGAATTTTAATTGTGGGGATCATGTTTTTTATTAATCCAATAAAGGGTCTCCTATATACGAATAATCAGTAATGGGATGGTGGTGATGTGAATAAAATCAATACATGCACTTGCCCAGTCACCTCAAGATTAAGCAAATGCATTTTGGGCTTTGGGGTGACAGGTGTGAGTATTACTTGATAATATTACAATATTTTAATTTTCGATAACTTGAACTCTCTTTTCTCTGATGAACCGGTTAGAAATGTTGTCAGAGAAAACCTAAACTTATTAACATTTTCAGTCGTGAATGGATCTCTGATTGCTGCTATAAAGAAAAATCCTGGGTTCCTACTTTGTTGCTTGAATTAACACAAGTGTAACATTCCATCTTGATCAGAAGATACCCAAGTTTGAACAGAAAGATATATGAGCCACTTCATCATCCTGAAGAGATGTTTAATTTTTATCAGTCAGGAAAGATACAGACACCAAATCAATGGTGCTTACTGGATTTTAGTGAAGGCTTCTGGTTATTTTATTTTCACTGGGTTTGAAGTATCCCCTTGGGCTGATGTTGATTGGCAGATCTTGAACATTAGCTGTAGTTTTCTTCACTCCTGCATTGCAGTACTTTTTACTTCGTTGCTTATATTGCCTTGGCAGGTATAATCCGTCATTGATGTACATCCTTTATTATAGGAAAGACTTTATAATAATGACTCTTTTATTCATTTATTCATCAAACACTGACTGAATGCTGGTTATGTGCACTGAACTATGGGAAATGCTAAAGGGAAACAAAAATATGTAAATCATGGTTCCAACTCTGTGTAAGGCCTCTGGATGACATAAATAATCATAGAAGACCTAGCTTTACATCAGCTGATTTGTTATCTCACTGAAGAAGAACTAGAAGCCCAGTTACCTCTAAACTTTTTAGAGACATTCAGCAACTCAGCATTTTTCCCACCAAAAAGTCCAGACTCTTCAGCCGGAGTCCTCAAGGTTCTTGACAACCTAACTGCAAGCCATCCTGACATCCTCATGTCCCCCTCCTGCCCCTTTCCCCAGTTTCGTGCTTTTCCCTGCTTCTGTGCCTTTGTACCTTCCATTTCCTTTGCTTGGACTGCCCTTCCTTATGTTCAGTAGCTGGCAAACTTCTACACATTCTTCAAATCAGCTCCTCTGTTACCTTATTTGTGAAACTCTTATCCGACATCTCCTCCCTTCCTGTGATGTAAGAGTTGGTCCCTGGGCTTATGCTAGAACATCTGGGATGTAGAAGCACTTTGGATAGAAGTCATTCATGCCTATAATACCGGAAGCAGCACTCCTTTCCTGACTCACCTAGGCTGGTTTGGCCCCCGCCAGAAAGATACCAGTATTTATTAAGGCAGGTTCTAGAAATCCTTGAGGAGAATCCCCGTATTCCCAAGACCTCTGGAATCCCCTGTGAACGTGGGGGATGTGGAATGTGCCTTTAGCTCTCATATATCTGTGTAGGCTATTGTTTTGCTTCCTTATAATTTATAGCTTGTGTCCACACAAGCACTCTCTAAGAGCATGATAGTGAATTACAGTTATTAACTCCATGGATATCCATTATCTTGGATATTATTTCTAGTATGTTTTAATATTTCTGTATAATTTGCCCATAAAATGCCTATCTTTATAATAAAATGTGAATGGGTGTCTGTTGAAGGAAAAGGAGTTTTGATGAACAAGAGGATGACAAGACACTGCAGAGCCTGTTATTTAAGTCTTCGTTGGGTCACATTCCTTAGCATTAAGAGGAGGTAATAATGAAGGCCATGTAGTTAATGTGCTTTCCACTGCAACTTCTGAGAACTGGAGATTAACTCCTGAACTTGGGAGTGGTTTGTAGTGGGCTGAACGATTGAAGTATGGAGTTACTCTAGAATAGAAAACATCAGAAGATACTTCTCTATATGTATTTGGTTTCCTGAATAAGCACTAAGGTGACTGAGATGATTAATATACAGCCTTGCCCTTTAAGAGAGAAAAGCATTCAAAGGAATGCATGACAAAGAAAAGAATGTTGAGTGCTCTGATAGAGGCATGTGCTTGACTATTGCATAGTACCAGGTTGTTAGTGGAGAAAAGCTTTAGGTATCTGGCCAAGAGTCCCAGCACCAATTACTGAGTAGACTTTTTATTACTCCATTGTACTGGAGTAATAAAGGCATTTATTACTTCAATAGTCAAACATTAATTGACCGTAAAAGTATGGGCTTATTTCTGGGCTCTCTATTCTATGCCATTGATTTATATACCTGTTTTAATGCTAGTACCATGCTGTTTTTATTATTACGCCCTTGTAGTATAGTTTACTATCAGGTAACATGATAATTTACAATTTTGTTTTTTTTTTCACTCAGGATTATTTGGAGTCTTTTGTGACGCCATATAAATTTTTGGAATATGTGTTCTAGTTCTGTGAGACATGACATGGTATTTTAAGAGGGGTTGTGTTGAATCTATAGATTGCTTTGGGTAGTATGGACATTGAAATGATATACATTCTCCCTATCCATGAACACAGTATATGCTTCTACTTATTTGTATCTTCCTCAATCTCTTCCTTCAGTATCTTTTAATTTTCTGAGAACAGGCCTTTTACTCCTTGGTTAAATTTATTCCTAGGTATCTTATTTATTTATTTTTTGTTAAAATTGTAAGTGAGATTGTTTTCGTAGTTTCTGATAGTTCGTTGGCGTATAAAATGTTACTGATTTATGAATATCAATTTTATATCCTGCTGCTTTAATGAATACAAAAAAAAAAAAAAAGAAAGAAAAATGAAACTAGACCACCTCCTGACACCATACAAAATAAACTCAAAATGGATTAAAGACTTAAATGTAAGTCATGAAACCATAAAAGTCCTAGAAGGAAACACAGACTATAAAAACCTCAGACATTTTTAATAGGATTATTTTTTTCTGATATATATATCTCCTTGGACAATGGAAACAAAAGAAAAATAAACAAATGGGAATATACCAAATTAAAAAGCTTCTGCACAGCAAAATGAAAAGACAGCCTACTGAAGGGAAGAACATATTCACCAATGATACATCTAATAAGGAGTTAATTTCATAAATTTATAAAGAACTTATACAACTCAACACCAAGAAAACAAACAAATCAAAAAGTGGGCAAAGAATCTGAATAGATACTTCTCCAAAAAGGATGTCCAGATGACCAATAGACAATAAAAAGTTGCCAAGATGCTCAGTGTCACTACTCACCAGAGAAATGCAAAGTAAAAATCACAATGAGATATCACCTCTTGCCTGTCACAATGGCCATCATTGACAAATTAACAAGCAACCAGTGCTGGCGAGGATATGGAGAAAAGGGAACCTTAGTGCACTGTTGGTGGGAATGCAGACTAGTGTAGCCATTGTGGAAAACAGTATGGAGTTTCCTCAAAAAATTGAAATGGAACTGCCTTATGATCTAACAATTTCACTTCTAGGAACGTATCTGAAGAAACCTGAAATACTAATTCAAAAGAATACATGCATACTGATTTTCATTGCAACATTATTTATAATAGCCAAGATTTGGAAGTAGCCTATGTACCCATCAGTAGATAAGTGGATGAAAAAGCTGTGGTACATTTACACAATGGAATTGTACTCAGCTATGAAAAAGAAGAAAATCTTATTTTTCGGGACAGCATGGACAGACCTAGAGAATATTATGGTAAGTGACATAAGCCCATCAGAGAAAGACAAACACTGTATGATTTCACTTACATGTGGAATCTAACGAACAAAATAAACTAGCAAACAAAACAGGAACAGACTCTTAGATACAGAGAACAGACTGACAGCTGTCAGAGGGGAGAGGGCGTTGGTGACGAGGTGAAAAAGGCAAATGGATTAAGCAAAGAAGAAGAAGAAAAACAAGACAACAGTATGATGATTGCCAGAAGTACAGGTAGATGAGGGGAGGTGGAAGAGGGCAAAGCGGGGATAAATGGTGGTGGAAAGAAATTTGACTTTGGGTGGTAAGCACACAGTGCAGTATGTGAATAATGCCTTACTGAACTGTACATACACTTGAAAGCTGTATGGTTTTATTAACCAGTGTCACCCCAATCAATTTAATAAAAATAAAAAGCTTCCTAAGTATCTGAAAAAAATATATATATAAAGCCTTAGGGTCAGAGAGGAGATGGGGTTGAGGGGAAGACTTTCCAGAATTTTGGCTTTGGAGAGAATACTGAGAACAGTAATGCCTTGGAATTGTCTCTCTGCCTAGAGGACAAAGGGTCCTGGCAGAAATAGACTCAAGAAGGATAATTGGCGAAAGTTAAATGAAGGCACTACTACCAAAGGTTTAGGCAGGCTTAAAAGGAACCACCAGGACTGGTAGAGAACCCAGGAGACAAGGTGAGGGAGCAATTATGAGAATGGAACCTGGGCTATAGGAGAGAATCTCCCTGCAGGAATTGAGCCCTTCAGTAGACAAACACAACCACTCCCAAACTGGCCCAGCAGGGAGAGACAGTCAGGGAATGCACCCCCAGCTAGTTTCTCTGCTGTCCAGTCTTCTGCCAGTGTCTCTCATTGGCTGAACCCGATCCGATGCCGGAGATCAAGAGAGCCCACTGGTGCATAGTCCATACTGGGCACACACAGGGTGGAGAAGAGTGGAGAGTGGTTCAGGAAGGGCAAACAATATCCAGCTAAGGAACTTATTAGGCACAAGGTGAAGGTAATGTTCAACAACATTAATAGCTCTGCTGAGGATGGAAACAATGAGTTTGTAATTGTACTAAATAGGAAGGATGTGTGGGATTTTTATCGGGTGATAAGGGAGAACTTCCTCTGTTAATTGAAAGAGATGCCACACTAAGACTTGTAATCTGCTCATTGGTGTCTATTTTCTGACACTAGCACCATGGACTGTGTGTAAAGGGATAGTGACACCAAGTGTTAAGTACCTACCTTTTCATGTATGACCCAGTCACACAAAAAAATAATTCTAAAACTTTTTGGATTCTTTTAGGCTTCAGCCACTGTTATTTCAGTTCAACTTAGTTCATTTCAATTTAATTTATTGCAGTTCAAAACACTTGCTGGAAATCTATAATTTCCTTGTACCTGTGCTAGATATGGTCAAGACACCAAAGTGAGATCTAGAACCTCTCTTCAGGCAGTTAAAATATAGGGGGAAAATGATTATGTAAACAAATTATACAATTAAAATAAAGCACAGCAAGTGTAAAACAAGACAGTAGAAGCTCTTTTGACTGGTTTCCACCTAATAGACTCTCTGTATTGATTGATAAGCTTCATTCCGTCTCAAACCATTGTGGTTGATGTGCTTAGCGGACTGAAGGCTTTCAGCTGGTAGGCCACATCTTGGCCTGCCTGGGCATTTCTGTAACATGTATGCTTTACCAAGAGCCTGTTGTGTTTGCTCCCAAACCTTTTTATGGGAGTTGTGCTTATTACTGAGTTTACACAATTTAATTATATGCCAGGCAAACC
The DNA here is from genome assembly GCA_004026585.1 of Noctilio leporinus. NCBI lineage: Eukaryota > Metazoa > Chordata > Mammalia > Chiroptera > Noctilionidae > Noctilio > Noctilio leporinus. The sequence goes on along the minus strand of PVIW01000337.1, from coordinate 384,713 downwards.
ATTGGAATAACAAGTGTAAAAAAAGCTTGTGATTGCATTAAAACAAAGTGAAACAGTGTGGAAAAACTTAATAAAGACTAGTCACTTAGAAATGCCAAATAGTACAGATAAGACAGCTTCTCATCCCTGAACCTGCCAGTGAAGATGGTATCGACAGATGAATCTGTTGATGGTAGACAAGGTTAAGGCAGTGCCTTCTTGACAGTTTCTAGATTTTTCTGTGAGGTGGGAGTAGGCAGTGAAATGCGAGGGTGGGACTTGAAGATAAAGAAGCTTTGAAGTAGATGCTGTGGAGAGTGGGAGAGGGAACTCATTGGAGGCATTTACAAGGACTTCTGTTTTTTTAAAAAAATTTTTCAGTCATAAGAAGGATTTCTTGATGGCACTGATTGCCCACCTTAGTTTGGAAATCATGATCATGTCATGGCACCAACCTAAGTGATATGTGATGTCCTCTAGCAGTGCTAAGGATGTTGGTATGAAGCAGAGAAATAGATGCTTGTAGTGATCTAGGAGCAGGATTTTGTCCACAGCTATGATAGAAATTTAAAGGGAAAAGACAGTCGAAGGTTGGAGCTAAGAGTGATTTAAGCCTTTCGTTTGGAATTCTTGTAATTCATCAATGATAATCACAAAGGCAAAGAGGAAAGATACCTGCTATATGTTCTCTAGGCCCTTTAGAAAACATGGAGCTGTTCCTTTGGCAGCATACATGTGATACAAGACAGGTGATACTGTAGGCATCGAGGAAATGTCACTGTTCAGAAAGAAATACCCACAAATGTTAGCATAGCAAAACTTGAAGTGTACAGTGTACCCAGCATGCTATTGGTGCTGTTGTAAACTAGTAAGTTAAGGGTACGATTGTTGCCGAAGGTGTTAGTATGCAGACTGAACACACTCAAGCATTTTATAAGAGCTAAGAAAGCATCCTGAAGCTCTTGAAAGCAAATAATCAGAAACAAAAGGAAGCCAAAGAGAAAAGTACTAGGCTCAACTGAAGGACCCGCCCACCTGCTCCATCAGAGAAGCACAATTTATGAGATTGATGGAAAAAAGCCTGGGCTGCTGGCTTTTTGGCTTGGGTGTGGCTGTGGCTGTGGGGGGTGTAAGTGAAGTGGTGGTGAAGGTCAATGGAACTGAAGACACAGGAACTGTGAGGCAAGGGAGTTCCAATAATGCCTTCTTTGAGGACTTTGAGACCACCTACAAGTGGTGTCAGGATTTGGGGCAAAGAGATAGATAGGGAGACAGTTGGCGAAGCCATTGACCAAAATGGAAATGGTTCCACAGATGTCAGTAGGTATGAGTCATGAGCTTCAAAGGGTTTTTCACTAAGGGAGGGAATAATGATTTCCCTCTTCTTATTTCTGTGTGGCCAATAAGATCTCTTCTTCTGTAAGCACAAAATGCATGCTTTTAACTGGACACGATATTGTATCATTTGAGGGGACATCTACCTGCTCTATATGTGAATCTTCTGGAAAATCTGAGAGCTACTTGGGTGCCTTAATTGGAACTAAGGTTCATTTCTTGCTCCTGTGATTCTACTTTGATATAAAATAAGTTTTCCTTTATGAGACATCAGTCAGTAAATAGAACAGAATGTAAGGTTAAATAATTAAAGTTATTTTCATTATTACAATTATAATATGCCTCACCACTTCAAACCAAATATCCACTTATCATTCCTGGAATTTTGCAAGAAATTTATTATTCAAGGGTGCAGAGATGATTTTTTTTGTTGAGTTAAACATTTTTATGGATTAGATATGAATTCAGTAAAAATAATTGAATTAAATTGGATGGCATGAATAATTCATGACATGTAATTTCACATCAGTTCTAGCATGAAAATAAAGCCTTGGGTTTATGTGGTGGGAAAATGTATTTTATAATTTAGAAAAGTAGCGACTATTTATTATTTTCTGGAAGATAATTCACTTTATGATTAAATAGAGATATTAAGTTGTAAGATTGAAAGAAACTATAAAATTTGAGGTAAGAGGCTTTGATTCAAGCTAACACTTCCATCTACTTGATGATCCACTAGTTGCTATGTTTGGCCATTGGTGATTTCGAAGATGAACCACAGTAGCCTTCTAGATCTTGAGGAGAAGTCCAATAGTTGTCAGAACATTCTAGGAAGTGTGAAAGCTGCCAGGCATTTCCTCTAAAGAGTGATGGCAACTTTGTGGCCAGGCCTGTCCTCTGTGGCTGGGTCCACAGGTCCTGACTACATGGAAGACTTTCCCATTCTTTTGTCTTCTCTAGGTGCAGGCTGAGCACCTCTTCTTTTCTGGTTTAACTTTAAATCCTTCATAGGGGAGAATGTGCAGCTGGGCCACTGGGCTGACTCCTGAGTATGTGGAGAGTGGGCCTTCTGGCACATTTCGTTGCAATCTGAATCTGGTACTGCTTGGGACAGCTGGTTAGAAACCTGACTCTGTGGAAGCAGTCCTTCATCTTAACAACATGGAGAGTCAGTCATTAATTCAGTGACATGGCTCATTTGTTGAGACGTGTATTTCCTTTGTGCTTGCCATGTGTGTAACCTAGGGTACTGGGACATCCGAGTGAGTAAGACTCAGTGAGTTTCTTGCAGGGTTGGATGGGGTGATGTAGTGGGGGCAGGGGCCAGGAGTTGGGAGGCTCAGATAAAAGTTTTAGTCGAAGAGTAAATCCAGATAGTTGAACACTTGGCCTGAGCCTTGCAGAGGGGTTGGGGTTAACTAAGCAGGAGAGAGGAGAGAAATGGGAGCATTTCAGGGGGTGAAAATAACCTGTGCAGTGGTGCTAAGGTTTGGGGGAGGTCAGTCTGGACCTGCCGGTTGTTGCTGGAGGGAAGCAGCAGGAGAGGATGGTGGAGGGTGAGGCTGGAGAACATTCAGGAGCAGGTTATGGAGGACCTCAGCTGCCAGGCTTATGAGTTTGAACTTGATCCTGGAGGCAAAGGGGGAGCCATTACTGGGCAGGGTAGGCTTCAAAGTCATCTGAAAATGTCTAATAAAAGTTCTTCCTCCCAAAGCTTTTCGGTTTGTCCAAGTCTCAATGGGCCCACAAAGGTATGTAATAATGATCAGTGTATTAACCCCTGCCATCATTTAAGGATGACCAAAAATTCGTGCACAGAAATTGATACCAATAAGTGTTATTATTTACAACAATGTTTTATCCTACTAGAGTCTTTTGGTCATTTTATAGCAACACAGCCATCATCCCCTTCACAAGACTTTTGCCATAGCTTTTATTATTTGAGATGAATCAAAGGCCTCAAGAGTGAGGTTTTCTACAGAACTTGAACAGATTTTGGAATAAGGCTCTGTATTTATGTTTAAAAGAAAAGAAGAGAAAATCTTGGAAATCATTTTACTTCCATAGTATACTTGGAAGACTGTCCCCTGGGCAGGAATCCAAAGTTTCTACATTAATTAATTAGTAAATACTGCCTGTTGAGTGGAATGTGTCAAAGTGGTTGAAGCCAGAGAAAATCAAGGAAGATGACAGACAAAATGGACTTTGTTGCCCAGTATCTTAGTCACTTTTAATGTTTTAAAATAATGTATTGTTTTAGTTAAATGATGAATGATTATTACGAATGAAGTTAAATGTACCTCAAAAGCACAAAGTTTTAAAAAAATCACTGAAAAATCTCATTTCCCAGAGATAACCACAAATGACATTTTGGTGGATATTGCTATAGAATTTATAGCTTTGTGTTCTCTGTTATTCGCAGTTTATAAATTTCAGAGATCTTTGTCCCCTCTATAGGATATGCATTATTAATTGTCTAGACATTTTTTACTCCTCAAATTTCTTAAATTAGAGACTATGTTCAATTTTGGTTCTTCTCTTCACAGTCCATGTCTTGTTTTATAAACAAACAAATCAACTACATACAGGGTACAATGCAGGTTAGAAGCTGGATCCTTTGTAATTATCCTTGATTTGGATAACCCTTTTTTTTGTGTAAAATATACATAATATTTTTAATGGTACACTTTTACCATTTTAACCAATTCACCGGCATTAAGTACACTCACAGTGCTGTACAGCCATCACTACTCTCTGTTTCTAGAACTTGTTGTCACTCCAAATAGAAACAATAACTCCCTAATTACTCCTATCCCTGAGCCCTGGTGCTTCTACTTCACTTTCTGTCTATGAATTTGCCTATTCTAGGTACTTTATGTAAGTGAAATCATACGGTGTTCGTCCTTTTATATCTGACTTGTTTATTTCACCTAACATAATTTCCTCAAGGTTCACCCATGTTGTAGGGAGCATCAGAATTTTATTCTGTTTTTTAAAAGATTTTATTTATTATTATTTTTAGAGAGAGGGGTAAGGAAAGAGGCAGAGGGAAGGAGAGAGAGAGAGAGACATCAATGTATGGTTGCCTTTCACCTGCCTCCAGCTAAGGACCTGGCTGGAGACCTGGCTTGCAACCTGGCTATGTGTCCTGGCTGGGAATCGAACCAGCAACCTTTGGGTTCGCAGGCCAGTGCCTTATCCACTGAGCCACCAGCCAGGGCCTATTCTATTTTTTTAGAGCCTGGATAATATTCCCTTGTATGTGCATACCACATTTTATTGGATAACCCACTTTTGGAATTTGGTTGGAGTTCATTCTTGTGTTTAGTGGTCATTTTGTAAGAGTAGATATCACTAGAAGACATCACCCATAAGTAATGAACAAAGGATGATATATTAAACGATACCCTTTTGTGATCTTTCCTGAGGCTTACTATTTAGTATTAAGATAATCAATCAATAACTAATATTGGAATTAAGGACACTTGTTACATTTATTGATAAAAGAGACTTGAGTAAATTCTCAAGTACTTTAGCTAACTTTATTAAAATTCAAAAGGTTGCAGTTAAGTAGAACTACACAATTAAAAATGTCAGCGTTTGAATAAGTACAAGTAGAGAAATTCAGATAAGAAAACCATGTCTAAAAAAAAAAAATGAAAAAGAAAACCATGTCTAATAATCTTTATGGTGATGTAGAAATTTAAGTCTTACTTAATTTTAGATTTTTTTCCCCAGGCATGAATGGATTTTTTATAGCCAGCAAAAAAGTGCGAAATGATTTCTCTTTGCATTGGGCAGGCTGCCAGCTCAGTCTTCCCATCCAGGATGGTGCTCCTCCAACTGAAGTGAGTTAGGGACCCTCCTATGGACCGCGATGCATCGTGGGGAGCAGATGAAAGTAGACATGTTCTCCCTCTGCATTGGTTCTTCAGGAGATCTTTAAGAAGTTTCCATTTTAATTTCAGTGATTATAAAACATTAACAAACATTTTCAAGATCCTGTGGCATTTGTTACTGGATTAGCCATTTCTAATTTTGATTGTCTTTCACTATAATCAAACTTCCGTGGTTTATGTTAATTTATAATTCTGAGGCGTTGCTGTTGAGACTGGTGTAGCTCTCCTAACTAGTCGCTGAACCTAGAAACTGAGCTACTCAGTGTCCACTTCTCAGTCTGGTTTTGTTGTCTGTTCAAGTACATTTTAAGAGGGAAATTATGCCCATGGTGATATTCCAAATTTAGGCCAGTCCCCAGAATGAGAAAGGACAACTGTATCTTTTTTCTTCAGATGGTGCTAACGACCCACTAACAAGTCCTTTGCTATTCAACCTTTCCTTTTCATCAGAGGCACTAGTAATTACCTCATTTATTCACTCATCCAACTAATACTTACAAAATGTTTACTGTGCAGTGGACATGTTAGAATAAATTATATGAAAACGTGTTCTGCTAATTATATTTAAACGAATATATTTTTCCCCGGGACAGGAGTTAAGCAAGACATCCAGATTCTCTTGGTAAACTTACAGTGTGTTTTACTGCCAGCGCTACTTAGGCAGCAACATTTTATAATATGTGCTATTCCTAAGTCTTAATTTTCTCACTAGGTTGCAAGTCCCTTGAGGGGAGCATGCTGTATGGTAACCCTCTCCCGCTACTCTTCAGAGCAAGCAGAGTACTTTGTGGCTAATTGGTGGGTCCCATCAACCAGAATGTTCTCTAGCTTCTGGCTGCCTGAGGCCATATGTTTATACACTCAGATGCGAACTTGCTGCGGGTGCTTTCCTGCTGTGGCCGCTCTGGCATCATTGCTATTCTTGTCGTCATTATTCATGGTAATGGTGGTAGTGGGGTATCATGGAGGCAGAGATTTAAAGAGAAGTATGCACAGCTTTAGAGTGAATAGATTGGCTCCCCTACCTGGAAGATGTATTTGACCTTAAAAATGAGAATTAAAATATACATTGTTCAGGGTTGTTGAAAAAGTTCAATGAAATAACATAGGTGTCAAAAGATGAGGTGACAAAATTGCAGTGACAATAATTTCAAATGATTTGCTTCTTTTGCTCTCAAGGAGATTCTTGTCCCCCATCCACTCCATCCCCAGACTTGGGCCCAGGGAACCATGAACATGGAGAAGCAGGTCTTGGAGAAGGAGGAAGACCCAGCTGATAGAAGGAAGCCTGATTTTCGTAACAGAATTAGGGTGCAAAGTTCACCAGGGAGGCCCATGTGCATCAGAAAGAGTCTAAATGCTATCAATTGGTGATTTTAGGTTTTCTCTCCTGATTCCCCTTGTCACTCAGTTCCAGGAACCTTAAAAAAAAAAAAAAAAAAAAGCCAAGATACCAGTTATTAAGAAAAATAAAGACACCCTGGCTTCTTAGATGGCTAAGATGAATCTGTGTCCAAATCTGCTTATCATTGTGAAAGCAGTATGCATCCGCCTTGCTCCTAGTTGGCATTTGACAAAGGGTTTGTTCCTTGTTCCACGTTTTCCTTTTATTTTTCTTTCTCTCTACTGTTACCTATATATAGAACCCATGATATATAATATCATAATATGTAGTAGCAATATGGATTTTTAAATATGTGTGTGTGAGTGCCTGTGTGCGTTCCTATCAATCCAGGAACTGGCAGCACTCACCTCCCGTATGAGTAACAAGGTAACTGGAAATACTGAGGGGTGCATTTTCTGGTAATCACAATGACTGGGATGGCCACCAGCATGATCAGGGATGCAAAACATTCAGCAGAATGTAGGACAGCCCACCCCCCCACAGAGGGAACCGTCCTGCCCAAAAGGCCCCTGGCATCCCCAGTGACCACACATTTACAGTGTGGATGACCCCTCAACAACTTTGTGAGTTAGAGACTGTTTGTGATTCTGTCCTAGGGATTAACAGCTTTCCAGGGGAAGTAAGAGAATCTCTGCCTTGACGAATGGTATTACTCTGTGAGAATGGAGACTGCTTCTTGATCCCTGCTGTGAGATTCTAGATGTGTTAAATTCTCACCTATACGTGAATATTATTTCAGATGTTAGGGCATTGTATCGTTGTTCTCTTAGCAAAGGTATGGATGAAATAAGGGTGATGCTGTTTGGATATTTGCCCCCCAGACATTCTTTCATTGGGAAGTTATCAGACAAAAATTGGGTAGGCTTTGTGGACAAAGCATTTTACTAGAAAAGTAATCTTAGCATCACTGCATGCACACACACAGACTGCACACGCACAGAGGCTGCACACACAGAGATCTACACACACAAAGAAACTTTGGAGGGCTCTTTTGATATGGCACAGGGAGACCGGCAGTGCCAATAATAGCACAGGGCTGTATCTCTCGCAGTGCTTTTGAAGGCATAGAAAGCCAATGACAATTCCAGCAGTAGCTAAGATATATTTTGTGGTGGCTAGAAAGAAACGGGCATTCATGTAGGAATCCAGGAAATTGTCTTTGGGCCTTTGAAGGTACATGGAAATCTAATGACACCTCAGAGGAATAGCGTTCTCAGGTTTTAGATGCCACAGATGCCAGCGATGCTAAAGCCAGGATATAAAACCTTTCTTACAGGGCCTTTAAGAATCCTCAGTGTGCTTTTATTAGCAGGCTGCGTGTGTACATAGAAATGTTAATGGTCTGTGGAGCAAGCTCAGCTTGTTTTTGCAAACTACAGAACTATAAAAGTTATCTGAAAGGACACACATTCTCCTTCCTTCCTTTGTTCTTTTGTTTATTATTTGCTTCTCTCTATAAGAATAGAGCACCTATCATGTGCTGGGTCCTGTGGATACAAAGATGAATCCGATGCGGGTTCTTCTCTCCAGAAGCTTCTGCCTTAATGCGGGAGAAATGTGCACGTTAATGTCTGCAATGCAAGGTAGAAGGCGATAATGATGCAAATAAAGCACAAATTAAGTGGAAATTTAGCTGCAGAAGAAATTACTTCTGGCTGATAGGATCAAAGGAAGCGACATAGAGGAAAGAGTGGAAGTGGCATTTAACTGTTTTCAAGAACATGTAGGATCTGGACAGGTAGCAATTAGCTTGTAGGGAGAAAGGAGAGGTTATTGTGAGGGAGGGCAACCCAAGCTGGAGGAGCAGCGTGCAAAGGCTGGGACAGGAGTGGCGTGACATGGGACAGCTAAGGGATAGGAGGTTCCTGGTATGCACTTCTGATCATTCAGAGACGGAACCTGTATTTATTTCGTCATTAATTAATGATGTGGCATTCTGGTCTTTATGTTGTGATGTGCCACAGAAGTTCCTGTGGAGCTTGTGAAAAATTCCAATGCCTGGGAGCCCTTCCACACACTGTCATTTAGAAGAGTCCAGAGATCCTGCTGTCTCTCACTGCCTGCTGTGGCATTCCCAGCAGCCAGCCACTGGAGACTTGCTGTGTGTGTCGCCAAGTTGGGACACAGCACTGGGATGCCAGGAACAGGAGGGAAATGGAAATTACTTTTCTAAGAAGCATAATCCCCAAATCTCCTCTTAAGCGACTACAATAACATCTCATATTTTATTTAATTTTCTTTTAATGGAAAAACCTGTTATACTAAATGAAAGCAAGTGACTGGTAAGGAAGATTTGAATAATGTTTATAAGCCTTTTATATGATTTTTTATTGAGTTTTTTGGTCTCCTAATTGATTAATAAAGGGAAGAATGAGGGAAGACTGACATGTGTTAAATTCTATCAGGGTTCAGATAGAGTGAAATTATTCCCACTTTGCCAATAAAATTCTCAAGGTTGATTGCTATTTTTAATTTATCTGAGCAGTGCTTTTCAGTGAAGCACCATGGGTCCTGATTGTTCTGTAAATAGGGAATTTTACCTGAGGAAGTGAAGTCTTCCCCTTCACAAGCAAATTTACGGGCTTTACAGTAGCTGATCTGACAGGAATGATGTCACATCCATGCTCTGCTGTGGTTCTGCCCAGGCCACTGGCTGATGTCTTTGTAAATGGATCTCCTGTTGCGTGTTTGGCCTGACGTGGGCTTCCCATCCCCGAGCCCAGGGTCTGGCTACCGTAGTGTAGGTTACTTAGTCCACCTGAGTATGCAGAACAGTCTGCCAGCCAATGAGCCATGCAGTCATGTCTGAAACTGCAGGGTTGCTTTTGAATAGCCTGACTTAGCAAACTCCCTGCTTGCTCTGTCCCCTTTTGCCTTCTTCTGACATTGACATACAAGGCATTCCTGGGTCTGCTTACCAGCCTTGCCATAATCCTGCAAGATAAATAATAGTAAGAAGCATACTCATTACTATTTACCAAGTGCCTATTACATGTCCGATATGGTGCTGGGGTCAGAAAGGTGAAATGATTTTCCTGAAGTCACAAAGTAACTAGGTGGCCGGCTTAATACACCAAGATACAGCTTTGGCCTTTCTGTCTGGATGGATCTCACACTCAAGGGGAACAGGGTCTTGGTCCTTTACTAACTCCACTTGGGCTAGGAGGCCGACAGTCTCCGCAACAGATAAGCTGCCTCACCTAAATTGCACTTGGTTGACAACAGGCGCCACATGCAATCCTGCCTTGGTGCTGCATCCGGTCAGACTGCCTCGGTAGGCCCGGAACTGCCCAGCCCTCAGAGAAGCAAAGCCCTGTTAGGTTTGGACACTCTGGGAAAACGCCCATGGTCCCTGGGTCCACTGTCAGTGAGACCTATATTTTGAATCCCATTTGTCATGGATGGTGTAGGGAAAGGGCAAGTGTAGTGGGAGGGGTGGAATGAACTGCAAATCGAGCCTTAGCTCCCTGGCGCCAAGTGCAGCCTGTTCTGAGCTAGCTCACTGGGTCCTCACGACCACTATAAGCCAGGGTGGTGGTGGTGGGGTAGTGCTTCTCACTCAGGAAGGTGCTCAAGCCTGGTGCTGCTTCGCTGTCCCCTCACTGCTGTGGCAGGGTCCTTCCTCAGGATGACCAGACCTCAGGATTCTCCCCTCTGACTCCCCTGGAAAGATATTTTTAGAGCCAGTGTGGACGAGGGCCAACTGGCCAAGGTTCATATCTGGACTTTGCTGCTTGCCTATGGGTTAGGTTGGCTCTTCAAGCCTGAACCTAACTAAACCTTAGATTTATCATCCCTCAAGGTGGAAAACATACCCAAGTCATAGGGTTGTCATTAGGCTCCAATGAGATAATTGTTACAAAGTACTTAGCATGTGACCTGGCTCATGCTTAAGAAAGTGAGGGACTCAAAAAGTAATGGACTCTAGAAATGGAAGCGCTGTTATTATTGTGACTTTTTTGAGGCTAAATCTTAATTAGATGCATACTCTGACCCATAAATTTCCCTCTTTAGATCTTGTCTTAAAAGAACTTAAGTCATGATAAAATGTCTTTTCCATGCCATCTGGTTTCCTGTGTTTGCACTCCCATTCTCTCTACCTTTCTATTGTTCTGTTACAGGTGAGTTGCACGTACTTCCAGGTGCAAGTCAGTAGCTATTACCATATAAAAAATGAGAAAAAGAATAGCTTGCTGCTTCCTGATGTTTACCAGTTGAAAAACACAATACAGCACTTAAGATTTTCAGTGTAGAGATTGTGTGGAGTCAGCATTCAAACTGGAGATAAAATGTTTTCATGCTCAACTAGTTGGTACAAAGAGGGAATTTTAATTGATACTTGTGTCAGCATTGCTCTCTGATACAGGGGCCAGCATGACATATCCACACCTGTGTCACACACACACACACACCAAGTCATTGTCAGTGATTGCTTGCTCTGGCTTGAACACCTTTTGCTAAGAGGTTCATTTTTCTGCACAATCTCTGATCTAGGTTTACCTGTAGCCTATTCTTATTTCATGGACGGAGGTCCTGATAAGACTTTGCGTGCCATGCTCGAGCTCCAGCGGAACCAGCCGTCCTGCTTTAGAGAGATACTAGGAGGGAATCTTTTCCTATGGCAACACAGAGCAGCTAACTGAACCCAATGTTTGGTTGAAATCTGCCTGTGATGAACCCAGTTTAATTTTTGTTTAAAAATGCCATTACATTTTCTACTCAAATGTTCCTTTCCAAGCTTTGTTCTGCCTGCAGTGTGAGCTTTCTAAGAAATCAGAGTCTTGCTGGAGTGTATTCTGTATCCAAGGTAGGCTATAAGAGAGGCTGTTGCTAAGGGAATCAACTGAGAAATTTAAATGAAATCTTACTATTACATTTAAATTTCATGGAACATCTGACCCAAGAAGGGGAAAAAGAAAATGGAGTAGAATTATAACCGGTGAAGACTAATGAGATGGGCACTGTCGTTTTAGAACCCCCTCCCTTTGGTGTTCATGTTTCACTTTTAATGGAAAAATTCTGTTTTTCTTTCTGCAAAGGGCCTAGAGAATCTGTACCTGCAAAGATATTTTGCCTTTCAGGGCATGTTGCCTACTTCAGAGAGAGGTGCGGTGCTGGGGAGGACACAGTGCTCTAGTGTTTTAACCATCGAAACCTAAATCTCAAGTGAGAAAAGAAATTGTGGTTGACTCAGTGTGACTCTTTGGCCAGTTCCATTCTATCTCAAATGATTTTTTGCTCTGTTATACACTAGATAGAAAGAAGCTTTCCTGTGCTGAAAAAATAGTCAAAGCAATTCCCGTGGGTGATCTTAATGATTGCACTAGTAATATTGGGATATGATTAATATGTTGGGTATTATATTGGGAATTTATATACATTATTACATTTAAGTGCATACTATGGTAAGATACAAGTGTGTCCCAAGTATATAAAATACTCAGTAGCTGAATGTGAGATGACAGTGGTTATTTCTGCATTTGTGTGCCTCTAGGCCAAGTGTATTTAGAACAGACAATGTGAAATTGCAGTTTTGTGAGGGTTAACTGTCATCAAATTTATCTAGTTCAACTCAAAACATGTTTGCATATACCCGAACTGGCAGCGGTAGTTCTAGAATTAATTTCCTTGGGACATCCCTGACATGTTTAACAGGCATAAAAACGTGGGATTTTCTTCATGGTACCCATGACCATGCAGCAAAAGTAAAACTCTTACATGTTTTATCTAATGATCACAGAACTGAAGAGCCAGAAGGATCCCGGGCCTTTGTAGTGGTGGCTTGGCCTTGTTTTACGAAAGTGAGGCCCTGAAGGTAAAGGGACCCGCCTGTGGTCAGGGGGTCGGTGAGGACCTGGTGAGGCTGGGACTTAGGCCTGTGTGACTTCTATAACATCGTGTGCAACTTTCCCCTATTGGCTTTCAGTTACAGGCCATCAAAGCCAATGTTGCCTGTGATGTGGCTGTTGTAGACAGAAACTAGCGGGTGTGGGCCTGTGGTTGTACCAGGCACAGGGTTCTAGGCAGCAGGGAGCCCTGCGGTACAGGGAGCCGTGGGGCTGGGAGCTAACATCCCCTGGGGAGCTGAAGAAGGTGTAGGTGCCAGATGAGGAGGGATGGGCCATCGTGGAGCAGGGACCTGCAAGTGCATTTCCCAGAATGCCAGCAGGAGAGACTGCTGTGATGAGGGCCTGGCGGTGGACTGAAATGACCACCTTGGGCCTTTTGGCGCTCCCAGCCTGCCTCCCTATGAGACACACTTTAGGTTCCTTCACATGGTCACCTGGCCACGATGCAGGCCTGCACCATGTTTCTGGTTGGACGAGGCACCACAGTTGAACTCTTTCTCTCCTCTTGAGGGTTTCACCTCCAGGGTCTTACGGTCCTCCCCTGCCCCGGCACCATCCCTGCCCATCTCTGCAGGCGTCAGTGACTTGGCCTTCTAGGGAGGAAGGAGTTAGTGCTAGAGGCTGCACATTTCTTCTCCCAGCAGGGCGGCTGCTCTCCTACTCCTTTGCTCAAGTCCAGCACCACCAAGCTCTTCATGTCTGCTGTTTCTCTCTCACATGCACAAGGATCAAGTTCCACTTCACTAGACCAGTAAATTAAAGCATGTAGATAGAAAGTAGCCATATGGAACATATACATCTTGGTAGGGCCTGTGGGCTTGTGAGTTTTAAAAGTGCAATAAGTTTAATAATTTGGACAAATGTAAACCTGTCTGTAAGACAGGCATGTTTCTTTTTACATGGTAGAAACCAGTCCTTACCATGTCGAAGGACTCGGAGAACCTTTATTTCCCAGCTTTAGTTAACAGTATATTTTTAAAAATGGGTTTTCCATATTTGTGTGTAAAGAAATTGTATTCTGGTTTTGTTTAACTTGAGGGGGGCCCACCATTTTTCATGTAATCATCTGAAAGATCCTGTAGACATTCGGTTTTTCACTGCTTTTCTTGACAGCAACAGGGTTGCTTCAAATATACAGTTAGGGTCAGCATTGAATTTGTTGTTGTTGCTCTGTGTCTATTTCGTTCTAAGAGGATTGGGGCATACTACGAAAGAAAAAGAATCCAGGAAAAACTCATTTCATAGTCAATGAGTTAAACCATTAGAGAAAACTGACTACACGCTTAATAAGAACAGTCATGGGATATTGGAGCTAAAATAGTTAATACAGTGGAAGAATGCTTTTCTCACTGAAAATCTTGGAACCCTGTGCTTCAAACAGGCAGAAGCCCTGAGTGGGAGTTGGGGAGGTAAAGGGAGCCTGCTCTCCCCTTGGCTTTCTTAGGTACTTTCCTGCTCAGCAACGTGAAAACCACTTTTCTAATGCATTGATTATACAGATATAGTAATCTCTTAAGTAAACATAAAGTGTTGTAACTCCAGAAGCATGTTTTTATACACCATTTTATTGGGCCCTGGGGAACAGACAGCAAAGACGTTATTATTCTCAATGTCCGAATTTTTCATAAAAGGAAACCAAGGAGCAGAGAGAGAGGTTAGCAACAGGTCCAAGGCCATACTGCTAATACGTAAGGTTGCAGAGATTGGAATGTAATTCTTCTGACCCTTTGTTCAGGGCTCATTTCATGGAATCACTGGATTCTCTGCAGATGAAATAAAAGCCTAGGCTTCCTTTGAACTGATGAGAACTGTTTCTGGGATGTTTATGCAGTAGTGGATGGTGAACTGGAAGATAATTCAGAAGGTGGTGACAGGGATACAGCCCTTCAAATCATAGAAGCTTTAAAAATGCAAATCGCCTTGAGAGTTCATTTGTTGGTGTGAACTGGTTTCAGTAAAGGATTGAGAGGCTGTGTAAGAAGGGGCTGAGGCTCTGAAGGTCTGGGAGCCTTAGGACTGGGAGTGGGTGTCAGAGCAAAGGGAGGGCGAGGTAACTGGGAAGCGTCAACTTCCTGCAACTTCAGAGAGGAGCATCCAGTGGCCCAGGGGACACGTGTAGCCCACCAGTTTTCAAATGCAGTCTTCGTTCCCTTTTCAGGGTAAAAATTAGAAGGCTGCTTTCATGTTTCCACTTCTCCAATATGTCATTTTTTTTTTCAGTGACAGTCTTTTATTCAATGTAGTAGGTAAGCTGAATTTTAAGAATATTGTATGTTTCCCCATGGGACTAAATTAAGCTATTTGCATTTTGAATGGAATAAAAGGATCTAAAAACATTTCCCTCCTCCTGAATCATCCTTAGAAAAAGAGGTTACTCACCACTAATTTATAATTTTATCTGGGTAAAAACTACTTGCAGGAAAAAAAACCCCAAAAACCATAACTGTCTGAGTGCAGCAATGCTAGTACAGAATGGGGACCATTGGGTGGAAAACACAGTGAGAGAGACTTGGGTTCACCCTCACAACAGCAGCGGCGAAGTCACAATTGCCCCAGAGCTGGTCACCAGGAAGGAGCAGGTGGCTTAGAGGTACAAGGTGTGCCATCCCTGTGAGTGTGCGGAACTCCACCGGTCCTAGGCATGAGCCCTCAACCTCTGTCTGGGTCCGTGGCATGTTAGACCACTCTGTTCTTCTGACATCCAAGATTTGGTTATCCTAAAGGTTTTCATTGAGCTATCCATCAGAAGACATAATTGGACTATCTTGCATTTGAGTGGGTAATGCCGAAAAACACCTTGGTTTGAGTTTCTTATGGTTTTGTGAATTTCTGACTGTTGAAAATTTCTCAGAAAGAGTCTGAGAATGTTACGATGTTAATTGGGCCAGATTTGCTAATATATTTGAAGGGCATGTAATCTCTGGATTAAAAAAAATACCTGATTTGAATATTAGGTGATACAACAATAGTCTACACACTTTTTATGTGTCCTCAGGGCAAAATATGGAGAGGGACTATGTTCCTGGAGGTGTGTATAAAGTGCCCATATTTTCCATTGTTTTGCATAGGTTTTCAAAGGTTTTTTTTTTGTTTTTTGTTTTTTTTTTAGATTTTTAAAAATTAATTATTTTTAGAGAGAGGGAAAGGGAGATAGGCACAGAGGGAGAGAGACATCCATGTGTGGTTGCCTTTCACCTGCCTTCAGCTACAGAGCTGGCTGGAGACCTGGCTTGCAACCTAATTTATGTGCCCTGGCTGGGAATCGAACCAGTAACTTCTGGGTTCACAGGCTGGCACCTTATCCACTGTGCCACCAGCCAGGGCAGTTTTCAAAGGATTTTTATTTTTATTTTTGATTCATTTTCAGATTTCAAATAGTTTTTCCTAAGTGGTTAGTTTCACCTTTCCCTGTCTATCAGCTTTAGTACTTAATGATCTGTAATAAATTCATGTTTCAGTGTATTAAGGGCTTGATATTACAAGCAGACCTCCCCAAAAAACCCTCTAAGTGAACTGTTTTATAATATACATAATTTCCCAATTTATATGTTTTATAATTTGCATTTTCTTACAGCAGAGCTGGAGAGCCCTTTTTCTAATCATAAGTCACTGATCCACAGGAAAATTAAGAGCACCTTAATTTCTTTGAGAAATATACTCCTCTTTGCCTTAACAAATAAGAACAGGGGGCATAAAACTATTTAGTAAATGCAAGAGATAAAAATAATAAATGCAAGAGATAAAAATTAAGAGACATTTAGGATAAAAATAAAAAGGAGAGCGATCACAGAGAGGAACACACACGCACACATGCGCATGTATCCATGCAGGAACAGAGGAGAAAACAAAGACCTAGAGTGAGAGAGAGACAAAATGAAACAGGCACCTAAAGTGAATAGATAGGAACATATGCAAGGCTCAAAAATGGAAATCTTTTGGTGTGGGGGCGGCTATCATGTAATTATATAACTGAATGAGAGGTTGTGGCAAATGTGATGAATTTAGACTGTCGGTCCTTGCTAATGACATTCAAATCTACAAGACAGAACACTGTGCTAACCAGAGAAAATCCACGTATTACCTGCTGGCCACCCGGTTAGACACCTGGGTTATGAACACCCACAGAAATAAGAGCTGTCGCTCTGGCTGGTGGCACAGTGGATAAGGCACTGGCCTGCGAACCCAAAGGTTGCTGGTTCTATTCCCAGTCAGGGCACATAACCAGGTTGCAAACCAGGTCCCCAGCTAGGTCTGTAGCTGGAAGCAAGTGAAAGGCAACCATGCGTTGATGTCTCTCTCCCTCTGCCTCTCTCCCTCTCTGCCTCTCTCCCTTCCTCTCTTTCTAAAAATAATAAATAAAACCTTAAAAAAAATAAAAAAGAGCTAACATTTACTGAAAGGTTACCATGTGTCAGCCCTTGCTTCATGGGCCTTACCTTTAACAACTACAATCCTCACGTCCCTGGAGGCACGGAACTGTCATTATCCTGATTTGAGAGATGAGGAAGCTGAGGCATAAAGAAGTTACAGGACCTACATAATTGGTGGGGCTGGGATTTGAAGCTGAGGAGTCTGGCTCCAGAAAGAACTATGAACGCAAAGGGAAGTCCACACAAATGCAGGAGAGACGTAGAATGGCACTCAGGTAGGCCCAGCCATCCCCCTGCCCAGTTGCCCAGCCACCATGCAGTGCCAACAGATGTGGCAGGACAGAGAGAACGCCTTAGAGAGAACACAGGAACCTCTGAGCTGGTCTTCCAAGGAATAACATCCCAATCTTCTGACTTCGGCCAGTGAACATAATCTGTGTCATTATTTTAAAGCATGAACACTGTTTTCTGCCTCTTAAAGGCATACAGATGAATGAGCGGTGGTGAAGGAATTCCCTCCTTGGCAAATGCTTGCTTTTTAATTTATTGCTATTTATTTGCTTGTTTTGGCCTCCTAGAAACTTAAAGTGACAGTATGAATTTCCCTTAGACCATGAACAGCAGTTTTGTGTTTCTTTTTCTCTTTCCCCAGATGAAAATGGTGTTCTAGAAGGATTACCATGGTTGTGTTTTTGACTAGCCTGTGACAGGCACTCAGAAGTGTTGAATAACTGAATCACAACATTTAGCATTTATTTAACAATAGATATACCCTCACAAGTTTCAGGAAGTATCCATATGCAGCATTTTACTAATTATCTCAGAAACTTGTTGAAATAAGCAGGTAGATTTATTATGCCCATTTTACAGAGAAAGAAACCAAAGCCTGGAGGGCTAAGTGATGTAATGGAGGGTTTACAGCTATTAAGTGATGATCCTGGTACCCAAAAGTTTCTGCTTCTAAATCCAGGTTCCATCCACTGGGCCACACTGCCTTTCAGTGATTTAAACAGAAAGCCAGGGAAAAATCTCAAGGGAAATGTTTTTATTTGTTTGTTTTCCTGGAGCTGCAGTATTTCTGAACAATGTGAACCTTTTTCTGTCTTGAAAGGAGGAACATATGTATGCAGTGTTGAAATTCCATAGGCTTCTTTCAGATCTTTAACCCTTTAAGAGAATATTTAGGACTATGATTTTTCTGTTTATGTTTAATGTCTCACTTTCTGTTCCTCTGCC
Organism: Noctilio leporinus; assembly: GCA_004026585.1. NCBI lineage: Eukaryota > Metazoa > Chordata > Mammalia > Chiroptera > Noctilionidae > Noctilio > Noctilio leporinus. Next base: position 366,640 of record PVIW01000337.1, on the reverse strand, counting down.
ATTGAAGGAGGACAATAAAGATGATGCTTTAATGCAGTTAGATTTTTTCCCAGGCTTCAGATAAGATCTCTTTTATAAGGTTCACTGCCAAAGTCAGTTGCGGTAATAGCCATAAGAGTTTTGGAATATTTGCCAATGCATATTTTCCTATCACACCATTTTTGAAATTATTTTAAGTAGATATTGCAATTATTTTAAAGCCCTGTTTTTACTTTTAAAAGCCTGAGTTGAAAATTAAATTCTCCTTGGGAACAAAGGAAATACCTTCTCCTTCTGAACCGTCACTCTGCTCTTTATTTAGCTTCTCTCTCCTCCAAAGCCAGAGAACTTTGTTATGTGAGTGAGAGGTGGAATATTTTACTGGGACATGCTTCAAAGCACCCGCCCCCACCTGCACACACATGCACACACTCCCAAAATCAAGAAATTAAACATGATTTTATCAAAAGAATGATATGAAAGGAAGACTCCCTTTGCCAGAATTTTGTTTTGTCCTCTCCTTTCAGGGGAAAGAGGGGCTGAAATGTGCTTAATTGTTTGCTACGTTTCCTGTGCGTACATACTTATCCCTCATATTATCTGAGACCCATTGAACGTGGAGTGTTTAGAAAAAAGAGAGGAAAACTAATACAAGTTGAAAGGAAGAGGCTCGCATCTTAATTTTAAGGGAACACGGAAAGCCAAATGCTTTCAGAAAAGGGCCCCTTCATGGAGTAATTTGCCTGGTATGGCATCACAGTTTGTTGTATAATTTCAGCCCTGTTACTATGGAAACCTGCTTTAGTGTAGCAGTGATTGTTAATCAGGATTTGTCGTTATTCCCCTTTCATCACGAGGCTCTATATCCTTATGGATTAAATCACAGTTCTCATTGACAATGGCATAGATCAAACATTATTGCCCCACATAAAACAATGGGCTGCTCCCTGTCATTTCCCCTCATTACCAGAAGCTGTGAACGCCAGCTGAAGTCTAACTTTTTTTTTTTTAATAAGGAAATCAAGGCCCCTCTTGGCTCCTCTGCTACCTCGCCAAGTAGGGGAGGATGAGGGCTACTTTCCTTCGAACTCCCTGCACCTACTGGAAAGGCAAGGCAAGCCCCAATTCATGCTGTTGCAAACCTGAGTCTGCAGATGCAACTCCAGGCAGGAAGTTGTGTCAGCCTGTGAGTGCCGACTTCGCCCATCCTTTATCCGCATGTGTACACCAGGCATTTAACTGGACTCTCGTTCTTGGAGCAGTCTGCCTTCCCTTTCTTTCTGGTTGATTTTCTGGGTTCCTAGCTGCTGCTGCTCGGGAGGAAGACTGTGTCATGACTGGAGGCCAGACTGCTAACCCCAGTGTCTGCTGCTGTTCTGTCCGGGGCTATAGGGTAATCCTTTGCCCTTCTCGCTTCGGAGAGCTGGGTGATGATATTATCTGTGTGGGGAAGTTCATGGCCCTGAAGTATTGTGCCGGATTTAGTAGCACCAGATCATCACTATTTTAAGGAAAATCAGCTTGCAGGAATCTGGGGACAAGGAGACTCTAGCTCCACAATATCACGATGTGAGAGTCTATTGCCAGTCCCAATAAGCCTTTTGATCGCTAATCGTTCTGTCTGTAGCAGGGAACTACTCACTGCACTGGTTCATGCTTAGCCTCTGGCGCCAATCTGCCTGGTCTGTATCTCTAGCTTTCCCACGAACTAGCTGTGTGACCTCAGCAAGCTCTCTGAGCTTCCTTCCGTATGTTGAAGGAATAACCTGGTATTCGAAAGGCTCTCAGACTAGTGACTTGGCACATTGTGGGTGCTATGTGGGTATTTGTAAATATTGGAAAAGGAAACAGCATTGTGCTTCCATGTACGGAAAATATATTCCGGATCAGATTACCCAAATATTAGTGAGGTGTTGAAAACAGCGCTCCCCTCCCCCGCTCACCTCGCCCCGCCTCTTCCCACTCCCTGCTTTCTCCTCTCCATCACGGCAATGTGCCCAACCCCCAAGTATAATTCTGATTGGCTAAATTAATTCCGCAGCATCCTGCTGTGAATAATTATGTTGATCCAGTGTGTATTCTGATGCCTTTTTTCCTCTCTTTGCCTAAATTATAATGTGACAATTGTGGCTCACAGCTGGCTCATCAGAGGTGGGCAGTTTGGGAATTGGCGCATCTGAATGTGCTTCTCTGTTAACCCTCTGTCTTGATTGCTTAAGACAAGACATATGTAAACCCCATGATTATTGCCATTTGTTTGGACTTTGCAACGACTCTGCCTTCAAAAATAAAGCTGCCGGGTTTGTTTTGGGGGAGGGGGCATGGAGGCGTCCCCTCCCCCTTTCCCTTTCAGACAATAAATAGCTGTCAGGCTTATGTCAAGGATGAAATTATAGGTGCACAGGAGGCCTTGATTACATTGTTTTGGAGGGATTGCTATTAACATACTGAAATGAAGTCTAATTTTTCACTGACAAACCTGAGTCAAAACTCAAGTGACAGAGACAGGACATACTGTGTGAGGAAAAAAAAAAAAAGGTCAGATAGGGGCCCCTGTCCTATAAATGGTGGGCTTTGCCTTATTTAAAACAAACACTAAAAACAAAAATAACGTATAGAAGAAGTATCTCGTTGGAAAAGAAAGACCACCTGATCAAGGATGAGATAAAACATTTGGGTTCGATAAGGTACTTCGTGAAATTACCATGCGTGATTTTCGAGTGTATTTAATTCATTTGAAGGCAGTGTCGAGATTATTGAGTCAGCCTGTGTTTTAGCTGGAAAGCGCTCTCTCTTGATTCTTTATTTTGCTTGCTGCCTGCATAATTCATTTCCTACTGCCACATCCCCCATGCACGCGTCCTCCAACGATGCGTGCTTATGATCACCCAATCTGCAGGGTGAGTGCCCTTGTTGTACTTTTGCTGTTTATACATGCTGATGATGTGAACATGTGGCTTGTTAATTTTCAAAATCCTTCATTTAAAAGGGGTGCTTTGCATGTGGCTTTCCTGGAATAGTTTAAGGAGTGGTGCCTCATATGAGGGTAGATTAATAATTATATGTGTTGTATTATAACTATCCCTGCTCACTATGGTGGAAATTTTCAAGTTATATATACACGCACATATATACATATGCATGGGTGTATGTATTTCTTATGCATGCATTTTGACATTTTAAGTGACTTAACCGGTTCTTTTATCCCATTGTTTCATTGTTACTCTTACTAAAGGGAAAAAATGGAAATTTAGTGTGGGTAGGAGAGAGAAGCGTGTCCTCCAATTTGAAACAGTGGAGACCATACGTGGACCATACTTTTACATATTTGAAATAAATATTTCCAGTAACTACTAAGTGCATGGTGCTGCGCTGCAGTGGTGGGGGCCCAGAGGTAGATTAGACATGGTTCCTACAGTCCAGGGGTGCGTGGTCTGGGTTGGAAGAGAACACATGTGCTCAGGTAGTGCGACTGGGCAGGAAGAGCTAATGTTCGCTTTGCTTTGCTTTGCTGTTCAGCTGTTCAGGGGCTGCAAAGGTAAATTGAGGAAGAGGAGGGATCAATGAAGGTTTGATGGAGGAGATTGTATTTAAACCCGGGGCGGGGGTGAGGGTGGTAGATGGTAAACAGAAATGGAAGAAAATCATCCCAAGCGCAGTAAAAAAACATCAGCAAAATCTGGGAGCTGTGCTGGTGAGAGGGCTGGTTTGGCTGGAGGTCCTCACCCCTGGCTATGCGTTTGCATCACCGGAGAACTGGTAGTAAAAAGGATTGCTGCCTGACATCTGTAAGGCAGAAAGTAGATGAGTGGCTGTCTGGGGGAGGGGGTCCTGGGGGGGAAATGGGGAGTCACTGCTAATGGGTATGGGGGTTCTTTTCGGAGTGATGAAAATGTTCTGAAATTGAATGCAACGATGGCTGCACAGTTTTGTGAATGTTCTAAAAATCATTGAATTTTAATGGTTTTACTTTAAAGGGATCAATTATATGGCATGTAAATTACATTTCATTAAAGCTGTTATAAAAAATGACCGCAGCCTTGTTCCCACACCAAACCCATAAAGTCAGAGTCTTGGGCATGGCCCATGCCTAGACCATCGTCTGTGACAGGTTTCCAGGTGACGGTGCTGTGTCACATGCCCCTGGGCTGCAGCATAGGGTAGAGGGAGGAGACAGAGGGTAGGGATGCTGGCTGGAAGGACAGGTGTTCTTTATCTTAGAGAGCCTGGAAGGTCATGCTGAAAAGTTTGTGCTTCTACCAGACAAAAGGAACTACTGAGCGTTTCGAAGTAAGGGCTTGGCACGATTAGGTTGTTCTTTAAAAAGCTACTCACAGATGTCTGGAGGATGGCGCCTGGAAGTTGGGACGCCAGCTGAGGCTATTTCAGGTTACCAGCAGAGAGGCAAAGTGGCCCTCCGATTGGGGGTGGGTGGTTGCAGGGAGAACGGAAAGGAGGGACTATAGAGAGGTATCAGGAAAGCGGAACCCAAGCAGGGGCTGGTGACTGCCTGGCTGTGGGGCCAGTGGGCGGAAAGCGGAGAGGGATGCTCAGTCGCCGGGCTATGTTCCTGAGAGGACTGGGGAGCCAGACCGGATGAGGAGGTGGCGGTGCAGAGAAGGGGCAGGTTGGCAAGAGATGACGTGTGGTTTTTCTGTACACTGGGCTCAAGGGACCAGTAGTCTGTCCGTAAGCAAATGTTCAGCAAAGAGATGGAAACACAACTGTGATCCCAGGAGAGAAGTTGGGCACAGAGACCTGAGAGTCTGCAGGCAGGACGTTTGGGTGAGCTGCTTCCACCCTGGCTCACTCACCTGGTAGGAGGGCCTGAGGCCTCACCTGCAGTTGCCTGAGCATGTTCCCAATGCGGCAGCTGGTGTCCCCTGGAGTAAGTGACCTGAGATTCAGCAAATGAGAAAGTGAAGCAGAAATCAGTGTCTTTTGTGACCTAGCTTTGAAAGTGACATTCCGTCACTTCTGTCGAATGCTGTTGGTCAGTCACACAGACCAACCATGATGCAGGGTCAGGGGAGACAGCATGAGGGCATGAGACTCAGGGACCCTGGGGCGCATCCTGGGGACTGGCTACCATTTGCTGACTCCTGGCACGGTACTGAAAATAGCAAAAATAACGGAGTGGGCATTGACCCTGAAACATCTCTGAAGGGAAGGGCCTCCAGCTGCCAGGCAGGTTCACCCTCCAGTTCAAGGAAGTCTGTGTTGCCTGGAGGATGCGTTCACTCACTCACCATTTGGGGGTACTCCTATGTGCCAGAGGCCGGAAAGCAAAAATGGGGCCTTGTCTTTCTGGACCAGCATTCTGGGGAGTTCGGCTGTCCCTCGACTGACGGAGCAGAGGGACAGGACAGAAATTCCTGACCCAACACTTGTCTCCAGTGCCAGATCGTGATGCAGAGCTCCAGGGGGAAGAGAAATAACTCTGGAGGGCCTATGAGAGGAAGTTTTTTTTCGTCATCTGAAGTACTGCCGCCAGTTCCTACTCACTTAGCACCACTGCAAAGTGACTTTCACTGAGGGCCCTGGCGCAGAGACCGCAGGGGTGATCCCTGGCCAGCGCCGGATCTGAGCCCAGTGCAGCTGAGCACCAGGGTAGGAGTGCACAGAAATCAACCTTTCCAGCTCGGCAGCATATTTGCCTTTCTCCCCTGAAGCTGGAAAGGGGAAGTCTTTTTAGAATAAGGCTTACAGGTAATAATCCTATTTCTGGGGACACATGCCCGAGATGAACCTTCTTAAATGAGGTGGCTTCTGATCCTTTAAAAAGGACGTTAAAATGATCCGCCTTAATGACATTCACCCAATTTTAGTGTGGGGGTTGGGGCTCAAGAGTTTTATTTTTATTAGAGATGGAAACTGTTGCTTTTGAAATTAAGAATAGGAATTTAACTGTATTTAAAAAGGAGTGAGTTCCAGATGCTTTTATAATTTGTGGAGGGGAGGTAGTTAAAGGAAAGCTGAAGCAGAGAAGGGAGAGAGACTGAGTCTCAGAGACAGGGACTTTGCATAAATGAGGAGTTGGAGAGTAGGTGACCCAGGCATGTATTTGTTGGTGGTAAATTGCTGTTTATACCAACTTTGGTCCTGCTTGTCCTCCTAGACCCCTAGGTTTCCATTAGTCCCTGTGTTGAATGAAAGGAGGTCTCACCTTAACGCCACCGCATTAACGCCTCTCTAATACTTGCTAATTTCCCTTATTTACAAAGAGAGAGGAAGCCTCAGAAACCTAGGGTGGGCTACATGTTAATGACCTTGCCTGGTTTTCACTGTATCCGTTCTCTTGCAACCTTCTGTTCACAGGCAATGATACTGGCTTTCCCTTTACAGTGGTGGTATGGCATCCTCTTGGGAAAATAAATGGATTAAATGGATGTACACCTGAAAAGTGGTTTGCGTGCAAGATCTTACGTAAATCATGTTACAGATGGCAGAAATCCTGAAGGTGATATGAAACGACTAACGTTTAGAAAACACTACCTAAGGGTATATTAGTGTGGCCTTAGTTTATTTAGTCAAAAGCAGGTTGTTTAAGTCAGCTTGGGCTGTTACTTTAAAATAACAAAGACTGGGTGGCCTAAACAATGGACATGAATTTCTGACAGTTCTGGAGGTTGAGAAGTCCAAGGCCAGGGTACTGGCACGGTCTGGTTTTTGGTGAGGTTCTGCCTCCAGCTTGCAGATGGCCACCTTCTTTTTGTGACCTTGCATGCTGGAGGAAGAGAGCTGTGGATTCTTCTTGTAAGGTCACTAATCCCACCACAGGGCACCCCACCCTCAGGACCTCATCTACATCTAACCACCTCCGAAAGTTCCCACCAACTAATACCATCACACTGGGGATTAGGACTTCAACATAGGGATTTGAGGGGTACAACATTCAGTTTATAGTATGGGGGTAGCAATATCTTTGAGTCATGGAAAATAGCATTCTGTCTGTAGAGGTGGTATTAGCTTTATCACATCTTGGGTGGGTGGCTACTAAGTAGATCATTCCGTCTTTGTTCCACATCTTTATAATGGGATCATAACGCCTGTCCTCCTTCCTTCACCCGACCATGTGAGACCCAGCTGATGAGATCCTACCCGTGCAGCCTGCATCACTCAGGGCTGGTGAGATGCCCCGCTACTATGCTGGGTTTCCACATATGCAAGATGACTGTTTTCTATTTTTATAGAAGTTTGAAAAATATTAAAACATATATTTTAAAGTAAGATCAAACGAACCATATTTTAGTTTTGTCTTCTTAGTTTTCAGAAGATCTTGTTGATCTCCAGGCCTAACTCCTTTTCATGTATGTTAAGAAAGAGTTAAGGGGTTCCCCTCACCACCCCTGGCTTTTTCTGGGGTTCACTTTGTACTCTGGCCAATTATGTCCCCTTCCCCCAGCTTTAGTTAGGTTTATTAAGCCAGAAGTTTACTCGTGCTTGCTCATTAAAAACAAGTATCTGGTTAGAGTAGTGAGTTGCACTTAGAGGCAACTCTTAAAACACATGTGGGCGTCCGGGAGGAGGCAGACTACTCCTTCCTCTGATGACGGTGGGCACCAGTTCCTGAGGTCACATTCTTCTGCTGCAGCTGCCTTGGAGTCCCCACTCTGTGCTGAGAGAGGGGAGACATGAAGGCAGAGACCAGAAGGGCAGGCTTAGGGACGGTTTCCCTGGTAGCCCTGAGTCAGGAAGCCTTAGGCCACATATTTTCTCAAACATACTGGGTAATTCTGGGACCTGGTAGGTGAGAGGGATGGGCCTGGGTTGGTCCTACAGGAGACCCCAATCTAGGCAGACAGACAGGACTTTGAACTGAGCCCGTAACATTTATGATTATTCTACGTGAATTGGGGATTTTTTTTTTTTTTTCTTGTAAGGAGAGCAGTTTAAGGAAACAACGGAGGTTTGTGCCACCTTTATCTGTCAATGTACAAATAGTAGTACTCAGCCCATTGATAAGTGCTGTGTCAGTTACGCTACCACTACCGTGGGAGGCCTCACTCTTGGATTGTGGTTACAAATTACAGTAGGGCCTCTGTCTGTGGTTTGGCTTTCCTTGGTTTCAGTTCCCCACAGTCAACATGATTCCAGAATATTACATAGAAAATGCCAGAAATAAACAATTTGTAAGCTTAAATTGCATGCTGTTCTGAGTAGTGTGATGAAAAATCACTCAGTCCTGCTGTATCCCACCTGGGATGCGAATCGTCCCTTTGTCCAGTGTCTCCACACTGGACACGCACCCCGCACATTGGTTCCTCAGTAGACTTGGTGATCGAGGTGCTGCAGTGTTTATGATCAAGTCATCCTTATTTTACTCACTGAAGCCCCTAACGAGCAAGACTAGTGATGCCAAGAAGAAGCCATCCAGTGCATCCTGCAAGTGGAAAGGTGACTCCGGTATACAGTGAGACATGATGAGAGAGAGATCACATTGATGTAATTCTTATTACAGAATATTGTTTATAGTTTTCTATTATTTTTGTTTAATTATTATTACACTTAATCTCTTACTGTGCCAAATTTAGAAATTAAATCTTATCATGTATGTGTATGCATAGGAAAAAGCAGCGTATATAGGATTTGGTACCACCTGCAGTTTCAGGTACCCACTGCAGGTCAGGTCTTGGAATGTAACCCCTGCAGATAAGGGGGGTGACTGTACTCTGTTGGGCTGGGGGAACGGCTGCCCTCATGATACAGGAATGCTTTAATAATAAGATTCGACTCAATGCTGCAGGAATGCCGAGAGCTGACTGAAAGCATGGAAAAGCTCTCCGTGAGTATTCTGCAAAGAGGGAAAAATGGGGCTCTGTATGGCTTTTAGGATGTCCTTTGTCCTTACAGCTTCTTAAAGCTCTTTTCAAATGGAAGCAAGTGGATGGCATAGGGACATTGCTAATTACATATGTGGAGGAAGTAAAAACGCCACAACCAGCTCAGAGCAAAGACCAACGCAACTTTAAAGAGAAAATCAGTCTGTTATATTTGTATAAATATGTGCACTTCGGTGATAATTACCATAGTCATTGTTAGCTATTGCTACACTATATTAATTATCTATTCAATGATAATTAAATACATAATTCTAAACATTATCCCCCCCAAAATTACCTTTTATCAATTGAAATAAACCAATTAAAAATTTCAAAATGCAACCATGTAATCAACAGCTTAATACATGTTAATTATGACCAAAATTTAAATTAATGTGTTAATATATGACCTCAAATCTCCACAAACAAACAAACAACAAAAAAGCAGCCTCACATAGCAATTAGAGCCTAGTTTGATTGACAGGTATCTGAGTTTGTTTTTTGTGTCTGACTTGGTAATTTGACTTATATCAAAAATAAAGAAAGAAATAAAAAACCTCTATTCCAAAGCTCACAGGGTTTAAAACACAGCCCGGCTTGCATCACCTCCTCCCTGCACTGTCAGGCGGGTCCCTTAGCGCCTCCTTTCAGCTCCCCTGTGAACCTTTGCTGTGAGCTCTTCATTTTTCTAGGTAAGTAAAGTAGGGAATGGACAGACTCGTGCAGCTGCCTGAACACAGCTGGTGTAGGTGATTTTGAAGCGCCCCAGCTTGCGTGTACCTGTGTACTTGAAGGGCAGGGGGCAAAGCATGGTGGCCGGCTCTCCCACACCCTTTGTTCCAGCTGGGAGCCGTGGTGAGGAGTAGAGGAGGGAAGAATTGTGTGTGCCTGCTTGTAGCGTGTTGGGATGGGCCTAAGGAAGTAGCTCAGCTCATGGAAAGGATTTAGCCAGGAAGAGATTGGGGGTGGAGGAGCTTCTTGGAGAAGGAAGGGATGTTAGGATTGGGTCAGGACACAAAGTTTGGCTAACATTTAAAAATCACCGGAGAAAAGCCATGGCAAGATCAGCTAGACTGGGAAGATGAACCTACCAATCGTATCCCTTATTCTGCACGTGCCCTTGATGGGAAGGCCATGTTCAAGCCCTGGCATGAAGAATAAGGTTATTTAAGAGGTTACCTGGCCTTTGTAGCTGAGTTACAATGTGTATTCCAAGTTCACAGCATCTATGCCCCATCACTTGACTCTTGTTTCCTTGGTTTCTTATGACCAATTTGTTGTGAGACTATGTTTTATTCAGAAGAAAACTGGGGGTGTTTCTAAAGGAGTTGTTTATTTTAATTTATGCATACCTCCACTCTGAAACATGGTTCACTTATCCGCACTGGCAATTTTTGTTATGTGCAGTTAAGTTGTGAGCACATTTTTTTGTGTATTGAAGTGGAAAATCCTGTTAAAAATTCAGCAAATTGGACTTCAGCTTGAAATGGATGGATGGATGGAGCATTGAACTCTCTGTGTAAATAAATGTATATATGTGTGTTTAATAAAATATAAATACATCCCCATGCACAAGCACATATGTACGTATATGTAGGTTATGCAAACAGATAAAACAAAGTTGGGTTAATTCATACAAATAAAATACATCAAATAGAAAACCTGTTAGTATGCTTTTGTGACTCAGAAGGGAGGTGTAATAAAGAGGTATTTTTAAGACCAAGAACTAGTGCCTGTCATTTTTTTTTTTTTTTTTCCTAATTCCTCATCTTGACAGGAAGATGAGTCACTGGGTTTGAATCATAAGGCTGTAAGCAATCCTGGGACAAACTTATTTTAGACTGGATATTTAGAGACATTGGCTAAATCAGTGATGGGGTATCTGGGTAGATGGGGAAGTCATCAAAATAAATATTTCTCTTTAATTTTTCAGATTCTGTGGATCTCCTTCTGAGTACAGAAGTATCTTTTTAAAATGCTGTATGTGCATTCTGAAGGAGCTAGGTAAAAATGAGTGGAGGAACATGAGCACCCATGTTCCTAGTGGCACTATTCACAATGGCCTAAAGGTGGAAACAACCCTCCGAAAAAGATGGAAACCTCCATCAACAGATGACTGGGTAAACAAAAGGAGGTGTGTCCATACAATGGAATATTATTTAGCTTTAAAAAGGGAGAGATTCTGACACATGCTACAACATGGATGAACCTAGAAGAAGATACTATGCTAAGCGAAATAAGCCAGGCACAAAGGACAAAGATTGTATGATTCCATTTATGTCAGGTACCTAGAATCACCAAATTCGTAGTGCCAGAAAGTCTTGAATGAGGCTTTCTGGGGACTGGAGGGAGGAGGGAGAATGGGGAACTAGTGCTTAGTGGGTACAGGGTCTCAGTTTATGAAGTTGAAAATAGTTCTGGAGATGGATGGTGGCAGTGGTTGCACAACAATGTGGAATATACTTCATACTACTTAACTGTGCACTTAGAAAATGGTTAAGATGATAAATCTTGTGTTATATGTATTTTGGCACAATTTAAAAATGAGTGGGGCATTTTATTGAGGGCATGAGAAAGCAGAAGCCTGCTCTGGCTGGTGGCTCAGTGGATTAGTGCTGGCCTGCAAACCCAAAGGTCCCTGGTTCAATTCCCAGCCAGGGCACAAAGCCAGGTCTCCAGCCAAGTCTGTAGCTGGAGGCAGGTGAAAGGCGACCATGCATTGATGTTTCTATCCCTCTCTGCCTCTTCCCTTCTCTTCTCTCTGGAAATAATAAATAAAATCTTAAAAAAAAAAAAAAAAAACAAAAAACAAAGCAGAAGCCTGAGAAGTTGGTATGATAAGACTGTCGTCTGATGTGGAAAGATCAATGAGCCATGAGATGAGGAAAGAAGACACCTAGTATTTCTTCCAACTGAATTATTCTTTTTCACCACATCTTTCACCCTCATTTCCCTCCTAATAACTCATCCTGCCTGTTTCTCACTTACCCTCTACTTGTATTTTCACTTTTTACCTCTTCATTCACGTAATCTATTTTTACCCTCTCATATTTAGTCTTCTTTTTTCCTTGGAGAACACTCATACAAACACCTTTCATCTGCTTCAAACTTCTGGTTTCTTTTTCTTTTTTTAAGGCATAAGGTCAGCAATTGGGGTAGAGAACTAGTGTTGATTATTTTGGCTGAATGTTAGGGTTTTGATGTGGGTCACTTCCCAAAGTAACAGTAGGGTATTGTCCACTGTCAGAGAAGCACAGTAAATGCATTGGCTGCTTTCCTGTAATGTGCTCTTGTGTTAGTGTGCTCCTTGAAGAAGCAAATGAAAGAGATTTAGAAAAATTTGAGAAAGAGGACATGAAGTTGGGTTTTGAGTCTTATATTTTCAATTTAATTTTTAGGATGCTTCTTGTTCATATTGCTAATTACAAGTCATTACACAGAAGAAATCATGATGGTGTTTTGACCATTTCTACGCGTATATTCAATGCCTTGTAGTCCAAGTTTAGATAAGAACTACTATGGTTTTGGGCTAAGGTATCTTGACCTTTTAGAAATAGTCATGGAGGAGAGGCAATAATAGTCCAGGATCCTTAACACATTACCTAGGTTTTATTTGTTGAAAATGTAGCAAGCAAGAAGGGGTAAGATCTGATATTCTCAAGGGATGAGAAGTGGTCAAAACCTACTCATTAATTGCATCTGTGCTTTCGAACCTTGCAGAGGAGTAGCCATCTCACCAAGGTTACAGTAGCCATGACCATCCAATTAAAAGCACAAGATGCTACCCAAATCTGCTGCAGTAAAAGGAAACCCTGGCTGGTGACACAGTGGATAAGGCACCAGCCTGCAAACCCAAAGGTTGCTGGTTAGATTCCCCAGCCAAGGCACATAACCAGGTTGCAAGCCAGGTCTATAGCTGGAGGCAGGTGAAAGGCAACCATACATTGAAAAAAAAAAAAAAAAAATATATATATATATATACACACACACACACATGCATATGTATATATATATACACACATATATACATATATATGAAAAAGGAAAGCCTCAAGGCTGTATTTGTTTGTAGGAACATTTTAAATAGGACAATTTCACTTATTTCTTATGAAATGATTTTAAAGCATAGGCAAGACCTATTAATTGAAGGCTATCTTAAGAAAATTAGTTACGTATTGGAAAAAGATTTTAATTGTTTTCTTGGAAATAGTGATCTATTGTTCCTATGGAAATTGGAACTATGGTCTTTAAATGTTCTGTTAACGTTGATTCACAAAAGCTTAACGTTACCTATTTAAATACCACAGGTACTAGAAAATTTAAAGGTTAATTTTAATAGGTAGTTGGATTCTTATATGTATGTATGTATTTGTATTATGTTAAATTCATATTTTGAGAGGACAATGGAATTTTATAATTAGTAGAATCATGAAAATGATCTTTTTATTCTAACCTTGCCAAAGCGTCTTCTATTTAAAAATTATACCCACACTGGCCCTGACTGGTGTGGCTCAGCTGGTTGGGCATCGTCCTGCAAAGGGAAATGTTGCTGGTTTGATTTCCTGGTCAGCGCGTATGCCTGGGCTGTGGGTTCTGTCCCCGTCAGGATGTGTTAGAGAGGCAACCAATCTATGTTTCTCTTCCTCTCTTTCTCCCTCCCTCTCCCCTAACTGTAAAAATAAATAAGTAAAATCTTAAAAAAATTATACTCACACTGCATATAATCTAATGACAAAAGCAAGAATAAAGAAACATTGAACTTTTTTTTTAAGCAGACTTGTATTTGAGGGATATTGGTGATGAAGTCTTAAAACTATCTTGTGTCTATTTAGGAGAACAAATGAATAATTACACTGATGTATGGAAAGCCAGCATTTTTAATGTGGAAGAAACAGGGACATAAATATAGAAAAGGGAGAACATAAGGAAGGATCTCATGGTTCTGAATCTAAGTTGAAGGTATCAGTATGAACTCATGTTTAAAAAAGTACACAGATACCTGGCTGGTATGGCTCAGTGGATTGGTGCTGGCTTGTGAACTCAAAGGTTGCTGGTTTGATTCCCCAGTCAGGGCACAAAACCAAGTTGCAAGCCAGGCCTCCAGCCAGGTCCTTAGCTGGAGGAAGGTGAAAGGCAACCATACATTGGTGTCTCTGTCCCTTCCCCTCTCTCTGGAAATAATAAATAAAATCTTAAAAAAAAAAAAAAAAAAAAACCCAGTCTCTTATGAATTTGAAGAGTCTTTATATATTAGATCAAAATGAATTTTTACATTTTCCCCAATGAATTATGGCAAGTAAAGTAACAAAGGGATTAATAGTAACATTATCATTTATTGAATGCTTACTATGTGCTTGGAAGTGTGTTGTACTTGTCTCCATCGTTTATTATCTCCGCATTTCCTCCATGAGGAAACAGGCTCTGATGTTCAGTGCCTTTCACAAGGTCACATGGTGAATCATTTGTAGAGTTGAGCCTTAAACCTAAATCTCTCTGACTGTGGTGTTTTATATATTCATCTTACAACATCATGCTGCCTATAACTGCAATTAAATGATTTCAAACAGTTTCCAAAGTGATGACATTTCTTAAGGAAATTCATGGTAGTAAAGATCAGGTTAATGCTTCTCCAGATGTACATACACTTTAGTTTAAGTGAGTGAAGATAGCAATAGAATTATACTGGGACCAAGGAGTCCTGGTTGTAGTTCCAGTTCTGCTGTGCACTGTGGGCCTTGGAGGTCTTTAGCATTCTTTAATATAGTCATTGATATGTTTAGTTGTTATTTCAGTTGGCTCTAGCAACTAAAATAGCAGACATTTGGAAAGGATTTTTAAAAAGATCATTGGGGCAGAAATAAGGGTTGGGGGTGGGGATGAAAAGAAGGACTTGGGAGTACAGTCACGGGAGGTGGCCGCAAGAGAGGTAGGCTTGGGTTTTCAGGGGTCTGTAAGCACTTGAAAGTTCTTCTAGGGTTTTTCTTTTTTTAATTATTTTTTAATTAAAAAAACATTTCATTGATTATTTTTAGAGAGAGGGGAAGGGAAGGAAGCAGGGGAGGAGAGAAACATCAATGTATGGTTGCCTTTCACCTGCCTCCAGCTACGGATCTGGCTGGGGACCTGGCTTGCAACTAGCCTGGTTCTGTGACATGACTAGGAGCCAAACCAGCGACCTTTGGGTTCATAGGCCAGGACCTATCTACTGAGCCACCAGCCAGGGCAAGTTTTTCTTTTTACTCTAAATTTTAGTAGTAATTTTTCTCTCTCTCCCCTCCCTCTGTTTTAAGAAGAGCTTTATTGATATGCATTTCATATGCCATATGCTTTACCTACGTAAGGTGTACAAATTAGTGGTTTTTAGTATATAGTTGTGCAACCATCACCAAAGTTAACTGTAACATATTTTCATCACCCCAAAAAGAAACCCTGTACTTGATTATTCCTCATTTTCTCTCAACCCTCCCTAGCCCTAGGAAAATACTTATTTACTTTTTGTCTCTATGAATTTGTCTGCTGTGGGAATTTTATATAAATGAAATAAAATAAGATGTGGCCTTTTGGCTTCTTTCACTTAGCATAAATTTGGGGGCTTGTCCATGTTGTAGTATTTATCAGTACTTCACTCCTTTTTATTGCTGAATAATGTTCCATTGTATGGGTATACTACATTTTATTTATCTAATCATCAGTGAATGGACATTTGGGTTCTTTCTACTTTTTTGTCTATTACGAATAATGCTGCTATGATCTTTGTGTATAAGTTTTCGAGGATATTTGCTATAATTTATCGTGGGTATGGGTCATGTGGTAACTCTACTTAATGCTTTGAGAGACTTTCCTATATCCTTTCCCAATTCTATAGCAGTATATTTATTACCAGCAGAAGGGTCCAATTTCTCCACATCCTTCCCAACATATGTTATTACCTCTCTTATATGATAGCCATCCTAGTAGGGCCTTAGGTACCTTGTGGTGTCTTAACTGTAATTTGATTTGCCTTTCCCTGATTGCCTTTGGAGGGTTTTAAGCAAAAGAGTGGCAGAGTCTGATAAAGATTTGAGAACGATCACTCTTCTGCATTGTAAAAGATGGACTAGAAAAGTACCAGAGAAATGACAGGTAAGGTATGACAGTGGACAGACTGAGCTGGTGGTAGTGAGGATGGTGAAAAGCAGTTGGATTACAGGGATAGCGAAGAACAGTCTGTGGGAGTTTATGATTGGTTGGATGTGTGGATTGAGGAATACTTGCAACTGGATTTGTTGCATGGGCAGCGAGGTGGAGGGTAATGTCACCCTATGACGTATGTCCCACATGGACATAGCAGAGAGGAGAGGGAACAATGATGTGCTTAGATTCAGAAGGGCTGAGTTTGAGGTGATAACGGTTATTGTCAGAGACCTCTGGGGTGGATTTACCCATGTGGAAATTGTTGTGTATCAGAAGTAATTTAAGGGCCCTGGCTGATGGCACAGTGGATAAGGCTCCAGCCTGCGAACCCAAAGGTTGCTGGTTCGATTCCCAGCCAGGGCAACATAACGAGGTCTCCAGCCAGGTCTCCAGCCAGGTCTGTAGCTGGAGGCAGGTGAAAGGCAGCCATATATTGATGTTTTTTTCCCTCTCTCCTTTCACCTCTCTCTAAAAATAATAATAAATAAAATCTTTAAAATACAAAAAAAAAAAAAAAAAAAAAGAAAGAAAGAAAGAAAAGAAAAGAAAAAAGAAAGAAGAAGTAATTTAAGACTTGGGAGGGGATGCAACTGTGAGAGTGAGAAGAGACCAGGATTTGGACAGAGCATGCTGTTGTAGAAATACAGAGGGGAGGGAAAGAATGCTTGAAGAAAGAGCAAGTGATCAGCACCATTAAATGATTGAACGAAAGATATGAATGACACACACACTGGATTTAGCACCAAGAAAGTTGGTTGCTGTTATCCAAGTGGTTAAGGAGAGGCAAGGCAGGGAGTGGACTGGGACACGGGCAAGTGTAGCAAGATGAACCCTTTTAAGAATTTGACTCTGAGTGAGGGAAAAAAACAGAATGAGCGGAAGGAGATGTGTTCATTTCTTTTCAAACTGGGGGTTTGTTGGCGCATCAGTTTATGTGCTGACAGGAAGAATCTAGCAGTGAGGGAGCTGCTGAAGGTACCAGAGAGGGAAACAGCATCTATTAGTGGGGTCCGAGGGAAGGAAAAGTACCTACATGTTCTAAGCCTGCAGGAAGGGACCTTTCATTGTCACAGTTTACCAAGCAACCACAAATATTTTACTTTGGGTCATGAACACAAACTGGCAACATAAACTACTCAGTGTTTCAAATGATGGGCTTCAAAAGTAGGCTGAAAGCCACTCTCTTGGTGATGCAGATTAGTTAGCTGAGTCTGGTGACGCAAGTGAATTCAACTGGCTTCATAATTTCAATGCATCACTAATTAACTAGATGCCTATATCAATACAGAAGGTGAATATAGGCTCTTTGGATATTGATGTGAAATCTCAAATATGAACTCCAATAGGAGTCTTCCTTTCTACTCCAGAATATTTGTTCTGCCTGGAACTTTCCAAATTATCGTGACAAAATTTATGATGTATCTGCTTTATGGTTAAGGAAGTGCAAGGGAAACCAGAGATATAAGACTCTTTTCCTATTCTCGACAGGGAAGATGTGGAAAGAAAAGCCAGGCATCCTCTGTGCCAAGCTTCAGTACCTAGTGCTCTGGGTGTGGGAGCACAGACGTGGCAGGGGCAGGATGCTTGCCTCCAAGGGTCCATAGCGTTCTAGTGGGTGGAAGCCCATGGGAGGTGCTCCCTAAAGGAAAAAATGTTAGAAAGACAATGAGGCCAGTCCCTCAGTCCTTTTCCTGCCACAACATCACCAATCAGAGACAGATTCAGGCTGGCATGGAGTCAGGCCAGATACGATGACTTACAGATCCTTCCTAGGCCTTAGATGCAGGAATTGGGTTTGGGACTATAACATCCTCTCACCAGGGGTGTGACTGCAAGGAGCTTAACTTTCATTTCTGGGGCCTTGTGATGCTTTTTCCCTTTTAAAAAAATGCATTAAAGTACTATTCTCAATACAGGATATAGTGACAGAATCGAATTCCCTTCAATTTATGGAAATTTGTTCCAGGTTAATATCTTTGTCAAAGCTGTCTTATAAAGCAGATTTTTGTGTGTGTGGTGGTTGTGGGGAGAGGGGAGAGGTTGCCTCGTGTGTGGAAGGCAGAATTTGCTTGGCATTATCTCTTTAGATCTTTATTTGCAGCAAAAGTCTTGTTAACATGCTGTTTGGACTTAAATGATGAGCGGACTATGTTTCATGAAGGGGCACTCTGGGAGAAAATAGTCTCTAAAAACTGATTTTATTTAGGAGATACATTCCTAATTTTGGAATATTAATTCTTAATGGATGTTTCACTGTTAAATTTGATGGAAAACTTTGATAGAGTTTCCCTTTGTTTTCCTCTGGAAGATATCTTTAAACACTGGAAATCTTTTAAACCCTTTAGAAATACTAGCCAGTATAATGCCTAGCAGGGTGTTGAAATCAAGTGCTTTTCTTCTTTTAGTTCTTTACACTTTGTCCATTGAAAATGTGCAAAGAAGTTTATCTGAAATTCCCTTTGGGCCACTTCATTGCAGTGGAAGTGGGGTAAAATGACATCAAACACACCCAACAGGTGATTGGAAATATAGTTGGGGTGAACCAGTGGCTCACCCTGAAAATGACTTTAGTTTTCCATTTCACGAATTTAGCCAGAAGGTCCTTTTCAACTAAAAGCCTAGGCAATATTTTTCCTCTGCAGAGCTAGTTAGAGAGGATAGGCAAAGAGATTTTAGTTTTTAAAAATATAAATACAAGAAGTTGCTTGAATTCCAAATATCTATATTTATAAATTCACTTAGGTTCTAGGAATAAATAAATAGAAGTAATTAGGACTGCATTAGTGCAGCATTCATTAACCTTGGTAATTCTTTGTATGTAATTATGTCAAATAATAACACTAATAAAATGTAAATATCAAATGAATGCGAGAAGAGCCTCCGTTTTCTCTTTAATGCCACCACATTACAGCGTCAGATTATGAACACGCAGTATCATCACGCTTCCAGACACCCACTTTCTAAACACAGGCTGCGTGAGCGCTAATGAACACACGGGGTCTGCTGCATAAATCTCCACCGCCGCCCGGCTCAGTGAGGGCTGCCTCACAAGCCAATAATTCCGTTCCTCAGAGCGTTGCTGAGAATATTTATATAATTAAATATCATCTGTTTCCCCATTTAATTCCTGGTGGCTTCCCTACCCCCCACCCCCCACCGGCTGTTTCTGCTGTTTCCTTGGGCGGGAATAGCCCAATAATATGCCGCGGCTCTGATAGATTGTCTTCATTAGCTACTTGGGGTGATGAGTCCCCGAGTAACGCTGAACTTGATTTACCGCGGACGAAAGCCCAACCTTTTGCGGTGACTCGAAGCAGGGCAGGTCTTAGGCAGCTTTGAACCGGTTTGTTGGAGGAAGAAGAAAAAAATAAAGTTGTCCTTTTAGGAAACAATTTTGGGACATACTTTTTCTCCTACCAGAGCTTCCTTTACATGATATCAACAAAGTGGTGATGTTGAAAATCCTTTTGATAAAGAAAAGGGAAATGAAGAGCACAGTGTCCTGAGAAGAGCACAGGAGACCCGAGTTCTGAAACCAGGGGTCATGCTGATACTAGGCACACATTTGTGGGGTGCGGTCTCAGATTATGTGTCTGACAATTGGGGAACTCGGTTGGTGGCTCCCCAAGGCCCCTTCTAGCAAGAGCCAGGCTTTGGAGTTGACAGATATGTGCGTCTCCTGCCCTGGCACTGATAGTGTGGCTCCTGGACAAGTCACCCAGTCTTTCTTCTGCATCTTTAAAATGGGAACACACTGCTCGCTTCTACTCCCTTGTTACCAGGGGGTTGTGAGGACTAAAGAGGAAAGTACACTGAAAGCAACTGCCCAGAGCCCGGCCTCCCACAGGTGCTCATGGAGGCTGGTTCCCCACTTCCCTCCTGTCCCAGAATCTAAGGCACACAGAAGATGACTTTGAAACAGGGTCTTGGGACTTCTGACATAAGGTGATTAAATAATAAAGTGACAAGAGTTTGGCCTGAGACAGAGGAAAAGTCTGCAGTGGAACAATGCCTGAATTATTTCTTGCCGCTCTGAGCCACCGCTGTTATTTATTTATATTTCTGGGAAGGGTGCTGGTAAGATTGAGGCTTTGAGGGTTTGGGGTATGGTCTTGAGTGCACCCAGGTATTACTGTGGGTATTCAGCACCCACTGGGAACCAACAGTGCTTCTCCTTTAATTCACAAGTGTTTCCTTTCTGTGAGGGCCCACGTTCTGGGGGTGCTGTCAGGTCCCTCTTGCTGAGCCGCACGTGTGATGAATGAAGGGAGCTGGTGGTACTGTGGAGGGGGGCAGAGGGCTTTTATTGCAGTCCTGTCAAGCTGTGGTAAAGGGGAAACCTGTGCTAGTGATGGTTGGGCCAAAGAACCAAGTGCAAGATAAGACAGACTAAGAGAACCATCTCTGTTTATATTCCCGGGCCTGGATCCAGCAGTATTAATCTTCCTCAAGGGTTCAGAATACAAGATACCATCTAGCATGTGAGTCTCTCTGTTCCTGACCCAGAGGCTTCCCTCGCCCCAGAAGGAGCCACTCTGTTGGAGCTGCTATCATTTCATTGACTTCAGGATGGTCCGCATTATTTTCATGGCTATGCTGTGCCCTTCTTTTCCCAGAGGCCTTGGAGAAGAGGGAAGATGGCCAGCCATGGCCTGGGTGGGAGTGGGGTGGGGGGATGGCAGTGGGGCTTCTGAGGAACAACACCAAGGGAACACAGAATTCACTAACTTCCTCCGTTAAGGCACTTATAAATGACAAGCATGATCTCCAGAGAGCCTGACTAAGAACATACATGTGAATACATGTATACACAGAGACAACCATAAAGTAAAGGTAATAATAAGAGTTGTTTGTATTTATTGACTGATTTCTGTGTTTGGGCCATTGTGGTAAGTACTTTATATACACTTGCTTATTGCTTAATGCTCACATGAAGTAGGTATTGGTTTCCCACTGGGGAAACTAAAGTTTAGGGAGGTTAAATGGCTACCCCAAAGTCATCCAGGGAGGGGAACTGGGATTCAAAGGCAGGCACGCTGACTGGAGCTCTCACACCCTTAACCACGCTCGTGTCCCGTGAAGTGGGAATTCACGTAGTGTTTTGGTGCCTTAGAATCAGGAGACTGTTGTGCTGAGAACCTAGGGGGGATCCTTAGCCATGTTACTGAACTTCTTCCTGTCATCTCAATTTTTCTCTTCAGTAAAACAGTACTTACTGTTCAGGGCTGCTGTGAGGAGGAGTGAGGCCAAGTGTGTGAAACTGTGGCATATACAGTTGAGCAAATGCAAATGCTTGTTCCATTAAAATGTCATGAGGCTGATGATCATTGAACTGTAGCTAGTGATTCTGCCATTTACTTTGGAGGTGGGGCATTATGCTTCATGAGTTGTAGAGAAAATTTCCTATTTTGGTGCCGCATTAGAAAATCAGCTCAAACCAGTAGGTATCTATTCCAGATAAAGCTAGAAAAAAGAGTAAGTGTAACTTCAGGAGAGCATGGATAGAAATAGAATTCTGTTGAATGCCGGTGCAGTCTGGATCAAAAGATCATCTAGCCTTGGGTAAACTGAGGGCCAGAGGCATCACTGGTTAGAGGTGCAGGGGGCGGTGGGTCTGGGTAAGAGCCTCAGGGAGGCCACAGACCAGACTGAAAAGGACACTGGATGCCTGTGAGGCAGCAGACGGCCCCCTGGGATGGGAGCAGGTGGGAGGTTTGCGTGAGAGCATCACACCCTCCGCAGTCCTGCCTCCAGGCAGTGTGGTCAGCACCTGCTTGTTTAAATCTCAACACTCAAGTTATTGTATAGAACCACCCTTTCTGCTCTCTGTGCTTTGAACGCACAAAGGAGACACATACTGCTGATCCACCTCTGGAAATAGAAAAGGAATTCATTCTCTCAGTCTGTCTTGTACTTGATTCTTGAGGTCCTTCTCTTTAACTTCTTTCTTTTTTTTCTGTGGTTCTTTTCTTAAGAAATCATGCTTTTCTTCTTAAAACCATATACTCACCACAGGTAAACTTATATCACACAGTAGTACTTTTAACTGGACATAAAGACACAATGAGGCTAAGGTGTAAGTAGAGATCTTTTTCACTAGTCCAGAGCTGTTGGCATTTACAGTTTAATGTAACCCTAGTCCTATTCTTCCTGACCTCCTCTCTCAATTGCAGTGTCCCTACTGAAGTTCCTGTATAGCCTTCCTGGGTGAAAAATCTCTCTTAGCTGTTTAGTCTTTGGGTTTCATATGTTTGGTACCAGGCTCCTTCTGGCAGCTGCTGGCCCATGTCCCCTGTCTCACTGCTGTGGGGGCAAAGGGATGGCCGTGGTGGACTTCTCCAGCTTCATGGGAGTTTGATGCTGAGCTGGTTATGACCCCTCCCCTTTATTCTAATACTCCTTAATAGGCCAAATAAAATATTTAATAAGTAACCCTCATGTCCCAGAGAATGGGAAACTCTTGAGATTACATACTTGTAATAGAATTTTTTATTATTAAAGTTAATGATGTATTTGAAAACATAATGCAATACCTGGAACATAGTAGGAACAAATATTACTTTCCCTTCCCTTTACAACAGTGATCCTCAACCCTGGCGACACATGAAAATCTCCCAAGGAACTGAAAACAGTAATAATAATACCGATACCTGGGCTCCGTCCTTGACCAATGAAATCAGAATGTCAATTGGTGAGGTCTAGGTGTTAATATTTTTTAAAACCTTCCTAGGTAATTTTAATGTGCAGCCTAGGTTGAGAAATTCAGCTTTGGGAAGAATGCGACTGGCCTTTTTGTTTTATATTTCTCAAGCTGCTGGCTTCTAATTAGGGTTAATATCGTTACAGTATAGTGCATTTGTTTTATTAAACTTAACGAGAACTAGCACCTCTCTCTCTAATAATATGCCCACTTTCTCTGGCTTAAGTGCTTGGTTTTTAAAAAACTAGGCTTCCAATTAAAAACCTAAGCTCATCCAGAACAGAACCTTTGAACTGCATTCAGACAACATTTTATTACTAGATCATGAATTTCACATGGTTTCCCAGCAAACCCAACCTGGAAGACTAGGCCAGGGGTTAAGACCAGATTGGGAGGGGGAGGGCAGCAGTGAATTCCCTGCATTATGTGACAGTTTGTGCATAGCTGGCTTTAGTTTTCTAACTGAGCTCTTTTTTTGTAGGCCAAGTCTACTTTCTAACTCCCAACCCAGGACACACAATGTTATATGTCAGCGAGTACATAGAGAACGTTGTCTTTAGAACTGGAACCTCAGTTTCCTCATCTTCACACTGGAGGCGTTGGGGATGCCTCATGGGATTGGAGGGAGAATTAAATAATTGCTGACATTTGCTGAGTGCTTACTATGTGCCAAACATGATTCTAAGTTTTAAAAAAGTGTTAAAATCTCATCACATTTCTGTGAATAGGCACCATCATCATCTCCCTCTTACAGATGAAGAAGCCAAAACACAAAGAGGCTAAGTATCTTGCTTGAGATTCCAGGGCTGGTCTGTGGGGTAGTGGGATCTGAACGGGTGCAGTGTAATTCCAGAGTCTGCACACAAAATACTCCGCTTTTATACCCCACGTAGAGTAAAGTCATGCAGTTCTTGTCCTTTTCTGCCTGATTTATTTTATTTAGCAGAATACTCTAAGATCCATCCATGTTGTCAAACATGGCACTATTTCATCTTTTTAATGGCTAAGTAGCGTTCCATTGTATTTACTTACGTACCCCATCTTCTTTATTCAATCATGGGTCAAAAAAGCAACAAATGAAGAAACAGAACAAACAGACTCATAGATACAATGACAGAATGGTGGTTACCAGAGGGGAAAGGAGTGGGGAAAGCAAAGGGGGTACAGAGGGTCAAGTACAGATGATGGAAGGAGACAAGACTTTGTGGTGAGCACACAGTGGGGTTATAATACAGATGTTGTATTACAAAGTTGTTCACCTGAACTTTATATAACGTTATTAACCAATGTTACCCTAATGAATTTAATGAAACACACACACACAAAGTCCCCTTTGTGATGCATGCCCAGTGCACATGAAGGTGCTGGAGGTGATGTCTGGCGTAGGGTAGACCCTCAGGAAATGAATGAGTCTGAGCCTAGTAAATTGGAAGGAGAAGAGGTGATCCTGTCTGCACTCAAAAGAGCTGAGACAGAATTGGTATGGGGGATTGGTGGTAGGTAGGTTGATGGAGGTGGTGGTATACTTTTTTAGAAGTTTTTGAGGGTTTAGTTACCTAAGTTGCAGGGGATAATGAACTTGGAATGTTGTTAATAAAATTGTCAAAGGTTGAAATGTATAAAAGATGTGTTTTAGCATCATGATGTGTTTGTGTCTATGTATGTGTATTTGTGAACATTTGTGTGTGCATGTGTGTTTGTGTGAGTGTATGTTCCCACAGTGCATTGGAGGGTTACCTGACAGGTGACCTGGTCTTGTCCTTAAACTTGACATTCTGTGCTCTGAGGATCTACATTTTATCTTCTGGAATCTTGTACGCTCCAGCCCCATCATTCAGCTGATCGCACTCCCAGAGTTGGGTGCTATTTTCGCCGTATCAGCTGAGCCCGCAATAATAAGCGATGTGTTCAGCCCTTTTCCTGGAGTCTGTGAGCAGCTCTGCTCACCAGCCGGGTGGCCTGCCTGACAAACCCTGGCTGCATAAGCCTAACCTACGCAGATAAGTCAGGGTCAGACAGAGAAGTTAGTCTAAATCATAGCTGCAGAAGAGTGGTGGAGCCAAAGACCTTAACTCCGGGTTATTGTGCCTTTTCCATTCTTCCCTTTACCCTCCTCCTCCTTTCTCCACCATCTTCCAACACTAAGCCCCCTCTCCCACGCAAGGAATGAAAACGTTTTGCCTGGAAGGGAGCGGACTTGACAAACGTGGCGAGGGCTCTCCCTGCAGCTGTGCTCGGCGCGTTTGGATGCCAGCAAGCCAGCTTCAACACGGAGATTGGTGTCCAAAGGCTCCCGATACCGCCATGTCCATTTCCATTGTGCTGAGCATCGCGTGGGAACCAATCAAATAATGATCTTGGGAATGAAATATTCAACGAACAATGTTATTAACATATAAAAGACTTATGGGCAAATCACTTTTAAGTATGACAAGGCTTCAAAATGTGTTTCATTTGAGCGCAGGGAAAAAGACTTTGGGGGGTTGTTTATCAGCAGTGCCATGAGGGAGGCTTATTTCTTCTCTTTAAATCTGGATGAATATGCATGTGTGCGCTGCATGATAATAGCAATCACGCCAGCCAGGAGATTAGCTGAGCTTGTGCTCCAGTAATTCCAGCATGCAAATTCCAAGTATGCAGAGCTGGTGGGGGAGACGCGCAGTGTGCGGCATTTTGCGCTCCTCTACCTCCCAGCCTTTGTGCTCTGGCTGGAGGTGCACGTCGAGGACCTTTGCAAAATCAAAGCCTACATGCAAGGTGGGTCCTTGCATGGATGCAGATCCACTTTCTCGTACTGTGATATTGTGAGACGTACACCCTCCCTCTAGGAAAAGAGCATTGCCAGTGCCCTAGAAGAACCCCCAACCTTCACCCTGACACGGGGCATATAAGCCAGGAATGGGAAACTGTTAGGTTTTGTCCGTGGCACTTCTTGACCAGAAGATGGTTCCTTTCCTCTCTGATCTTTAGGAGGCAGTAGGGATTCGGGAACCCCACTGTGGCTTTCACATCTTTGTGACCTTGGGCAAGACCTTTGTCCTCCTTGTGCCTTAGTTCTCCTATCCATAAATGGAGATAATTAAAGTACCTACCTCATGGGATTGTTGTGAGGATCAAGTGTTGAATACACGTAAAATGCTCAAAATTGTGTCAGGCACATACACGTTTTCAGTTACTGCTGCTACTACTTATTGTTAATACTCCTGGTTTTATATAGTTGTGTGATTTTGGGGTGTGCAGTTCGCAGTCTGGCAAATAATAACATAGAGTCTGTATTATTTTGGTCCTTCCACAACTCTGGGGTGATGTTATCCTGGGCAAGCTCAGATGTGTCAGGCATATGCATTGTTCTTCCTCCACGTCCATGGGGAAGATTGCAACTTGGCACAAAAAGACTTTTTAAGAGAATTCTGGAGTATGAATGTAATTATTTGGAGGTAGGGAGGAAAGAACTAGCATTGACTGAATATCTAAACAGTACCATGTAACTCTAGAGAAAAAAGAAACCTGTACAATGAGGTACTTTTAATTCATTTTACAGATTAGGTAAATGAAGCTCAGAGAAGTGAAACAACTTGCTGATGTCACATAGCCCATAAGTAGTTCAGCTGAGAATCAAACATCAGTCTGTTTTTCATTTTTTTTATTTATTGATTTTAGAAAGAAAAAGGAAGTGGGGAGAGAGAAAGAAATACTGATTTGTTGTTCCACCGATTTATGTATGCTCTCATTGATTTATGCTCTTCTTGTATGAGGGGAAACCCCCCAAACCGGAAATATCTTCTGGAGGGTGGGCCCTTTGTAGAACAGGCTTCCCCAGCTAACTGAGTGTCCTGGGAACCCATCTGTTTCGGTGTACCAGCTGGTGTTGTTGTGAGAGGCTGTGTTTGGCTTCAGTGAGTTGTTTGTTTGTTTGTTTGTTTTTTCGAAGACTCAGCGAATTTGCTCATTTCGTGATGGGTGATTTATGAGCACACCTGCCCACACCATGCTGCGTGCTTAGCAGTTTTTGACCAAAAATGGCATGACCCCTGTGCCCTACCTTCCCTATTCATTTGTTTCCCCAGATAAAAAAGTCCTCAAAGGGAAATGTGAACAAAAATTTCAGAAGCAATTAAAAGGCATCAAAATTGATGAGTTCGAAACCTGTATTTTTTCCAGGGCCACCCTGCCTGAGCTATAGAGCAAACTGAGATGCTGCTACTTGTGTTTGGTTTATAGATTCCCAGGGAAAACCAAGCTGTGAATCTAATCTGGCTGCTACTAGTGCGGACCCGGGGCTCTCTGGGGTCAGCTGTTGCCTGTTTGATAGGATTTAGGAAGTTGTGCAGCTTGAGCCAAGACTGTCATTCAGGTGGAAAAGCAGTTTGGATGGGCCCTTAAATTGGGTGGGGTGGAGTCTCTGGGCATCTCCAAGGTGGGTCCATTGGTATTATCCAGGTTGATGGAGTCTCAGATGCAGCACGAGTTTGCCGGCTCTGTGAGGGGAGGGACTAGAAAAGGGGCAATGGCCTCTGCTCACCTTGATGCCAGACACTTCAGTTTCTTTCTTGGTGCCTTTAAGTTGCTACCCCAGTGCTGGAGCTCAGAAGGAGTGGGCCTGAGTAGCTGAATCAGTGTGTGGATTCTTTAAAAGGAACTGCTTGGGGAGCGTCCAGCAGTTTCTTCCACTGACTCAATCCCTACTGGTTTTTGCAGCCAGAAGTTGTGGGGACTTGTCTTTCTGGTACTGGAACCCTGGGCTGGGTGGCCTGGTGTGGGCTGGGACTCCTCATTCCTGAGATAGCCCTTCTGAATTTTTATCCATCACAGGTGAGTGAGGGACTGACCCATTTCACATCTGTACCCCACCTACCAGTCTCATGGGCATGGTTTCTTTAATTCCATAGTTGTCAGACTTCCATTCAACTTGATTTCTGATGGTTCTGAGTGATGGTTGTTCTATATATTTTAGTTGTAATTTTGATATGGTTGTGCGAAGAGGCAAGCCATGTATGCTTGTGCTGCCATCTTGACCGGGTATCTCTAAATGCATCTCATTTACTCATCTTATTGGGCTGGCTAGGATCTCTTGCGTGATATTGAATAGGATTGGTGGATAGGATACACTGGATAGGCCTCAACTGGCTCTTGACCTTCAGGGAAAAACCCTTAGACTTGAGAGTGAGGCTGGCTTTTTGCTAGCAAGCATCTAACTCAGGTTTCTGCCCTTTATTTTTATTTTAGGCATATTGGTGGGAAGGTTGCAGTCTTCCAATGGACTTTTCCCCAGTATCTTTGACATTCTGCTAAAGGGTAGAGGGAGGAAAAGGCTGGACCAGATGTAGTCCAGTTGGAAAAAGCTGCTCTTTGGGAGTCAGTCTTAATTTGCTTTAGAAATATTTGATCTTTCCCTTGTGGTCCAATGCAGACATGTTCCCCCTAGTGCGTCCTTGTTCTTTTCTCCCTTTACTCTCTAGCCCTGAATAAAAGAGTCAGAGCTAACATTTTATGAGCTTTATTCCAATTTAAATCCCACCTTTTGAAGATAGCACTTTAAGAAGATGAATAGCTCTCTACATTTTCTTGCGCTTGTAGCAAGAGTTCTTGTCAACTTTTCACCCTTTAGTTTCTGAGAGAGCAAACCAAGTCCTTTTATCATTGTTGCTAAGATATCAAGTAACTGTTATTAATGAACAAAACTCAAAGAAGAAATATACTTTTTAATTTGTCAGCATTGTTTTTCCCTCAGTGACTAAATTGTTACACATTTGCTAGCTCTGGAAGCAATGGCAAGCTACTGATAGGGAATTACCTAGTTAATTAAATAAAGATTATATTACTGGAAAAAGCTAAATCATCAACTCAACCATATGAAAACACTTTTAAAATCATCTTCAAATGTCTTCACAATTTGTTTAGCTGGTAGTAGAATTTGTGCAAAGTATCAATCGTGATAATAGCATTACAGTTCTGTTGACGACTACTTGAAATCAGAAAGTATTATAGCTATCGTTTAGGTTTTCCAAAGCATTTCTTTTATAATATTCTAAGGTGTTGATGTGTTTCTTATTGGAAGAGATAGAACAGTATCTGAAGTAGACAATGGAATCAGTGGAATTCAGGTTATAGTACTGGATTATTTAATTTATATATAGGCAATGTCCCCTATGTAATGCTGCTGATGCTAATACTTGACTCTCCCAGATTTCCACATAGACCAGAGAGAGTACCCTCTGAAGGATGGTCAGAAGGATGGACGTACCGCAGGGCTACCTACACTACCCCTTTTCCACCAGTGTATTAAAAGGGGGTGACAGGGAAAAAGGCAGTGGGATCTAGGGAGGAGGGGTGGCCGCAGTGACAACCACCTTGCATGGCAGCTGATGCTGGGCTACCTGTGTTTCAGAAAAGCAAAGGAATGACACTGTGTGGGAACTCAGAAAAGGCTGGAGGTGCAGAATAAGCAAGAAGTGGAACCAGTTGAAAGGCCGTGGCAGCTGGACTTCCTTCTGGGGCTGAGTCTAAAGCTGGAGAAGAGAGCCCAGTTGTGGTCTGTTGAGGGAGCAGGTGGGGAAAGAGGGAAAAGATAAGCATGACACAAGACTTCTAGTTCAGGATGTAGGCTGGTGGCAGAGTATTAACTGAGAAGAAGAGGTCAGGGAATGTGCCATTTAAGGAGCCAACTGATGGAGGGAATGTTGTCTTTGACCTGAAATACAGGAGGAATGAAAATTCAGGCCAAGAAAGCAAAAGAAATAGCCCAGTTTGGTATTGAGGGTGGATGCTAGGATGAACTTGCAAGAGAGAAGATAGGAGCAAAGTTTACTCAGTAGGAGGAACTGGATTGCAGAAGGGGAAGCAAGGGACCTGAAGGAGCAGAGTTGTTTGTGCTCTACTTGGGGTCCAAGCAACCCAGCAGCCGGAGACTGGACAGGAGACTGGACACTGGCTGCTCACCTCTTCTGAGGTGGAAACTTTTGTTCATTCATCGGGCCATGCATAATCAAGCCCCTCTTCTGTGCCAGGCATAGTTGCTGTGTTACAAAGACAAATGAAAGAGTCTCGAGTTTATGTGCGAGAAGGGGGCAGACAGACTGAACGGGTCATTATAAATATAGTGCGAAGTGGAAATTATCACACCAAAGATAGGAGTTCAAAGGGCTCACACTGGAGTTGGGTCTCTAACACATTTGAAAGGTGAAGAGGAGAGACGAAGGGAAGAAAGAACATTCTAGACAGAAAGAAAGCCTGTAGAAAGGCCTTTTAAAATAGCACTCTAGTTATGCAAGTTGATGAGTGTGGAAGGAGAGTTGCTTTTTCCCCACAGCAATCTCTGTCCCTTCTGAGCCTGCCTTCTGTTCAAAGTCTTTCCTGCTCCAGACTTTCATGTAAAATCTTAGTACCTTTGATTCATATATGTGGTTCTTAACTTTTCATAAAGAAGGCAGTTCTAGGCCAGGGCCCCCCTGAGCTCTCTGTATTTGGACACAATCTTTGTTCTCTGCTGTGGAAGAGATTAAAGATGGTACCAGCAATGTCACACCCAGTTATTTTGAAACCTAGAAATCACGTTGGCGAAGTATCTGAGGGTGTGGACTAGACAAGTGGAAACGGACTACTGTCATAGTTTAACTCTGTCCAGCCAAAGAGGGGGGTCACGTTTCAGCAGCCTGTGTCCTCTTGCTCCTACTTGGAGCCAGGTAGTGTCTCTCCATCCCTGAACCTGAGAGAATCAGCCGTTCTGGCTGGTTCCAGGCATTGCCCACAGACTGAGGCTACAACTGCTCTCCCGGCGTCTCCCTGACACCTCAAGCTGAGCCCTGCTTGGGCCCCATGCCTAGG
The DNA here is from genome assembly GCA_004026585.1 of Noctilio leporinus. Taxonomy (NCBI): domain Eukaryota; kingdom Metazoa; phylum Chordata; class Mammalia; order Chiroptera; family Noctilionidae; genus Noctilio; species Noctilio leporinus. The sequence continues at coordinate 336,142 of PVIW01000337.1, read as the reverse complement.
AATCTTTCCGCTTGTCTCCGCTCTGGGCTTGCAGCCAGGCTCAACTTTTCAAGACGTTGTCTTCCAGATCCTGCCTTGATTAACTCAGTCTGCAGCCCTTTCCTTGTCACTGTTTTCTTGTCACTCTTTAAGTTTTTCCTGCAGTCATCTGTGTGCATAGTCTGTCCCATCCTAGGCATTGGCATTTGCAAATGACTACATTTACATGTACTCGCAGGGGGCAGCTTTTGTCTACTGCATAAAAAAAAATACACCTGGACTGCCCAGAAAACTGGGGAACTGGGCTAGTCGTCTGGGCTAGTCATCTCAGGCTTGATCATCTGGGCTCAACATCCCAACCAAAGAGGATTCGCTTGGGCAGATTTCCCAAACTCGAGCCAAGACAGAGGACTCCCAGCCACGTGGTAATCCACACAAGGTATGGGGAAAGGGTGTTTGAAGCAGCTTTAGTTCTCTGCACATTACAAAAAGGGGTTTGGTAACTTGTTCATGGATTTATTGGCGAGGGTGCGGAGCAGTTGAAGTAGGGGCTTGTACCCGACCCTGTGAGAGGAGAGGGGCCATAATCAAGCCCCTCTCATTTGTGGGGGAGCACAAATGGAAAAACTTATGTTGGCAGCTAGGAAAGAGATAGTGTGGGCCAAGTAGTCCCAGGTGGTACATGGGGCTTGTAGGTGAGAGAAGAGATGACGGAGAAAACCCAGGTCTACCAACAACAAGCCGGTATGATTGGTGTCATGCAGCCATTTCCCTCAACCCTGGTTCTTCCTCTGCCCCCACTGATTGATTGTTTTGTCTCCAGACACTGTTACCGAGCAAAAGGGGGCTCTTTCCTATGGTGCCTTGGTGTAGGACCCAACAATTAGCGTTGAGAAAAATAGGCCTTTGTTTATAGCATTCCAATGGGGGTGAGGGGCTGGGAGTTCTTCTGCTCAGACCCCAGTTCTCCCATAAGACCCAGCACTTCCTTTGCTCCCCAAAAGGCTATAAGCCAAAACCAAGCCCAGTAGTTCCCCACCCCTTATCTGTCAGCTCTCTCCTTTAGGATCTGGGGTATGATGTCATCAGCTTCCATATAATAGTCCAGGAAAGCATGTACCATATTATACTGGATCATGGTGAAGTCCTGGAAAGGCACAAGTCCTAAAAGAGTGTCCTCTCCACATGCCCCAAGTTCCAAGAGCCCTGATAGAGTCCAGGTCTGCCAGGCAGAGTCCCTGGTGGCTTTGGAATCAGCTGGGGCGGGCATGATGACAGCAGCAGCATGCCTGCTTTGTTACTAGCCGGGGATGCAGGGCAGAACCTGACTGCAAACCGCATGGCTACTTCTCCTCACATGGCTGCTTCAACCTGCTGATCCATCATGTTCCTCAAACATGATTCTTCCATTGTGCTTCTTCTCATGGCGAACGGGAGCCCTTCCTCCCATTTGACTTCATGGCAGACTGGTGCAGGCCCCTCTACATCCTTTTAAAACTGAATGGCTCTTCTTTCTCTTCACATGGCTTCCACCTTATTTTTAAACCCTGACATAGTCAGTGAGATATTGTCACAGCCCGTGACACAGTCAGTATGGTGACTGGTCCTGGCCATTTGTAGAATCTCACGGAGGCCCCATAATCTTCTTCATCACCATTCAATTGTCAAAGCCTCTTCCATTTCCGTGGCTCCTTGGAGCAGCCAGAACCATTTGCATAAGTAAGAAACTAGCTACCACCACCAGCCCGAGATGCGGAGGCATCTCTCAGGAGAACGGCTGTGCTCCACTGAGTCCCGTCCTCCAAACCCTGGAGCTTCTGTCCACTCTGTTACAACACCTTCAGGTCACCTCCACCTTTTTCTCCCTTTCTTGAATTCAGACCCCTGGAGTTCATGCATACCATGCTTCTAGCTTCAGTTATTACCCTTGTGGTGATAGATTCCCAAGTCCGAGTCTGCATTCTTGACCTCTCATTTAATCCTGCTCCCAGTTTTTCATTGTTGATGGGACACCTCTACTGGCTGTCCCATTGTCACCTCAGACTCAGCGTGGTATTCTCAGGTCTCTAATTAAGGGACCTCCAAGGTCTCTTCCAGTTTTGAACTTCCATGGCTTATGTTAAAAAACAAACTCATCATGTTTACCTATTTAAATCGCATTTCCTCTGGTTTCTTCTTTCTGTCAGTAGTATTAACATCCCCAGATTGATTGACTTCAGCTCTCAACGTTTCCTCTCCCTTCACTGCCTTGTTGATCTTGAGTCCAGCTCTTTGCCATGGTCCACACCATCATCACCAATTCTGAGCTTTTCCCTGAACATCTGATCTTCTCTGACTCACCCCATCTTCTGTGATTCCTCCGTCTGCCTCAGTGCCCTTCACCACTGCTTTCAGCATCTGTGTAACTGAGTCTTCTCTACCTACACAGACCTTTTTCCTGCAACATTTCTGCACTTGCACCTTTCCATGCTTGCCCTGTTGGAGGCTGCTCACCCCCTTGCATTCGGGGATCAACCTCTCCTCCCCTACGCTCATGAGATGCCATGGTGACAACACCTTGCCACCTCCCAGAATAGTTTCTGCTACATGTAACCATATATTGTCCAGTGTTTTCTAATTCCAATATATTAGCCTTATTTCCCCCACTTGAACGTACACTATTATCAAATCACAATGATCATTATTCTTGTTTTTCCTAAAATGCCAAGAATATGACATAGGCTCAACAAATGTTGATTAATTGGTGACTGAGATTGTGAATTTAAGTGAAATTTTAGTCTAATGAGCTTAAAACTCTGGTTGGAAAATATCCTTAGTGTGACTATGGTTTAAATGCCTATCTAGGCCATTTCATCCCTTTTCTCATCTTATCTTCCTCCCATACTCCGGCAGGTGACAGCTAGTATCTTCGTCATCAATCTCATGTCCATTCCATTCAAGTAAGGAGGTGGTTTATACTAATTATGTTACTTCCCTGCTTAAAAGCCAAATGTTTGCAGGATATAATCTAACTCTTTGTTATGATATTTAAAACATTCCATGATCTGGCTTCTGCCTCTCCAGATCATAACTCTTTTAGACTGCCCACTTTCTCCACCCCAGCCTCATCCATCTTGCCCAGCCACACCTATTGGCAGTCCACCCCCCATGCTCTATCTTACTGTGTACACATTGCACCCTCTGTTTAGAACATTGGTAGCCCTTTTCTGCACCAGGCTTAATGCCTCTCCTTTTCAAGGCTCATCTCCAACAGGCATCTTTCCAGAATCCTTCCATGACTTCACTTGCCCTGGGTTAGAAGCTACAGTAATACCCGGATATGGCCCAGTTCCACCCTGTACATATTTCTATCAAACATGCATTGCATTGTGTTATGATAGTTCATATACTTATTCTAACAGTCCTAGAACTCCTTGCTGGTACGTACAATATCTCATTAACATTTGCTTCCCCAGGACCCACCATCGAACCTGACTTACTGGCAAAAGTTTGTTGAATGAATAACTAGCCTATTTCAGATTTTCATGTTTAAGGCATTTGGTGCCATTTAGATCTAGTTTTTGTACTTAGGTGAGCATGGTAACTGATGATTGAAGGTCCTTCAGACCTATGATGTATTCAAGGAAGTGTTTTGCTTATCCCTTTTATCTAGGTAGATACAACTCTTTTGTATTTTTAATATTTACTTCTGGACTTATCACTGTATCAGGTTTATTTATATTTGATTCATTCCTTACGATTGATGTAGCAGAATGGGATAAGCAGCAGCATTTTCTTCCATTCCATTTTATCTTTTATCAGCATTTTGTTCTTCATGTGTATCTTTGCCCAAGTCATCAGTGTTGGGCTAATGGACTGGGACGGCCCAAGTTGAATGGCAATTACTTACTCCATTGCTGATAGTCCAGATGAAAATAGGACTTATTAGATCTATAATAATGGAAATCTGTGTTTAATGCAGATCTTTTCAGCAGTTTGAAACAATCTCCAACTCATCTCTCTTTGCCATATGTCAAAATGTCACATTATGGTTTTAAAATTCAGGATGAGAACTGAAGTTTCAGAAGAAGCCTGCCTGTGGAAAAGTTCTCAAATCTGTCCTTTTTAAATTCAGAAGCATTTGTTCATTTCAAATTAAGCTTCCCCAGAAAAGTGAGCTCTGTCTGAGCAGTTCCCTTTGGGTGGGGTTAGTACCAAGAGGAATATGGGATAGTACCAAGAGGAATATGGGGTAGTACCAAGAGGAATATGGGGTAGTACCAAGAGGAATATGGGGTAGTACCAAGAGGAATATGGGGTAGTACCAAGAGGAATAGGATCACAGTTCACAAGGACCCAGGACAGAGGACTGGCAGGAACGGAGAACATCCCAGGAGCTTCAGGCTTGCATTTAGCAAATGTAGCCAGGTCAAGAGTTCCTTTGCCTCAGTTGCACCAGAACTAAATGCTCATACTTGTGTATCATTAGCTTGTCCATTGTTTCAACCCTGGAAGACTTCAGCTTTTCCACAAAACTGAGTTCTTTGTCTCTTTCATGTGAAGGATAAAGATAGATGAAAACTGACTCAAGAAACTGCTGTGAAAGGTGCGTAGTAATGGTGGTCCATCCTCTTCATTTTGCAGAACTGAAGACTAGATCAGTAATGCAAATGGCTTTCCCAAGGTCATGTGTCATTACTACTACAATTGGGTGTGAAAGCAGAATCTAGCTCTTCCCCAGGGCTCCTGCCATCACATTTAGAAGTATGTTCCTTGTGACCAACCCAGCAGCTGTGTTTTTAGGTTATTTTCACTAACCTGTATTTTTCTTGATTGGGAAGTGGCCCTAGATAATTTAGCTTCCTCTCTTTGAATAAAGTTTTATCTGAAGGCTTGTCAATGGGTCTGTAACCACACTGTACCTCATAAATGCAGCAGCATCATGATGGAGCTCCTGCATTTCAGTAGAGACCTGAGAGTGAGACATGGTTCTGCGCAGTCACCCAGTTTACTATCTGCTGCTTTTCCTTTTGGTAGAGTGAGTCTCATGCCTTTTTGCAAACGGTAAATGTCCTAAGTAGTGTCATTACAGTGTTGAACTTAACTGGTGAGACTCGTCAAGCATGTACCTCTTCTGGTTTTGAAAACTCTTTGTAGCATTCAGAGACAAAGACAGATTGATCTTGAGGGATTGGTTTGGATCCCATGACTCTTACATTGCTGTGTACTTTAACAAGTCAATGGATTTGATGTAGCTGGCTTGGTACTCTAATGAGTAGAGTAGGGGATAAAAAAATATGGTTCTTTAAACTGCAGGTACTTATACCATAGTTACTTGTGTACTACTTTAAAAAATTCCTGAGCTTTGGTGCTTTTTGTTGATAAATTTCTTTAAGTTCACTGAGTTTGCCTGGATGCTTTACAAGTGTATTTTCAGCAACCCCTACTTTGGGAGGAAGTGGTTACATTTTAGTATTTACCCTAATAACCATGAAAATAACCATTTTACATGATGTATCAGCGTTGACTTAAAAGTTGCTAATAGGTATTAGCCATAGGTTTTGGTGACACCATGTGCACCATTGAGGGCATTTATGATGCTTTTTGGTAACAAAGAACTCAGCTTACATCTGGTATTTGTTGATGTTTTATAAGTTAGTGAACTTTTCTGGCAGAAAAGCAATAAGAAAAGCAATGGATGCCATGGATGCTTAGTTGAAAGTTCATGTTACCTGCATGGTACCTTTTTTATTTATAGATAAGTCTATAGCTGAGGCACATGGCTTTTTGTTTGTTTGTTTTTTAAGAGCTAGAGGAAATCTACTGGGTCCTTTCACTGAGAAAACAGAGATAAAGAGCCAAAGTGACTTCTCCAGAATCACTTAGAACCAGATCTAGAAGCTGGGTGTCCTCACTTCCAGGCCTGCGGCCTTTCCACCACTGCACCCACTTCTTTTATCCCAGAAACATAAACAAGCATCTTACATCTGATCACCGCCTAGTGAGTACATCTATTGCCCAGACCAGCAAACTTTGTGACTTCTTCCAGAGCAAGCAGTCTTTGTAAAGAGACTGACTAATTATCCACGACATCTTAAATGTCTGAATTGTCCTTGAGCTAAGAGTGTGAAAATCAGAAGACTCAGGGGTGTAAACACTTCGTGATAGCTTTCACTCAGTTTAACAAACTCCGACAGAAAAAAGGAAATGAATCTTAGCTGTTCAACAACAATAATAACATTCCAAGCAGGAAAGTAATTTAAAAAAATCCCTGTTAACTGTAATATTGCTAATATGTATCACATAAGCTACCCCAGAGTTTTAAGTATGGTGATGAAGCTATAATAGACATATTCTTGCCTGAGAAAAATGAAAAAGCCATCTATTCATTTGTCACAGAATCAGGGACAATGACAGTCATTTTAGCAACTCAGCTGGACCTTGAAGTGACCCAGGTAGATAAAAAGGCTGTGGTGTTAAAGGATTTGGAAGGAAGCTCTTGATGTTGTGAAGGGTTGGAACTAAGTTGAGATGCTGTGGGATGTTTCACTAGATGACGAGGCAGGGGAGGTAACTGTTGCTTTCTGGGATTTGAGAACATCATGGTCCCAGTGTCTGCACCTGTTGCTTGGAACTGCTGCCCAAGCAAGCAGTTCTTAAGCCTTCCTTAAGGCTTTCCTTTCATCGTAATTCTGCTTTTTGTTTTATTAGAGGACCATGACTCTTAGTACTTGCATCTGGTTGTAAATTTCTGGACGTCCTGTTGTTTCAGGGTCATTAGGAAGAGTTAAAACCCCCTCTTCGGCACAAGGCTCCCCTGGGTGTTATCTGTTCACTTGGATAAAACCATGACTAGTCCATGTTCCATCCTTTGTCATGGCTGCTCCACAGGTCAGTGGTGTCTTTTAATAATTGAAAAAAAAAAAAAATGATCGTTTTCTTTATTTTTTTCTCTATCGTATTTTTATAAAATTATTATTATTGCCTCTATAGTGATATGGTGATGAAATAGGGTCATCTAGTTATTTTTAAAATTACAGCAATTTTTTCAAGTTTGTCTCTGTTGAGTTTCTTGTTGAAGCTGCAAATATTTGGACCTGCCCACTGAATACATACCAAGGATATAAGACAGGGGTTTGACTTCTCTGACTGAGGGACTTGGGGCTCTGGGAGTCAGTGTCTTCAGTATTTCCGGTGAAGGGGGTAGGACTGACTGACTGATCTCTATGGTAACTCTCAGTGCTAACAGTCTATCAATTATAATTATAATGCATACTGCGTCTGTGCATTTCAGTCATTCTGAAAAGAAAGAAGGTTTTGTCTTGGCACAATTTTGTCTTGAAATGACATATGTATTTTTGTTGAATGGGTGCTTTCTGCCTGTTTCTGGCGTGTTTTCTTCTTGCTTTCTTCCATGTTGACATTCCTTGTTTCTAGTCCTGGCCTGAGTATGCCACCAGCTGATGGGACATATTGGTTAGGAAGGAACACAGGCTTTGGGACTGGACACAAGAAGTAAAACCTGTGTTCAAGTCCTGGTTCTAAGTCACTGTTGGGCTGGTTCTCTGACATGTGAATGGAGACAATCCTGACTTCATGGGCTGCAGTGAGATTTAATGAGACACAGGCAGTGAAGTCCTACGTGCAGGGCCTGGTACCTGGCTGTGCCTGCCGAGTTCCCTGCCACTCTTCTCCCAGTACAGGTTTTCATATGTAGGAGTGTGAACCCCTGAGTTGTATACAAATTATTATATATTAACAAATATATTTGTTTAGCATCAGACACTGTTTGTAATTCTTTTGTAGCTTCCTTCTGTTGAATGCATTGAAGAAATGGACAGCAAACCAGGTGTTTCCAGAAGACACTGATCAAAAGCTGTGCTAATACACTCTGCCACTCCCGAATATTGCTGGGATTTTGAACCTACCACTTTTTTTTTGCCTTTTTTTTAAGATGACTACCTGAACTCAACCTCCTGCCTATGGCCTCTATTTTGGTATCTTTTGCTTCCATTCTGCCTCTCTAGGCTTCCCTATCAAACCCACAGTTTCTAGTAAGTTTTTATTGAAAGGTTGGCACTGTCCTAGGCTCTGGGGATAGGTGAGAACAAGGTGGATAGTGTCTCTACATAAACCTGCATGTAGATGGGAGGAGGAGACAACGTAAACAGTGAACAAATACATATCTTCATATAGTGCTAAGTGCCACAGGAACATAAAGCAGGGGAAAGCAGGAGCAGGGGCAGAGGGAGTGCTGTTGCAGAAAGGCTGGTCCGGGCAGGCCCCTCTGCAGAGCCGGGGCTTGAGTAGAAACCTGAATGAAATGAGAGCATGAGTCAAATAAATACCTGCAGGAAAACTGTTCCTGGGAAAATCCCAGAAGGGGCAACAATCTTAACGTGCTTAAAAGACAGCATGCGGTGTGGCTAGTGAGGAGTGAGCAATGGGGAGACCAACTGAGGCTGGAACCAGTCCCGGACAGACTCCGGGCGGGGGCCTTCAGGCCCAGGGAAAGATTCGGAGTGTGTCCTTAATGTGATGGACAGTCTCTGGACACTTTGAAGCTGGGACGATATGATTGCATTTTTGTATTTTTCAATTTACTGAGATAAAATTGACGTACACAAGCCTGTCCTCAAAGTGTCAGCTGCACAAACTGTTTTCATTATATTGACATTGGTTTGATACTTTTGGGACAGACCTCGTAACACTGTGTGAGTTTAAGGTGTGTAGATGTGTTGATGTGATACTTTCATATATTGCCATATGATTACCACTACAGCAAATTAGCTAACACCTCACATAATTATCTTTTGTGTGTGTGTGATGAGAACAATTAAAATCTGGTCTCTTAGCAACTTTGAAGTTTATAACACAGTATAGTTGACTATAATCACTATGCTGGGCGTTAAATCTCCAGGACTTATTTATCTACTAATCCCAAGTCTGTACCTTTAAACAACATCTCCTATTCCCTTACCCCTGGCCGCTGGTAATCACAATTTTACCCTCTGTTTTTATGAGTTCAGCTTTTATAGATTCCACATATAAGTGGTATCAAGATTGTATTTACATTTAAGGCAATTACTGGCTTAGTGTGGGCTGCTATAACAAAATACCATAGACTGGGGTGGCAAGCTGACTGATTATAGTTTTTAAATGTGCAGTTTCAGCCTCAAGGGGGTTTTTCTTTGCCTTCTGCCCAGAAATGCCATGCCGCTTCCTGGTGATCCCAGGCCTAGATCTGTGTGGCCTCTGAATGGCCCATCTTGGGCTTTGAGGCCTGAGGTATAGAGGTTCACCTAAGCTTATCTCACTTAAATCCTGTGTTTTTAATGCCTTTTCTTCTCTGTACATCAACTTGTCTTTAGAGCATGTAATCCAGTTTAGAGTGAGTTTAAAACAACACATGCCATGATCTAATGAGCCATCTCACCTGTTTCTAACATTTTCCTTATAGTCTCATTTAATCCTGTACATTGTCATATTAAGAACCCTCGGTACTATAGTTTGTCTTAAATCTTAACACTGAGTTAGCTCTTAGCTGTTGAAGCCTGTCTGGTTCTCTGACTTGGCACGACATTGCCCCCTTTCTTCTGGCCATGAGCATGTCAGTTTAGGCCATCATAGTATGAAGATGTGATAGGTGATAGAGACAGGATAGTTACAACAGGAATGGGTAAGTACTACCACACATAGACCTGCAGTCTGTCACCTGGTACTTAAAAGGCCCAATGTGAGAAATGGGTCAGGAAGTGGCAGGTTTAGAAATGGCTGTGCCCCCCCCCCCCCCCCCCAGGAGCTAGTGTTAAGAACCAGGTAAGAATCCTACAGTGAGAAATCAGAGCAGCACCTGGGAGTCTGTGGCAGCCTCAGCTGGTGGCAGACTGAAGGTCTGGGAGCTTGAAGCAGCAGCAGTCAGGGCAGAAATAGTTTAAAATAGAAAAGTTCAGATTGAGTGAAATAACATGAATGAGGCAGGCCAACCCATGGCAGTGATATTTGTCCCTAAAATTTCTTTTTTTCTTTTTTTAAAAAAAGTATTCATTGCAAGCCCAGGCCTAGAAAAGGAGGCCTCACGTCCTTTCTGCTAAGTGGATCGGGAGAAGGTACAGCATTAGGAGGCAGAGCTGTGTCTGGCGCTGCTGGAATTAGTAGTGTAGTTGTTGGTGGTGGTGTTGGTTGTGGAAGTGTCCCCCTTGTCCCTTGGAAATACATTCCAAACCTCTTTCCTTTTACATAGGAACACCCTCTTCTCTTTCCAGGCTGGGATTAAATGGCTTGGTTTTCATGGGATTCTAGGTTTATTTTTATTTTTTTAAATACTTCCTTGTCTAGTTCTTTCTGAAACTGGCAAGAAATCTTTAAGGACGATGATGTATTTAAAAGAATATTAAGGATCCCTTAGAATCCAGGTCCATTGTCCCATATGTTTTCACCCGATTTACTTAATACCCTTGGGAGGCAGAAAGGGCAGCCCTGACCCAAATTTGATGGATGACGAGATACAGATTCAAAAAAGTTAAGTGATGTGTCAAAGGACCCACAGCTGTGGATCATGTAACTTCTAATTGTACACGGCCAAGATTCCGACCTTGGTCTTCTCATTCAAACTCCAATGCTCAAACTGAACAGAAATAGCCAGATTTTGTCACCCAGACTGTGAAAGGAGAGAAAGCAAGAGTGAACGAAGGGAAAGACAGCGAATGATGTCGAATAAAACATGAGCATAAGTAGTTTGCATTCGTAGCCTTATTATCTTTATTGCATGGTTCTTAACCGTTCTTTCCTTGTGCCTTCTGCTTTTTGTAAACATTCCCAACATTTACCATGAAACCCACTGTCTGAAGGCTGTAGGGCTGTTGCCCACCTTGCAGAAACCCTGCTGCTCTCTCATCTCTGGAGATCGGCTGTGCCCTCAGTGAATAAGAATCCCCCTGTGGACAATTGGTGATTGAGGGACAGCTGGCTGCAAGGGACAGTTCATCATTGTATACCACAACTGAAGCCTGGCAATCATTAGGATTCATTATAAATTACCCAGAGTCCCAGGAATCTCATTTAGTTCTCACTCAGAAGCCGGAAGATGCTACCAGCTGTGGATCTAGGGTTTTCCCCAAAGAATTTATCTAAGCATAGGAGCAAATAGGTCAAATGATCTGAAGACAAGTGGGTGAGGGTAAAACAGAAAAGCTTGTTTCTACCTCAGAATAGATACTTGGAAGATGCCATTGGGGAATTAATTAGATTTATGGGCACATTTTAGGCTTTGGTACCTCCGATGGACCAAGGAACTCAAAGAGTATCTTTGGAAGTCATTGAGAAGAGGAACATGAACAGAGAAGGGAGAGAAATAACTAAAAGGAGAGTGAAGGAGAAGAGACTGGCACGTGCATGCGTAAACAATGATGCCTTCACTGTTCTAGTCAGTGGGGGGTCGTAGATGCTATTGAATGAGCGTGTGTATTGTGTGGCTGTTGCGTTCAAAATGACTGAACAAGTAGAACAACTGAATCTGCATTAAACTTTGCATTAAGCTGGAAAATTCCTCTGAGGAAATTATTTGGATGATTTAGAAGGCTGCAGCAGCTATGGGCAACTGTTGATTGGCAGCTTCATTATGACAGCATGTCTGCTCACGCATCACGTCTCAGGCAGAGTTCTTTGGCAAAACAGCAAGTCACCCAGGTGACTCAGTCCCCCTACAGCCCAGATTTAGTGCCCTGTGACTTCTGGCTTTCCCTAAAATTGAAATCACCTTTGAAAGGAAGGAGATTTCGGACCATCCATGAAATTGAGGAAAATACAGTGGAGCAGCCGTTGGAGATTGGGAGAACTGTGTGAGGTACCAAGGTGCCCACTTTGAGGGGAACTGAGGCATGATTATCTTATATACAATGTTGTATCTTCTTCAATCATTGCCTATTTTTCATATCACATGGCTGGATACCTTCTCAACAGATCTCGTATTCCTGTACAGGCCCTGACACAGTGGCAGGAGAGCCACGTTTGGCTTCTGTGTCTCTGGCCCTTCATCACATAGCCTCTTGCGTGTCCTGTATCAACCTCTACCAAAGGCTGCTCCATGATCTGACATTCAGTCTTATGTTCTTAGAGCTTTTTTCTAGGGCAGGGGCTGGAACGTTTTCCTATAAAGGTTCAGGTGGTAAATATTATTGGCTCAGAAGGCCATTTAGTCTCCATCACAACTATTCAGTGTTGTCACTGGAGAGTGGAAGTTGCTGTAGAAAATGAGTAAGTGAAGGAGTATGGCTGTGTCCCAATAAAACTTTACTTAATGACATTCAAATTTGAATTTCATATAATTTGCATGAGTCACAAAACATTTTTCTTATGATTGTTTTCAACCATTAAAAAAATATGATAAACCCCTGTTAGCTCAGGTTGTACATAAACAAGAGGCAGGGCTTTGGCCGTAGATTAGCAACCGCTGTTCTAGAACTAATCGGGTGGTTACCTTTTGGTGAAATTGTCACTTTGTTGGCTCTCTTGGAAGCACTGACAATTTAAACCTTTAGCTGTAGGTGGAAGGATTTGTCCTTCCGAAAGGCGTTTGGACAGCTGTGGCTGTGATGAGGGTGGGGTGGGAGAGGTGATGCTGGGAGGTAGAGCCGCCTCCTTGTAAAATAAGGTCAGTCCTGCTGGGCTCCTATTGTCTCTTCAATGAAAATGTTAGATTTAAATTCTATATGTCACTTATCTTTGAGCTGTGTATAGAGAAAAAGGTCTTGCTTTGGCTTTTGTAAAAATACCAGGCTTAGATCTTTTTGTGTGAGCTGTCATCAGCCATTCTGATTGTTGATCTTATAAATTCATGCTTTTTAGTGCTGGCAGAGGGATTGCTTTTGTTTCTGAACAATTTCATGAAGTGTTTCTTTCAATAGGGGCTTACATTGAATTTTACTTCAGCTATATTTTTCATGCCAACTAGATTTTAAAGACACTGGCAACTGTTTCTGGGGTCCTTTCATGTGAGAGCTTCCGCAAAGGGTATGGTCAGCTGCTGGCTGTCTTCTTTTGGCTACGAAGACCACATGGTTGAGCCCTCTCTCCATTTTGTCTCCAGATGACCCACAGTGGCCATGCACTGCCTGCAATATGGTCAGTGATCTCTAGAGTGTCTTGAAGGGCTTGCTCTTTACCAACTCTTGGGTGCATCCTAGAGTAAAACTTTGATAAAATGTTGTGCCTGTTTGGGGAATTTGGAAAGAAGCATAAGCAAGAAAGGAGAGATAATAAATTAGAGTCTCACTAGTATCCTATCTTTCACTGCCCTCCTTCCTGTATTGTAATTCAAGAAGCTTACTAGGAATGCTGCTCCTAGGATACCAGGCAGGTGCTTGACTTACACACTCACCCCTCAAAATGACCATTCTGTAGCCCAGTTGTTCAGTAGATTTCTGTTTGATTATGCTAAGTATTGCTAGCAAATAGTAGCTCTTTGCTATTATTATCTTAAAGTTGAATTAAGAAGACCCTTCAAGTGTGTTAGATATATATTAAGTTACTTGTCATCATGGAATCTATACTCTGGCTATTTCTGTTCAGAGGCAGGTCTATAGTAGTTCTATTGTACTAAAGAAATAGAGCTATCAATTATTCAGTTCTCTTAAATGATTATACATGTAGACTACAAACACATGGAATTTGCTTTAAATGGATGATTTAGTACTCTGGAACTGTGACAATTATGTTCTGGGAAGGAAAATATATTCAGTGTACTTTATAACCTTTAGTTATTTTAAGTTATATTTTCAGACAATTAGGTAATATTGATATGGATTTATCACAGATGAAAAATACTTATTTTAAAATAGTTTAAAACTCACAAGCAGTAAAAAAGTAGTCACAGAGTTCTAGTGTACCTTTCAATTAGCTTCCCTCAATGATAACATCTTATGTAGTCATAGTACATTGTCAAAGCCAGGAAATTGACATTGGTTTAATACATTAACCCACATGTAGACCTTATTTGAATTTCATCAGTTATTGCATGCACTTTTGTGGGGGGAATGTCTAGTTTTCTGAAATTTTATCATTTTTTTTTTGTGTTTAGATTTATGTAGCCATCACCACATCCACATGTAGAACTGTTTGATAATTAAGAAATTTTCTTATATCACGCTGTAGTATTATCACTTTGCCCTCATAAGGTTTTGTTCAGACTGCTTTTTAGGATGTGAAATTAACAATAAAAGCAGAGGTAGATTTTGGGAAATGTTTAGATTTCAATTGATTTCCACAGTGGTACATCTCAAGTGAATGAGTAAAAAAGAAGGAAAACCATATTCAGGTTGTGAGACTTACTATATTGCTATCTACAATCCTTTTCAAGCTAAACGTTTAAGGTATGAAGTGGGGGTTGAGGTTCATTTTTGTCTCAGATAGGTGTCAAGTGGTTTTGATACCATTTGTTGAAAAGACTCTATTCCTTATTGAGTTAACTCAGCACCTTTGTCAAAATTCTATTCTGCACTCTTTTTTTCTGTTCCACTCATTTATATAACCATCCTAAGCCAACACTACACTGTTTTGTTATTATAATCTTAGAGTAATTTGAGGTCAGGTAGTAAAAGTCCTCCAACTTATATTTCCAAATTGTTTTGGTTACACCATTTTTATTTATTTATTTATTTTTTATTGAGATATAATTGACTTAAAACATGTATTAGCTTAAGCTGTACAACATGATTATATATATATATATATATAATATATATATATAGTGAAATGATTACCATAATAAATTTATTTAACATCTATTATCTTGCATAGTTATGAAATTTTTTATGATGAGAACTTTTAAGATCTGCTCTTTTAGCAAATTTCAAACATACAATACAGAGTTCTAAACTATAGTCACTATGCTGTTCATTCCCCAGAAATTACTTAGAAATGTAAGTTTGTACCTTTTGACTATTAATCTGTTCTCTGTTCCTATGAGGTTTTTGTTTTTTTTTTTGATTCCACATATGAGACCATATACTATTTGTTTTTCACTGTCTGGTGCATTTCACTTAGCATAATGCTCTAAAAGTCCATCCATGTTGCAAATGGCAGAACTTCCATTTTTGTGGCTGAGTAATATTCCATTGCACATATATACATAACACATCTTTTTTATCCATTTATCCATGATGGATGCAGATTTGTTCCAAATCTTAGCTATTGCAACTAATGCTGCAAATAAACATGGTGGTACAGAATGTCTTTAAGATAGAGATTTCTATTACTTGGATATACTCAGAAGTGGAATTGCTGGATCACGCTGTAGTTCTATTTTTAATTTTTTGAAGAAGCTTCATACTATTTTCCATAATGGCTGTACCAATTTACATTTCCATCAACAATGCAAAGGGCTCCCTTTTCTCCACCTCCTCATCAACACTTGTAATTTGTTAGTCATTCTAATAGCTGAAGAATGATATCCCATTGTGGTTTTCATTTACTTATCCTTGATTAATAATGTTGAGCACCTTTTCATGTACCTGTTGGCTTTATGTATCTCTTCTGTCTATTCAGGTCATCTGTCCATGTTTTAAATTGAATTGTTTCCCAGGCTGGTATGGCTCAGTTAGTTAGGTATCATCCTCCAAACTGAAGGATCATGGGTTTGATTCCTCGTGAGGGCACTTGCCAGGGTTGCGAGTTTAGTTCCCTGTCAGGATGCATGCAGGAGGCGGCCAGTCGATGTTACTCTCTCACATAGATGTTATTTATATCCCTCTCTTTCTCTCTCCCTTCCAGTCTCTCTAGAATCAATAAAAGAAAAAAAATTTAATTTGAATTGTTTGTTTTGGCTATTGAGTTGCTTGAATTTTATGTGTACTACTTTAATATATATACAGTATGTAGGGCAATATATGTAGTATTAAGCCCTTATCTAAAGTATGATTAGCAAATATTATCTCCCAGTTAGCACAGTGACTTAACGTTTTTGTTGATGGATTCCTTTGCAGTGCAGAAGCATTTTAATTTGATGTGGTCCCACTTGTTTATTTTTGCTTTGGCTGCCTTTGTTTTTGGTGTCAAAAAAAAAAAAAAAAAAAGAAGAATATTGCCAAAACCAACGTCAAGTAGCTTACCCACTATGTTTTTTTCTAGGAGTTTTATGGTTTTCGACCTTACGTTCAATCTTTAATCTGTAAGTTAATGTTTGTATATGGTGAAAGTTAGAGGTCCAGTTTTATTCTTTTGCATGAGGCTGTCCAGTTTCCCCAGTACTATTTATTGAAGAGACTATTCTTTACCCATTATATATCATTTGTTGTAAATTATTTGACCATATACGTATGTGTTTATTTCTGGTCTCTCTTGTCTGTTGCACTGATGAATATATCTGTTTTTATGCCAATACTGTATTGTTCTGAATACTATAGTTTTATAATATAGTTTGAAATCAGTCAGTGTGATGCTTCCAACTTTGTTTTTCTTTCTTAAGATTACTTTGAGTCTTTGGAAACTTTTGTGGTTCCATACAAATTTTATAATTGTTTATTAATTTTTAAATTTAATTTTATTGTTATTGTATTATATCCATCCCCTTTTTACTCCCCTCTGTCCACTTCCCCACCCACCCACTGCCCTGGAAAGTCAGTCCCACTTGTTGTCCATGCCCCTTGTTCTTCCATGCTAGATCCTTGACTAAACTGCTCCCCTTCTTTGCCTTCTCCTCCCGCATTCCCCCTCCCCCTTACCTCTGCCCACTGAAGGTCTGTTCATTGTATTCATGTGTCTGGTTCTGTTTTGCTTATTTGTTTGTTTTGTTCATTATTGTCCTGGGTGAGATCATATGGTATTTGCCTTTCACTAACTGGCTTATTTCACTAAGCATAATACTTTCCAGTTCTATCCATGTTGTTGCAAAGGGTAGGAGTTCCTTCTTTTCTTTCTGCTATGTACTATTCCATTGTGTAAATGTACCAAAGTTTTTTGATCCAATCATCTACTGATGGGCACTTAGGCTGTTTCCAGCACTTGGCTATTGTAAATAGTGCTGTTATGAACATAGGGGTACATAGGTTCTTACGAATTGGTGTTTCAGGGTTCTTCGGGTATAATCCTAGTAGTGGAATTGCTGGATCAAAAGGCAGTTCCAATTTTAGTTTTTTAAGGAAACTCCATACTGTTTTCCATAGTGGCTGCACCAGCCTGCATTCCCACCAACAGTGCACCCTTTTTCCTACATCCTCGCCAACACTTGTTGTTTGTTGATTTGCTGATGATTGCCATTTTGACAGGTGTGAGGTGGTATCTTATTGTGGTTTTAATTTGCATCTCTCTGATGGCTAGTGATGTTGAGTATTCTTTCATATGCCTTTGGGCCTTTTGTATGTCTTCCTCAGAGAGGTGTCTGTTCAGGTCCTTTGCCCATTTTTTAATTGGGCTATTTGCCTCCCTCATGTTGAGTCACATAAGTTCTTTATATATTTTAGATATCAAACCCTTGTCTGAGGTATCATTGGCAAATATGTTTTCCCATACAGTTGGTTCCCTTTTAATTTTGCTGGTGTTTTCTTAAGCTGAACAGAAACTTTTCAGTTCGATATAGTCCTATTTGTTTATTTTTTTCTTTTATTTCCTTTGCCCTTGGAGAAGTATCAGTAAACATATTTCTGTGTAGGAGATCTAAAATTTTACTGCCTGTATTTTCCTCCAGGACCTTTATGGTGGCACTGCTTATCCTTAAATCTTTTATCCATCTTGAGTTTATTTTGGTGTATGTGTAAATTGATGGTCTAGTTTTATTTTTCCGTATGTTGCTGTCCAGTTCTCCCAACATCACTTGTTAAAGAGGCTGTTTTTACACCATTTTATGTTCCTTCCCACTTTGTTGAATATTAGTTGTCTGTAATGTCCTGGGTTTATTTCTGGGCACTCTATATTTTGTTCCATTGATCTATATGTCTATTCTTATGCCAGTACCAGACTCTTTTGATTCTAGTAGCCTTGTAGTATAGTTTGACATTGGTATTGTGATTCCTCCGACCTTGTTCTTCTCAAGATTGCTGTGGCTATTTGTGGCTGTTTTTGGCTCCATATAAATTTTTGAAATATTTTCTCTTTATCTGTGAAATATGTCATTGGTATTTTAATTGGGATTGCATTGAATCTATGGATTGCGTTGGATAGTATGGACATTTTCATGATGTTAATTCTTCCCATCCATGAACATGGTATAGGCTTCCATTTATTTGTATCTTCCTTAATTTCTTTCTTCAACAATTATTTATTCTGTTTGTGAGAAATGCCTTTGGAATTTTTATAAGGATTGTGTTGAATTGGAGATTGCTTTTAGACATTTAAAATATTAATTCTTCTACTCATTGAGCATAGAATATCTTTTCATTTATTTGGGACTTCAGTTTCTTTCATCATGTTGTAAAGTTTTTCAGTGTTCAGATCTTATTTTGGCTACTTTATGTCTTTTGCCTCTCCACATACATTTTAGAATCAATTGTCAATTTCTATAAGAACTTCCTGAGGTTTTCCTCTGCATTGTGTTACACAATAGATTAATATGGGGAGAACTGTCATCTTAAGGATACCAAGTCTTTCAATCTGAACATAGTATATTTTCCCATTTATTTAGATAGTCTTTAATTCTTTAGGCGTAGAGACTTTTCTTAGACTGTATAATTATTTTTTATTCATAATTAATATTCTTTATGTTAGACTTCTCATTTATAATCTGCTGTATGGCTCTGTCTCCTGATTAGACCCAGACCTCTACACAGGAATTACTTGTAAGCACTGTTAGAATCGAGACTTCTGTGACCTGAGCATTTTCTCATTTTCAAGAAAGGCAGGGGACATCGCTATGTATTCAGCTAATATTTTTTCTTCTCTCCTCACTTACCCCCCTTCTGATTGTTTTAACCTGGGATTGAACTAAAGTGAGGGAGGGGAAGACCAGAGTGTGCTGAGTGATATTTCTGCCAAAACTGAAGTTAGACAAACACTGAGCCAGGAACACAGGGGGTTTTTTGCATCACCTGAGTGATCAACTCCAGCTTGACCTTTCCAGTGTTTCATGGTGGTTAGCAGAGTAGTTAGAATTTCTTGAGGTACAGTAATCACGGGATATAACAGAATCCCACTATTTTGACACTTAGAATAGAGGTCCTATGACCTAAAGATGCTATGGATGAAGTGTTCAGACTAAGTAAAAGAAAACTGGTGTAATACTAGCAATAATTTTGATTTTTAGATTTGATTTTGATTCCCTTTCTTAGGTTACCATTATGAATAGAAACAATCCTTACTTCCATGTAATTGAAGAAAAAGCTCCTCAATGCAACCAACCAACTAAACAATGAAACAAAATCCCGTCAAAATTCAGGAAATTTTCTTCATTTCAGTTAAGGCCTTTGGCATGAATTTAAATTTAGCTTCCCTGGGAATTCTGGGAAAACATTTTTCTTCATTGTTTTTGTAAGCCCTGTGAGGCAGAGATAAAACTTCCCCAAACAAAACAGCAGGAAAAGCAACTAACAATTCTCTGGATAATGCAAATGAATAAAAAAATGCCAGAATTATTGCAGAGGTGCTAAAAGCTTTACTCTGATATTTTATACACTATTCCAAGACTTTAGTGGTTCAGAAATGCCTGTTTTAGCAATACCAGCACACTAGAGAACAAAGTTTGTGGAGGAAAGAAATTACAGAGCGGATAATCTCAAACTTAGAAATAGGTCATATTCCAGGGGTTAATTTGTAAATCAGTTATACTGGAGATATCTTTTTCATTTGAAAAAGTTTGATTTCCTGGCTTATGCCATCAGTTTTCCTTTGCTAAAAATCGTAGTATTTTTTCTTTATTATAACATGGTATTTTATTAGTTATCTACTATTATATAATCAATTATCCCCGCTTTTAGCATCTTAAAAGAACAATCATTATGCCACAGTTTTTTTGGTCAGGTATCAGGGTATGGCTGAGCTGTGTTCCTCTGGATAAGGATCTCTCGGGACCCTGATGTCTGCCATCAAATGAACTTGAGAGCAGTCCCCCGACCCCAACTAAGGCTTCACATGAGACTGCAGCCCCTGTGAACACCTTGATTCCAGCCTGTGTGAGACCCTGAGCCAGAATTACCCAGCTTCCCATTCTCATCTGAAATGAGACCACTGATTTTAGAATAAACCTTCATTTTAACAGTGCTTATTGTACAAGGATTTTCTTCTCTCTGGGGGAAAACCCACATTTCACAGTGACCAATAAAGTGGGAATTACTTTCTATGGTATCTTGGAAAAGTAGGGAAAAGATTTTTTTCTCTACTTGTAACTTGCAACCACCTTGACCAATGTGAAAGGGTGTTTTATTTATTTATTATTTTTTCTTATTGATTATGCTGTTATGACTGTCCCAATTTCTTTTCCCTTTGCCCCCGCTCCATCCAGCACCCCCCTTCCCTCCAGCAATCTCAGTCTTATTCCCCCTTAGTTCATGTTCATGGATCATGCATTTAAGTTTTTTGGCTCTACCTTTTCCTGTACTATTAATACCTCCCTGTCTATTCTGCACACACCAACTATGCTTCTTAATCCCTGCACCTTTTACCCTTTCTTTCCATTTTCCCTTTCAGCTGGCACCCCTCTGAACATTCCCCATATCTACGATTCTGTTCCCTCTCTGGTTGTCTGCTTAGTCTGTTTTTGTTTTTATGTTTTAGATTCTGCTGTTGATAGTTATGAGTGTTGTCCTTTTAATGCTCATAGTGTTGATCTTCTTTTCCTTAAGTAAGTACCTTTAACATTTCATATAACAATGGCTTAGGTAAACTCCTTTAGCTTTACCTTGTCTAGGAAGCACTTTATCTGCCCTTCCATTCTCATAGCTTTGCTAGAGAGAGTAATACTGGTTGTAGTTCCTTGTTTTTCATCATTTTGAATACTTCTTGCCAGGCCCTTCTTGCCTACAAAGTATTTTTTTTAGAAATCAGCTAATAGTGTTATAGCTGATTACCTACAAGTTACCCTTTGTAGGTAACTTTTTGTCTCTTGCTGCTTTTAAGAGTCTCCCTTTATTATTAACATTTGGCATTTCAATTGTGATGTGCCTTGGTGTGGTCCTGTTTGGGTCTAGCTTGTTTGGGACTCTCTGTGCTTCCTGGACTTATATGTCTATTTCCTTTGCCAAATTAGGGAAGTGTTTTTATTATTATTATACAATAATATTATATAAGTTTTCAATATCTTGCTTTTCCTCTTCTCCTTCTGACACCCCTATGATTTGGTTATTGACACATTTAAAGTTGCCCCAGAGGCTGCTAAGGCTCTCCCTGTTTTTTCAATTCTTGTTTCCTTATCCTGTGTTAGTTAACTATTTCTTCCTTATGTTCCAAATCATTGATTTGAGCCCTGGTTTCCCTTCCCTTCACCCTTGGTTTCCTGTGAATTTTTATTCATTTCACGTAGCCTAGCCTTCACTTCTCCCCTTCTGAATTTGTTGTATTTAAGCATATCTGTTAAATCTGTGAGCACCTTAATTACCAACATTTCGGACTCTGCATCTGTTAAGTTGGCTACCTCTTCATCACTCAGTTCTCCCAGTGGCACCTTGATCTGCTCCTTCTTTTTGGCCACACGTCTCAGTCTCCTCAGCTTGACAGCTTTCTGTGTTTGCCTCTGTGTCTTAGGTAGTTCTGTTGCATCCGTTATGTTGTGAGGGGCAGAACTTTAGAAATTCATCAGTTAGGACCCTCCTTTGCATCACATTGTGGCGCTGTACGTGGGGAAGGGGTCTTAGAGGAAGTAAAGCCTCCTGCCTATTGAGACTGGCAGTTTCCTCCTCCGCCCCAACCCCTACTGTTTTTTACAGTTGGAAGCAATGTGGCTCTAGTATTTTTCCCAGCGCTGGAACCCTGGGCTGCGTGTGGCCCCAGGGTCACTTCCCAGGCTTGAATGTATGACTGTACTTTTCACTGCAGCCTCAGTCCCCATGCCATTGCTGCAGCTGCTGGCTCTATTTTTCCCAGCTCTGGGACAGTGGGCTGCACGGTCTGGCCCTGGGATCACTTCTGAGGTGTAAATGTGTGACTTTGTTTTTGCTGTCCTCCCTGGCTGAGTATTTCTTCACTTCTTTGTCTGCACTTTCATGTAGTTCGATTTTTTAAGTGTCTGCATTTAGTTTTGAGGTAGATGTAAGTTTCTTCTAGTTGTGAAGATGTAGCATTTCTACCTATGTGTCCAAAATGGCTAGAAGTTTTCAATGGTGTGTTCAATGGTTGAAGAGTAGGACTAGGGTATATTTTCAGGTAGAGACTTCCATAAATGATGGTTAGAATCTTAGGAAAGAGTTGTATTTGAGAGCCATAAGTTGCATAGGCTCTATGGGCTTGCTCACCACTATTTATTAATAGAACCGCATGTGCATAAGAAAATGGATTCTATACCCCAGACACCCATCTTATAAACATGCTTTTGAAATGTGATGCATTTTTAAGTTGGGGACTTGCCCATATTTCATTAGATCCTCTCCAGCTACCTTTTCCACAATAGTTTATATTTTGAGCTGTCAGCCGTTTGGGAAGATAAAATGACAGAAAATAGAGATTACTATAATTTACTGTTAGCGCTCAGAGCCTGGCAGACCTGTCAAGACATAATTTTATTCAAAATCGGATTTTTAGCAGGGCTTGCACCTAAGTCCCTTATAGTTGCATTATGCCAGGTTACAGTCATCTTTTCCTTTTGTAGCATTCCGGGGTTTCAATCGGATACTTCCAAAAATACTTAATTAGACTTAGTACATGGGAAACATTTTTGACCTGCTTTATATTCCTTTCAGTGTACACACACACACACACACACACACACACATGGAAGCCAATAGCTTTCCAGCTGAGAGATTCACGTTCAAGCCCTGGGTGGGATCAGTGGAAGACCACTTGCCTGGCCTCCCACATGCTTGATATTTTTAGATATGGCTCTAGTTTTAATCAGCAATGTTGTAGTCACTCCATCATTAGGTATTTCATCCTGGAATCAGCCCATTGCTTGACTGTCCAGGGGTGCGCTTCGCAGATATTCAAGGAGGATAACCAAATTAGCTCGGCACTGCCAGCTCTGGTCGCCATCTCTTCATTAAGTCAGAAGACAAAGGCATGCTTTATACCCCTGGCTCCATTTAACTTTCCTGAGTTGAGATGTTCGGTTTTGCATCAGCCTTTCAGAGGACACGGTACAAAAACATCATAAAATGCATTTGTAGAACTGTAATTGAAGATTTGTTCATGATGTTTCTTAATATGATTGTGTACGAGGTTATCCAACTTCTCAACCATGTGACCAAGCCTGGTCTCTCTCTCAGAATGACAAGCAGGTCCTTGGGGGAAATTTTCAAAGTAGATGATTTACATGTGGTATTTCTCTTATAAGAGCTGGATTTAAAAAAAAAAAAAATCACTGACTTATCCAGAATCAGTTGCAGGCTTTGTAGTAAAAACTTGATTTATATTTTCTTGAGGGAAATGCTGCTTTTAAAATTAGGAGTGGTGAACATAATCTATATTCAGTAAATCTAAAATGGGTTTAAAAATATCTTTATTTTTGCAAGCCAGGTCCGTAGCAGGAGGCAGGTAAAAGGCAACCATACATTGATGTCTCCCTCTCTGCCTCTCTCCCTTCTCCTCTTTCTAAAAATAATAAATGAAATTCTAAAAGAAAACAAAATCCTTACCTTCTGTTTACGGGAGGGGCAATTACAAGGGAGAGAGGAACAGATAGGATAAGAGGCAGGAAGGACAGAGAAATAATTAAAATATGCACGAAATTCCAGAAAGGCCAAATGCTTGCTGTTAGTACTAGTCTAGTTCCCTCCCTCCCTTCTTCCCTCTCTCCCTCACCCCCCTCCTTCGTCTAAAATAAAAATAAATGTAAACCCAGAACATCTTGTGTTTTAAGTAAAAAACATTTTAATTCCATTTAAAATTTGGAGTGATTGAGCCTCTTAAGTTTCTTATTCCCTTAAAAAGAGAACAGGTACCATATTGCTTTGGAGAAAACAGATCAGTTAGAGAGGAAATGGGGTGGTAATCTCTATCTTGAAGCCCCTTAGGGTACTATAAAATACCCTGAATTTTAAAGCCGAGTCGCAGTTCTGCTACTATGAGATGCAGGTGGGATCATCTTTGGCATTTATCTGAGGCTGGGTAACACGTCAGTGCCCGGCTGATCTGCGCTCTGGCTGCTGGCCATGCCGGCATCCTGGCAGGCCCTCAGCCCCGGGAAAAGGCTCTGGGGCTGCAAGGGATAATCACAAGGCAACAAAGATTGGGGACACAAAAATTTTGTTTTATTTCTGTTTTCCAAAAAGGAATATATCCATGGAACAAACTTTGAAAAGTGAAAACAGTATATTAAAAAAATAACTTGTAGCGTATTATACACTTTACCCTGTCCAGTGGACAGTGCATGCTGTAGATAGTTACATGTCTATATCCGCAGAGTTACCTTATTCTTTATAATGGGTGCGTATTATTCCACAGCATAGATTGTTTTATGCATAAGGTTGGTGCCAATTATTTTTTTTCATAAACAATCCTTAAAGGACTATCTTTGTAGATGAGCAAAATGTATTATAGGAGCTGATCTCTTGGTGAATCTCAATCTTCAGTGTTAATGTTCCATCTCTTTATCAAAATTCTATTTTCATTCGGATCTTTTTCTCCTCTTTATTCCCAACAACTAATAATAACTTAATAAATTGAAAGTTTGCTGATGTTAATGAAAGCCAGATTCACATCTATGTTTGTATTTATAACTATTCCTCTTTTTTTCTTAAAGGCCCATATTTGGGTATATCTCTGTCATTTCTAATGTAACAAGAGAATCAAGACAAGTTTCCTGTAAGGCTTATGACAACATATTCCATTTCTATTAGGAGCTTCCACTTTGAAATAAAGTCATAATTCCTTTTCATGAAAGAACAGCAACAAGAAAGCAAATAGATCTGACCTTACTGGGTAGCAGCCTGCTTTGTAGTGCTGACAGGGGATGTGGTAGGGGTGGGGGTGGGGGCGGTGAAAGGGGAAGGTTGGTGCTGGTCTGGAACAGATTGCAAGGGGAGGTCTGGGCCCGTCAGGCTCAGCTGAGCAGAGGGCCTGATCATTTATCACTGTCAGAGGGGCTGGGGGTGGAAGGAAGGAGGAGTTACTGGACCATTCCTGCGCATTGTCTGACTGACAGCTGATGGCGCCTCAAACAGCATCCACCGAGGTGCACTGAGCTTCCTGCTGGAGGCCCCTGACAGATTCACTAAGAGGAAGAAAAAGGACCTGCTGCTGCATGCTAAGGTGCTTTGCAAGAGCGATTGGCCACCTTTCCGTGGTGTATAGCAATGTTTGTAAAAAGCGGGTTTAGTGGTATTAGAGGCATGCAGTGAGGCTCCAGCGATAACAAAACTGATAATAGGATGAGCGAATACTCTGTGAGTCTCATGCATTAATTACATTCACAGACTTGGGGTACTGCACAACACTGATTATTTGAATGTGGCACCGACAAATGCTGGAAAGAGCGCAGATAACTTTGCTTCCTCCATGTGTAAGGGACTAATGCTGTGTGAGTCTTGGAAGGGCAGTGTTTTTAAAAAACACTAAAAATTATGATTCTGTGTGTTTCCTTACAGACGTGTTTAACAGTCATCTCAAAAAGCCTAAAATAGTGGCTTAGGAGCAATAGGAAACATGTACCTTCAAATAAAAGAATATCAGTTTGGTTTACAGCCACATTTTCAGTGCGGCTATTTCCAGCACTGTTATTCGCAGGGATGCCACATTTATCAGCCTGACATAAAGATGATAATCCTTAAAAGAATTTTATTTTAAAAGGAATTTCTCTTCTCGAGATCATCTAATTTTAGTAGTCATTAAGAATTGCATGTGTTAAGAGGAGAGTGGAGAAATTTCATAAAAGTCAGGTGGAGATTTTCCATCAATTAATGTATGCTTATCACAGATGCCTAAGCTAGACGTGGTAATTAATACTGTTGTATTACCGAAGTGCATATGGAATTCTTCCAAAGTGAAATGAACAATGAAGGGATGCTCTTATTGGGATAATGTCCTGTGAATCTGGAGCTCATGATAGTCTGATGATAATGGGTAACGGGGTGTTAAGGGCTGTAGGTGCTGCTGCTGACACAGAAGCCTTGCATAAGTGGACCTAGGTAGCACGGTCACTGCCAGTTGAAGGATGAAGAGAAAGCATTGGCTTACTATCTTTGTATTCCCATCAGTAAGCTCAGTGCCTGACATGCAACCAGTGTTAAATAACTATTTTCTGACCTACGATGTTATTTGGCCAAGATGTGGGTCCCTGTGTCTTGACTTACTAGGGCAGATATGCACCGCCACCCTCAGTCTTTCATTACCCGTTTCCCCCACATGCCTGCCAACCTGTGACTAAGTTCATGAACCCCACCCAAGTCTGGGACAGTGTCTGGAATGGGATTTAACGGGCCAGCAATGTAGCTGGTTTGAGGTCACCGGGAAGCCCCTGAAAGCTCCAGCACTGTCACCCAGGGGGCGGTCATAATGAGCAAGTAGCAAAGTCCAAGGCAGCAAACTCTGGAAAGAAGAAGGGCCCTATGCCAAGTTGTTATGCGATCAAGCGGGAAATAATCTGCTCATTGGTGATTTTCATTTAAGAGAATTTTTATGCTTTCTCTTGCTCCTTCTATTAAAATAACAAACAGAGGACTGGGACTGACAGGAAAATGTTTATATTTTTACAACTCAAAAATATACCTGATATGATAGGATCTAGATTTCTTCTTTTTCAAGTTTGCTGTGTAGTTTTTCTTCTTCAATTATATATATATAATATATATAATAAATATAATTATATATAATATATATTATATAATACGTATGTGTATATTACAATATATATTCTATATTATATAATATATATTATATATATTATAGTCAATTATAATTGACTAATTATAAATGAAATATTTGCTTTAAAATTTGGAAGTACAAAAAATGTAAAGAAGGAAGAAAAATCATCCGTCACTCAGCATATGGAAGCAGTTACTATTACATTTTACCCTGTTTCCTTCTAGTCATTTTTCTATGCCTTTGTTCTTTTAGAATACTGGATACTTTTTTTTGTATCTTGCTGTTCCCCCACTCAACTCCATATTATTACTATTTCCTGATGCATAAAAAATCTTTACGGTCATACTTTTAAAAATACTGTGCAAAAATAGTACTATGTTATATTCCACCTTGAGGCTGTGTCACAATTACTTCATTATTCCCCTTTTGTTGGGCCACTTAGGTTTAAGGTTTTTCACTATTATAAACAATTCTTTTGTAAACATCTTTGGATAGCTCTTCCTAGGTTCTGATAATTTCCTAAGGTCCATGCCTATACTTGGAATAACTAGGTCCAGAACTAAAATGCTTTTGACCTTCCTGATGCCTATTGCCAGGTTGCTTTCCAACTAGATTTTAGCTGTTTGTGTGTCCATGAGTGGTATGAGAGAAAGCCCATCCCCCTACCCCCTCCTCAGTATTCAGCATTGGTTTTGTAAGTGTTGCCATTTTCATGAATTAAAAATAGTATCTCATTGTGTGGTTGAACATCTCTACATATATTTATGTGTTATTTCTATAGTTAAAAAATTTTTTTTATGTGTACTGTGTGTTCCTGTCGCTCTCTACTTTTTCTATGGCCATGGAATCTGTCTTTTACAGAAATGGGGCAGCCTGCCTGGGGAGTGTGCAGAACTAAATCTGATGCTGGTTTTTAGGAACACTGGCCAACCTCCTGCAATCTTAATTGTAGGCACCCCTGTGGGTACTTTCCTTCCTTATCCAGGGCAATCTTTTGGCCTCAGGGAACACAGGGACATGGTAGGACCATTCTCGCCAGTTTTTCTTAGAAACAGAAAAGGGCTTGGCGTGGCTGTTCCAGGTTTGCAGTCACACTTGTGGTCTGTGCACTGAGCAGACCTCTGAAAATACAGTGGGCGGATCATGAAATTAAAAAGGCCCTGTGCTTACATAATGCTTTATTCTTTTCAAACATCCTCATTGTCATCATCTCACTCTTAGCTGGAAAGCTTCCACTAGGGTTCTCTAAAAAGTTTGTTGATGAAATGGATCTCCTTGCTTGTAGGGTCTATGAAATTTACCTTTGCTCCCACAACTCAAAATGTGAGTTTTGAGTTTTGCCAGTGGATATGAGCCAAAGACCCTACCTGTAAGTATTCGTTTATGTCTCTCCAAAACTTCAGTCCAGGCTGGGGTTTAGGCATGACCTTGCTCTGCCCCACCCTGGTCTGGCTTCATACTTGTGAACTTCACATTGGGCAGTTTTGGACTCTCCTGCAGAGGGTTGCCGGGAGGGCTGGGGGCTGCCTGAGTCAGGGTGTTGGCTCCCTACTGGCTAAGAGATGCATCTTGGGTTTGCTGCCCCTTGGCTGGGGCAAGGGGAGAAGGGAGAGTGGTGATGGGTGAGGGTGGGACTAATGAGAGGAAGGACAGTGGTCAGAGCATAAGGATAAAATCCTGAACAGTATGCAACTTTTTTTTTTTTTTTTAAAAAAGCTTCTAACTTAAACTGTTCCCATCTAATTTTTCTGTTTTGTCCAAAGCAAATTGTTTTAGGGCAGGCTCACTTACTTACAGCCTTCTCTTCCGGCTTGAGCTTCCAGAGGAATGCTTGCCTCTGGGTGTCCGCAGCAGCTGGGGACTTTTTGTCTCATTCTCACCATTTTCCTTCCTGGGAACTCCTTTCAGCCTCTCCTAGCCACAGATTCCATCTGTCTCTAACTGCGCACCTCATCAATCAGGAAGAAGGACCCAGACTTCCTCAGACACAGAGGGGTGGAACGCAGATTCGGTGGGCCCTTAGGCTGAGTAATGCCATCCCAGGAACTTGACTGCTACCACGTGACGTCCCACGCTTCCCCTCCGCACCACAGAGCACGCTATTGAGGGCAAAATCCACTCTGGGTTGCATTTTGCCTCAAAGCAACATAGCCCAGAATGATAGGAACTGTAAGGACACAATGTAAAACCAAGGTATCTCTGGGCAAAGATGACTTAGAAGCAGCATTACCTACTCTCTTCCAGTGCACCTGCCCCATATTTGAGTGACTGGGTGACAGGTACGCCACCAGGACTCCTGCTCTTCCTTCTTTACAAAGCAATGCTCACAGTCATCAAATTATCCTCAAAGTGCTGTGGAGGGCACCTTGGCAGGACCGGAGGGAGCCCAGAGTGCTCGGTCAGTGTGATTGAGGGCCCCTCTGCTGGAGTCCAAAGCTAGGGCTGTGGACCAAAATGAACCCTATGTAGTTCCAGTCTAACTTGGACCTTGAGACACCAGGAGTGTGTAACCTAGAGAAAGAGCCACAAGGAAACAGGCAATGTTAGGGACTGTGACAACTTATTTTGTTTCTGGGCTTGACAGGTTTTTATTGCCACTTTAGTGAAATAAATGCACTTTTCCTGAACCTAATCACTGATAAGCTTCATAGCAGCATAATGCCTGAAAGGAACAATGTTAGGTTTGGGTTAGGTTTTTACAGGGTTGCTAACATGGTTGGAAGGGGCTTGCACCCCGAAGCTTTAGTCTGATACAAGGCTGTACCAGTCCTGGGATAATTCTGGGTCCAGCAGCTGACCACGACTCCCAGAACAACAGTGGCAGCTCCTAAAAATCTCAGGTAGTATCACCAGAGTCACCCAGACTGGAGGAAATTGGGCCTACAGGGGAATACTGAGGGTCTGAGAGGCCACCCCTCCGCCCCTGCTTCGCTGCCACTTACCTCTGTGACCCCCCTCACCTAGAAAGTATGAATTTAGCTATCTCGATTTGAGTACAGGCGATGGAGCTAGCTAATCACCAGCTGGGTTCTGTGTGAATTTGCATTATTATAGGTTCATTATGAAACAGTTATACTTTTTCAGGGAAGAAAACAGTCAAAAAGTTTGAAGTACATTAGATATTCACATAACAAAGCAAAAAAAAAAGTGTCTGCATCATCTTCTAAACCTTTTAAACATGCCCCCCAAGTCCCCTTCAAAATCTCTCCAGTAGTTGACTTTGACCCAAACTGGCCCTCATTAACCTTGCTGCACCTCCAGCACTGGGTTTTCAAGATAAATGAAAATCTATTCCTTATCCTCACATACCCTTGACTGAGGACACGTCTGGCCATCATCAGAAGTTGTCCTCCTGGAGCATGTGGCCTTGGAACGTGTCCCCATGGAGCAGGGGCAGAGACATCTGCCCAACCAGCCGGATCAGAGACATCTACCCTGCTGTGGCCAGACAACAGATGTCCCTGTCAGAAAGCCCTCCCGTCTCCAATTCATGCCCTGCTGGTAATCAATAGTCAGTACCCGATCAAAGAGGGACTTTTCTATTTAGTCAGTTTGATTGTTTTGGGGGTAAAATGTGCAATCAATTTGGAAAAAATAAATAACTTATACATGCTTATTAGTTTCCCAGGTTAGTTCCCCTACCCCCAATTTTATCTGACCTATATAATGCATTTAAAGGATGGCTGTCTCTTTGGCTTCCAGGTACTGGCCTCAGCAGAGTTTCAATGGGAATGTGTCCTCAGAAGTTCAGCCTTGGTTTCTGGAATAGAACTGCTATTGTTTATGGTTGTTTTTTTTTTTTTTAAGATTTTATTCATTATTTTTAGAGAGAAGAGCAGGGAGGGAGGGAGAAAGGGAGAGAAACATCCGTGTATTATTGTCTTTCACCTGCCTCCAGCTACAGTCCTGGTTGGAGACCTGGCTTGCAACCTGGTTATGTGCCCTGGCTGGGAATTGAATCAGTGACCTTGGGGTTTGCAGGCCGGCACCTCTCCACTGAGCCACCAGCCAGGGCTCATTATTAAGTTTTAAGGACTTGTGATTCCCTCCTTGTGGGATAGAAAGTTGTACTCAGATTCCCTCCCATTTTTTTTATCCCAAAAGCTGTCTATAGAATTTTTCAACGAGTCTGTCTTCTTACTGCAATTTTTCACGTAGAAATGATAAGACAAATGGCATCTTTCTTTGTGCTGTCTTTCTGTTTTATTCACTTAGACCAGGAATGACAAAACAATTTAAGCACACATATGTTTTTTAAATACTGAAAGATTCTGTGGGGTGCTGCTAAGTGGAGAGAGAAAATGTGCTGTGGTTGATTAGTGATGTCTGTCATAGGCATAGAAGTGGAGGGAAGGTAAGTGCGTGCCATGTATTTGTCATTCCTCATCAAGATCTTAAGAAAAATAAAGTCCACACACAGATGATAATACTAGTCTTAACAGTTAAGTAGTATTTACTCTGTGCCAGGCACTGTTCTAAGTGCTTTATTTATGTTAACTCAGTTAATTTTCAGAGCAGCTCATAAGGCTGTTACAGATGAAGAAATTTGCAATGACAAAACTTACACACGAAGAAATTGAGGCACAAAGAGGTTAAATGACTAAACCAGGAAATAGGAGAGCAGAGATTCCAAGTCAGTCAGTCTCATTCCAGAGCCCATGTCTTTAGCGACCAAAACTATATTATTTTTTGGTGGCTAAGGCTATGCCTTTGCTGTCCAGGGAGAGGAAAGTAAGACTCAGCTGCAGTTCAGAAGAAAATGTAAAGTCGAGCTTACACATACTTGTTATTTTGGGGCCTCAGGCTCTAGAATAAACAATAAGACAAGGTCTAGGCTAACCTCAGCATTGAGGAGAGAGTTGCATTTGAATTTCACCTTCCTCTCCAGTTTAGGTAGCTTTTCTAGTCTTTCCACTTGCACCAGCACTGCTGCCTTCTTAGATGACAGTTGGTGAATGGGAAGGGAAGGGGGTTGGGCACTTAAGGAGTGAAACAGAGGAGTCCCTTTGTCCCCAGGCTGGGGAAACCATTTCTGAATGGCCATTTTTAATGGTCACTTCTGTATGTGGGACACATGTACATATGTATATATATAGTGTATCAAATGACATATCTTTCATAATGGCTAAAGAGAGACTTTTTAGAACTATTCCTGTCTTCCTGTATTCATTAACAACTATGTATTAAGTACCTATGCCACGTCCCATCCTGTGCTAGGATTGTGGATATGGTGAGCCAAAAGAAACATGAGCCTTGCCCTCCTGAGCTTACAGTCTACTTGTCCAAATAACGGCTGAGTGTAAGGTGCAGCTTCGGTGACTGTTGCAGAATAAGGTTGCGGGTCCTGAGAGAGCACATGGCCATAGTGGAGGGAATGGGAGACAAGGGGTGGTCAGAGCACGTGGTTTCTTGAAGGCTGTATTAGAATTTTGACTTGGTCTCAGTGCAGTGAGAAGCCGTGGTGGAGAGGAAGTTGGGAGCTTGTGTCATATAATCAGAATTATTATTTCTTTTTGAAAGGTAATGTGACTACACTGGGAAGAGCAAATTAGAGAGGGGGTCTAGAAACACTGGGAGGAGTCCAGGCTGAGAGGCTGTAACAGTTGGGACTAGAGTGGTTTTGGTGGTGAAGGGAAGAAGTGGAAGGATTCTAAAGGTGTCTGGAAGGCAAAGTTAGCCAGGTTTGATGATCGATTAGATGTGGGAGGTGAGGAAGAGAGGATGGGCAAGAGAATAGGTGGGAAGGAGAATGGCAGTCCTATTCCCAGAGGCTGGGATGCTGGAAGAGGGTCAGGTTCGGAGTGCAAGGTCATGTGTTGGAGGTGCTTCTGAGCTGTCCCAAAGGAGATGTCAAACAGGCTACATTTTTATTGGAAGTGTGTACTGAGCTATAAATAAGGCTTGGTACTCTGTCCTGGGAAGAATTTTTTTAAATCTGTAACTTGTAGATTTTTTAAAAAATCCAAGCATATTTTCCTCTAGAAAACAAGAATCTAGCAATGACCAAAGAAGTTAATAAAGGTAAACATCTTGCATAATTTCCCTACTTATCATTTTTTTAATGTTTCTATGACAGTCTTGCCTCACAGCATTCATATTTTAATTAGTTGTCATTATAATCTACATCCAATGTATAACAGGATTCTTTTCACTTACCATTATCCCAAATATTTTCTCACATTCCCACATATCTCTCAAATACTGTATTTAAAATACGCTGCATAATAGTGCATGCTTTCGATAAATCATGGATTATGCCTTTCTAAGCAACTTCTCTATTTTTGGATATTTAGTTGATTTTGAGATTTCATTATTAGAAATAATACTACTTCAATAACTATTGTTATGCATATCATTTTTCCCTACATTTTTCTTAGGCTGTTTAGTGGTTCAAAGTGTTTGAATGACCTTACAGATCTTGACCTTCCACGATCCGGCTCCTGCCTACTTACGCTGTCTTGCGTTGCCATTGCTTCTCAGCATCTCACCACTGGCACACCCAGACCAGACTCTGCTCTGGCCCAGGGTCATGTCCTGGTCACTCAAGTTGTATCTGCCCCTTCTGCCTCTGTCACCCCCGCCTTGCCTTTAAGTCTCTACACTAGTTGCAGTTGTTCCAGGTTGCTGGCTGTGACTTCCCAACTTACTACCCCACTGTGGTGAACTCTTATGGTACCTTTAGTACCCATTCCAGGACCTAGCATGTAATTTAAGTTTTCTGATAAAGTTTGCTTTTGAATTCTTTACTCTCCTGGAAGGTAGGAAAAATGTCACTCTCTCCCCACGAGACCCCTCAAGCCTAGGGTTCAATAAATCTAATGTGACCCAGTACATGAAAATATATGTGCTGCATGGTGCAGTGTCAAAGCATTTTAGCCATTCTTCTCTGATGCATTTTCAACATATATGCCCATTTTTAAAACTGCTGAGGATATTACTTAAGTACTTAAGATGGACCATGTGCAGGCATTCTCTGTCTTGTTGCAGTTTGGGGGTTATGAGAACAACAAACTATAACCTGGTCACTTATTGTGTCTAAGTCCTCGGCATGCACGAAGCTGGCAAGAATAATTGGTGGCGGGGACCAGAGTGAATGAAGCGTAGTAATGAGCACCGGCGTATCTGTCTGTTCTGTAAGAGGGTATCTTCGGCTTTTGGCAGCAGTACTTGTAATGCAGTGAAATGATGTGTGCTTGAAACATTGGACCCAATGTGACCCTGCTGTCTATGACTCACTTTATTGGTTGGGTCAATGTTCTGATCATCAGGAGCCTTCATGGGAAGGCACCCCAATTCACCCTGGAACCTGGAGCTTCCCGTGTACTCCAAGGGACAGTCTGACACAGTGGGGACCCTCTGGCTAGGAGTCCAGAGCTTCCTTGCAGGGCTGGCCCGGCCTCCGCCCGCTGTACAGCTCTCCATCACGTCGGGCCTGGGCACACTTGTTTGTAAAACGACATGCCTGAACTAGACGACCGCCGGGCTCTTCTGTAACAGATGAAAAACAAAATAATTGAAACTCTCTTAAGAGGTCTTAAGCTTTGGTGTCATTTCTAAGTAAAAATGAGAAATAGGCGCTTTGACACATTTAAGACATGTGTTAGTATGTGTGTAGAACTTTATACTTAACTTACATTTCTTTCTTTCTCTCTCTCTCTCTCTCTCTCTTTTTTTTTTTTATAGCCAAACATCATGTCAATGGCAACAGAACAGTTGAACCTTTCCCAGAGGGAACGCAGATGGCTGTGTTTGGTAAGATATCAACTCGGAAAGAAAACCCAAATTGTGTGCAAAGACTAGTGCCAAATTTCCGAGTTTTAGCAAGTGTCCTCAGGGCTTCAAAATCTGGGCTTTTCTAGATATTTACAAATCAGTGGTGCCAGGAACAAAAAAATAAAAAGAAGAAGAAAAAAGAAACCTACCGAGTTCTTAGTATTTCTGGGATCAGAAAACTTATGGGGCAGGGCAGAGCAATGGGTGAAAAAATAGAACAACACTAAATTAACTTTTTAGAAAAGAAAAGTTTATTCTGTAGAATTTACTATACTTTTTGTCCCCGTACCTTGCAGACCAAATATCAAACTGTGTATTTGCTATTTCTTACATCCACACTGTGAATTAACATGATAATTTAGGGTTTGGGAGGGATTTTTTTTATTTCCCACATTGATAGATAACTTAGTTAAAGGTGGGTGGGATTCAAGTAATTTTGAGTTGTTATTCTATAGAAATCAATCTAGTTGAATGACCTCTGTCTCCTCCACTATGAATTGAGCATATTCCTTAGGAGAAAACATCAATTAAAATGTTTTAAGCCAAATAACATCTAACCCCTGAGTATTTATTTACCATGTGCAATTATGTGGCTGAGTAGCGCTTCCCTGTTGGAGTCCCAACCTTTGGTGGGGAGGTCCTTCTTGGTTCATGGTGTCTTATGTCACCTCAATGTCGTTCAAAATGTCTCTGTATCTGTTACTTCCCCCTTCCTCCCTCCCCTTCCTCTTTGTCTCCCCTTTTCTTCCTTGTGTCCTCTTCCTTTCTGCCTTCTTCTCCTCTTACCTTCCCTCATCTTCCCTCCAACCATGTCCTGGGACCTGTCCCTTATCACCCTCCCAGGGGTTTCCATCCCTGTCCTCTGGATTTTCAACTTGTTCTTTCTTCTGCTTCCTTCCCCTCAGCCTTCAGTCGCTTCTGTGATCTCTCCCATCCTAAAAGCCGGGAGTCCCCTGACTTCACCCCTCCTCTAGCTTCCTTCTACCCTGCTTTTGAGGGCAGTTTCCAGCACAGGCTTCTGTTGTGCAACTGCTTTGAGCACTGAAGTTTCTTTGTGCTTGAAATTAGCCTCAGGACAGCCAGTCTCTCAATTAGCATATTCAGGATAAAATGATTCTTTAGTCCCAGGGATGGAACCAGAATTAGTAATCAGTGATGATTAACAGTTGCAGAGTTGTGAAACAGGGAGCTCACCCTGCCTAGGTGTTTGTAAATCTTGCTCTGTGTGGGCTATCACCTTTTAAAATATACTGATCAGTGGGTTAGGAATTATTATGCTCAGAGATGTAAATGGAGAATTTGATTTTTGCAGTAAAAAGCATAATGGACACCCTAAAAATGGTTGTCACTTGCTTGACTTGTTGACTTTCTCCTGCGGAATTTCGTGCAGATGATGTCATTCTACCTAAGCTGTAGACCTAGCAGGGCATCTGTTACCAGGGGGCAGCAAATGCCACATCCATATTCAAAGAGTCCTTTTGATGATTATTTTTGTCTTTTAGATTTTTCAACCCTGAACCATGTTAAAAACTAAGTTTCATGCCATACTGGGAAATGTAACATAAGACCTGCTGACTATTTCAGCAGGTTTCCCTCTATTGGAGGAAAACTTCATTCCTTAAGGACAGTCCTAGTACCAGGCAGGCCAATGACATTGGCCACAGAATTGGTAATATCTGTGAATAAAGCTCTATGATGAGATTGTTATTATTATTATTATTATTGCTCTTGTTGCAGGTTTGGTTTATAACGGCTTCCCCCGCCAAATCCTAACCCAGGGCCTTTATTGCCTGACTTAGGCATCCCAGAATGAGGAGGAGGATGGGTGCTTTGAGACCCTTCCCTTTGCTCCTACATTTCATTTCACACGTTAGGGACCAAAGGCTTATCCTGCAGCAGCCAACACCCCTCTTCCCAGAAGGCCACCGTAAATGGCTGAGGGATGCGCTTTTAAAAGAGATGAACGTGCGTAGTTTGTACAAGTGCAGAATTGTGCAGATCGTAAAGTAGAATATCTTTGACATCTAAGAATGTTTCCAGTATTAGAATTGCAGTTTGCCTCTTCCAGATGCTTCAAGGCCCCTCTTTTGGTCATATATGCAAACATTTGAAGTTAATGTTTTAAAAACTGTTCTCGTTTATATTACTTATCTGCCTGGCCTACATTGGACTGAGGGGACAGTTGACTTTTGGGGTGCGATTTTCTTATTCTGGGTTGTTTCAGTTAAGTGCAGTAGGTCACACTAATTGTATAGCACTTAGCTCTTTGACATAGGTTGGACATTTAATTCTCCAAGCACTTTACAAGGCTGGCAGGATTATGTAATCCCCGGCTCGGAAAGGCCATATGATTTATTCTAGGCCACTCAGCCATTGAGATGGTGGTGCTAGAATTGCAGCCTAATCTAACTGATCCTGACGTTCACATTCTTTTTACAGTGTCCCCAACTCTTGAGAACAGGTTGAAGAAGCTCTGGGAGAGTCAGGTAGATTCAGGAGTGCCTTTCAGCTAGATTCATGCACAAAAGTGTGATTTCCAGCCAAGCCAATTTGGTGAGTTAATTTGTGAATTTCTCTGCATTTCCAGGGTACTCTGAAGGACCCTTGAGACACAGCTTTTGCTGGGAAAATACTGCTTGGAGTGACGTCTCCTACTATTTATTTTTTCTCACTTGATTTTAGTAGCACGTATTAATGCACAGGAGAATGTCTTACATGTACTTGACTGTGAGTTCACCAAAGCAACAATAGCACTTTCTACTTGTCTGAACTCATTCTTTTCCTTTAGAGGTCTTAATATTTTATGCTAAAATTGTATCACTAGTTTCAATTTCACTATCTATTAGTTACTCATTTGAACGTACCTTGTTGTCTAAATAGGAGTTTTTAAAGTTAATTCACTCTGAAAGTAGCCTTTGAACTGCCACTCGGCATTTGGGCCAGGGTGGATAATGGAAGGAAGGGTAGAGTGAGAGACGGGGCCCACTCTATTTTGTAAAATACATGAACATGTTATTGGATCATGTCACCAGAGAATATATAGGCGACTCCCTAGTTTTGGGCATATAATCTTCACAGATTAATTTTAAACCAAGATGTTCATCTTTTCAGATTTTCTTTGTGACCCATTGATGAGTCCTTTTCTTGTTTTTTTCTGTGACCACAGTTCTTTAGCCTCTTTGTTGCTCTCTCTTCTCTGTACTTTGGGACAATGATAATGAAGGTAATAGGCTCTGCCCTCCCGCAGGTTTCTCCTTGTCTGTGTATGATGCTCTCTTTCAAGTCAGTGAGAGCCCCTTTTTCCCAAGCTGGAGAAGCGGAACCGAACATTTTGCAATTACTTAATGCCTTTGTTCCCAGTAGCTGAGAGAGCCTTATGGCCAGCATCCCTTTAATCCTACACCAGGCCTGTGAAGTGGGCATTATTGTGCTCCTTCAGAGACAGAGAAATGGAGACACCCAAAGATGAAAGAAATGTGGTCAAGCAGAGGGAATACTTTCTCAGGCAGGAGGACATTCACATCTCATTTGCCAGCATGCTGGGCCTGACTTAGAAAGGTCTCTCCGGCTCGCAGTAACTTAATGAAAGTGACATCCCGTTGGCAGTGGGCCACTCCATGCACGCGGACAGCGCTGCACCAGCCTCTCCATGCTGGTGGCTCCTAAGCATTTTATGAATTTTATGAAAAATATGAAGAAGATTTATATTGAAGAAGACTCATCATGAAGAAGATTTACCATTTAAAAATAAAATGACAGTTATTAATTGAGGAGTACAGAGAAATTGGGGGCTAGAATTCCAGCCTTAATTTGTGAAGATTTTTAGCACAATATAAAAACATGAAATACAAAGGTTTAAAACTTTAAAATATGGTATTTGAGCCCTGGCTGGTGGTTCAGTGGATAGGTGCAGGCCTGTGAACTCAAAGGTCACTGGTTCGATTCCCAGTCAGGGCACATAACCAGGTTGTAAGCCAGGTCTCCATCCACGTCTGTGGCTGGAGGCAGGTGAAAGGCAGCCATCCATGGATGTCTCTCTCCCTTTCTTGCTCCCTCTGTGCCCTTCTCTCCAAAAATAATGAATAAAATCTTTTAAAAAATATGGCATTTGACCATAACATTTTATCATCTAAACTAATATATAATGTACTCTCATAAGAGAGTGAAAAGAGTGCTGTTAAAATTATGTTCAAATAATGAGGTATATGCGGGTTCAGTCCCCAGTCAGGGTATGTATGAGAAATAGCCAATTAATGCTTCTCTCTTACATTAATGTTTCTCACCCTCTCTTTCTATCTCTCCCTCCCTTTTTCTCTAAAATCAATAAGCATGTCCTCCAGTGAGGAATAGTAATAATAATAATAATGTATAAATCTGGAGGGTTTCAATTAGGATATCATGTCACCTAATCACATTCAAATGTAATGAAAATGTATACTATGAAATATTGGGCCAAGAATGTTAAACCTTTTTGAAAAAATTACTTCTAATGCAGAATTCTTTGATCCTATCATTTAGAAACCCACATGTAGGCTGTTTGGTAAGAGGTGCCGCATGGTGTTCAGGAACTGGCACCAGGGCCCACGGCGGAAGTACCTCCCGAACTCCTACAGTTGTCCTAGGTTTGTCGGCTCCCAGTAGCCTGAGAGCAGTGGCTCCGTGAACCCAGATCCCTGCAACGCCTGCTTTCTCTGTCAGGTTCCCTCCAAACAAGAGGAAGCAAAAGACAATCCAAGACATTTAGAAAATGTACTGATGGTCTCATTACAGATGTCTGTTTATAGCCAAGGTGCCAGGAATTTGCTAGGCTCTTTCTTGAATAGCTTTGTCAGGGGCTGATCCGAGAACAGGGGCCAGTGGTTTCCGGAGGCCCAGAGACACAGCTCACTCTGGGGACTCCCAGTCAGTGCCCCAAGGGAGAATGAGCTCAGTGTCTTAAGAGGGACCAATCATAAGACACACAAGCCCCCAGCTTGAATCAGAGGTGATGTCTGAAACAGCGACAGTTATTTTGTCTGCCAGCCAAGAAAACAGCATTGAAAGCAGCAGGCAATATGTCAGACTTCAAAGGAAAATATATTGGTGTCTCGTTGGCTTCAATCCAACATTATGTTGGTAAATAATCAAATCCCGGTGTGGCACATTTCTCCCTGAACCTTGACTGAAAACTACTGAAGACCATTCTGTCTCGATTCTAGGAAAAAGGCCAGAAAGAGTGACTTTGAAATGTGTTTATAATTAACCAAACAATCTAAATTCACAAGACTGTTAGAACAGCAGGCTGCTAACTGGTGCAAACTTCTTCAGTGATGAGGTACTTGGGAAAACAAAAACAGGCCTTCCTCCCATGGTATGCTCAGGCACCTTTAAGGAACAATATTTGGTTACTTGGAGCCATGTTTTAAGATGTGTGTTTTTGTTTTTGTTTTGTTTTTAATATATGTTTTTCATGTGTGTGATGATCCCAGTTTCTATTTTCTTTTTGAGTGTGGAGAAGTCAGGTAATCTGGGGTAGGAAGGGGAGGAAGAGGCCTTTCTAAGCCTATATTGAAAATCTCTTTTGGTTTGTATGGCATTACTTGGGATGGTGCAGCCCACCTGGTCCTGGAGAGCACAGCTGGAGTTGCAGAGGGTGCTCTGTGTGGGGGGTGGGTCGGGGTGGGGGGTGGGTGGGCAGGGAGACATATTTAGGAGATGGAAGCTAGAATGTGGGTGGGGATTTCTATGCTTAGAAAAGAGAATTAAATCCATCATAGAAAGGAGTAAATCGAACATTTGATAAAGTAATACTTCACTTGTTTAGAGATCACGTAGCCATCAGCCTGAACCTTTTGGAATGCATGTAAGACCCAGAAAATAATCCTCCTCCCAAATAAAGTGTTACGAAGAAGTTCTAAGGAATTCAGAATCCACAGCGGTCATTGCAGCTAGGTAAACCTTGGGGTATGACTTCAGGCAAGTTTGTTACCAGCTCTCAGCTCCATTCCTTATCTATAAAATGAGGGGAAGAATATTTGCCTCATAGGGCTGTTGTCAGAATGCCATGAGGTCCGCAGGGCATTGAAGGTAGGCATGACAGAATGTGCTGTCAGATCTCAGGCACTTCTGCTTACAGGGCCAGCCTGTGAGGTGCTCGCTGGGATGGGGCATCTGCTCTCCTCAGTAGAGCAGTGGGGGGAGATTATCCCCAGAGCTGACTATAATCCAGGTTCCCAAGCTGGGACTCCAGCATTAGTTGGTTCTACTTGATCTGTAATTTCTCCTGAGTAAGACCTGATGAGTCCTTTAACTCAGAGATTTTGAAGGTAGCAGGTAGCCTTGGTTGAGAACTGATCTAATGTTGTCTGGGTACTGGCCAACCCTTGTTAAACTTTCTATTGGGCCCACTCTCATCACTGGTCTAAATGAAATTCCACTGACTGCTTCCTTCTGAATCAGTACAGAGCTCTCCGAAAATACTGTGATTTCTCTTTTGGCCCCAACTATGGAGTTGGTTGGTTTTAGCTAATTTGTTTTTTTACTCCTATCACTAGTATACAGTGACTATTAATTTGACCATCTTTTTAAAAAGTTTTGAAAATTAGAGATATTTAATTTACTTTACAAATATGGCAGAAATTTCTTAAGTTTCTACAGAGAAAATATACTCCATAGGATGTGGAGAAGTGGCCATATTTCTACTGCTTCTCTATTAATTAGCATTTTAGAAGAGAAACAGATAATGGAGGGCAACAAATGCTAAAAATGTTCATTGTTATTCAATTTAACTCAATGAGCATTTTTAAGAAAAATATTGAGCCCTGTGTTGCAGGTAACATTAAAAAAATTCTCTTTTCCTCTTGTTGTTCCCAACCATTCATCTTGAGTTATAAAATGAAATAAAGGAAAATTAAAATATATACAACACATGGCAAAATAACATTTATCCAACTTAGGTAAATACTAGACCAGAGAAGAATATGAGAAATGAAACATATAAAAATGCATTCCATTATTCAAAATAATTTATAAAAGTTGGCCAAAAATTTGCCACTATATATTTCCTGGCACTACTGTAAAGATCAGTTAGTTGTGTGATTGGTTTCAGTTTTCAAAAATTGCAGTAAAATATACATGATATGAAATGTACCATTTTAACCATTTTTAAGGAAACAGTTCTGTGGCATTAAGTACATTCACATTGTTGTACAACTGTCACCACTATCCATCTCCTGAACTTTTTTTTTCCCAACTGAAATTCTGTAGTTATTAAATAATAATGCTGCATTTCTCCCTCCTCCAGCTGTAGGCAACCAACATTGTACCATCTGTCTCTTGTGGGTTTTACTACTTTAAGGTATCTCCACTAAGTGGAATCAGTCCGTAGGTACCCTTTTATGATTGACTTATTTCACTTAGCTTAATACCCTTAAAGTTAATGCCCTTACACATGCTGTGGCATGTGTAAGAATTTCATTCCTGTTTCAAAGCTTATCCACTCATCTGTCAATGGACACTTGGTTGCTTTCACTTTTTGGCTATTGTGAATAATACTGCTATAAACATGTGTGTCCAAATATGTCTATAAGAACCTGCTTTTAATTCTTTTGGCTACATACCCAGAAGTGGGATCACTGGGTCATATGTTAATTCCATAGCGGCTGAACCATTTTACATTCCCATCAGCAAAGCACAAGGGCTCAAATTTCTCCATATTCTTGCCAAAATTTTTAATTTTGTTTGCGAATAGCCTTCCTAATTAATGGGTGTGAAGTAGTGATTGGTTTATTTTAATGATACTGAAACTCTACATACTTTGTGGAATCATAAGATTTCCTGATTCCAGAACCAGAAAGAGATTTTTTTAAGAGTATTTTTAAGGAAGACACTGTCATGTAAGATAGTCAGCAGTATGGCTGATGATAACCTAGGAGTCAGCAGTGTGAGATCTGTGAGCTGATGGTCACATTCCTCTTCCCTTTGGGCTCCTGACCTCTGCCAGGGGTCACCTGCTCTCATGGGGACCAGCAGGCCCTTCTCTGGCAGGGGGCTCTGGCTTAACCCAGAAGTTACCTGTCTTGTAGCTGAACCAGCCAGTGGACTAGTTGATCTTTTAGGGAATTTTCTACCAATGTTATTTTTCTCAGTAGATTAAAATACATTTATGTTTTAGACTTTTAAGGTGAAAATTTTCAAGCATATATGAAAACAGAGACCAGCATAACCAAGGTCCACACACTAAGCTCCAACAGTTTTCAGTTAGGGTCAAGAATATTTCATCTATATTTCCACTCATTCTCTTTCCACCATCCCAGGTTATTTCAAAGCAAATCTGAAATATAATTTCAACCATGAACATTTTGGTATATATCTCCTAAAGAGCAATTTTTTAGAAAACATGCTACAGTGCCATTATTGTACCTAAAAAAAAAAAAAAAAAAATAGTTCCTTCATATCATTGAATAGCCCATGAGTCCATATTTCCACTATTGTCTTAATTTTTTTCAAATAATTATTTTGAATCAAGATCCAAATTGAGTTCATACATTGCAATTGGTTGATACAACTATTCAGTATTTTTTTTGATCTTTAAGCTTCTCTCTCTCTCTCTCTCTCTCTCTCTCTCTTTTCCCTTGCAATTTACTTGTTCAAGAAATTAGGGATTTATTCTGCACTGTTTCCTTTAGTCAGGATTGAATGACCATGTTATTCAGATATCTGTATTTCTACAAACTGGCAATTTGAAGCCTGATCAGAATCCATAGGTATATAAACTATTCATGAGGCATTTAATAGTCAGTTGTCTCTCTTTTGGTGAAGTTATCATTTCCTAGATCCTTAATGACCATTTCCTAAATCCATTATTTTATTAGAGGCTGCAAGATGGTAATAGCTTAATTCTAGCATTTTCCTGTGTTTATAAACTGGAGTATTTCTATAAAAAGAAGCTTCCCTTTTATCAACTATTTGGTGAGTTTGACATCTATTTTGATTAGGAAGACAGCTTCATTTTCCCCCACATTTACCATTTTGCTCCATGTGTCTGAGCATGG
This sequence comes from Noctilio leporinus, assembly GCA_004026585.1. Classification (NCBI taxonomy): domain Eukaryota; kingdom Metazoa; phylum Chordata; class Mammalia; order Chiroptera; family Noctilionidae; genus Noctilio; species Noctilio leporinus. The sequence continues at coordinate 292,508 of PVIW01000337.1, read as the reverse complement.
GTTAAATGTATATTCATGACTCAGAAACATATGTAAGGATAGTTGCTTAAGTCAAAAGCAATTTAACAAGTGATAGAAACCTCTTTAATTTGACTAAAAGACCATTTTCACTTGGGTATTTAACAAATTATTGATATTTGTAACCATTTGGTCAAATGCTTGAAAATATAATCACAGTAGACAGATTGCCTCAACAGATTTGATAAAACAAAGAAGCAGCACACAGTCAGGTGACAGAAGGTGGTATCCCCAGCAAAGCTGGACTTAAGGAACAGCAATATTCTCGCCTGCTATTGCCCCAAATCATGTGACCAGGGGACATGGTGCCATGTGGGTCCCTTTCCTGACCTCAGTGGTCCAGGATCAAAAAGCCAACTCCAGAGAGGCCCTGAGGGCTGGAGACCATTTGTTTCTACACGTGGAATGCTTTCAAAATATTGAAATGACAGAAATAGATAAGCAGCCAAGAAATGCCAAAGCCTTCCCAGGAGTTTTGCCTACCTCAAAGTCAGACAGCTGCACTGCTTCACCTGGGCACCTTCCATGCCTGAGTTTCCAATTGTGAACCAGTTAGAGGGTAGCAGGAGGCATATTTATCAGAGTGTGTTTTCCATACTCTTCCCCCTCCAGTCTTCCTAGGCAGAGTAGGTAAAACTATCCATAGTTCTCTCTGCCAAGCATGTTGGGATTCAAGAAGCAGGGCAATTTCCTGACCCACTTATTTTTTAAACATTATTTTTATTATCCCATGTATAATCTCATGTTTTGGGTAAGTTGTCTCAAATTCTTCTTTTGGAATGATGCTGGGTATAAATAAACAAAAGTAAAATAATTTCCAAGAATGAAATTTTCTTAAGTCCAATACAATGCACAATTATTTTGGAGGGCAATCAAAATCCAGCAATGCCAGTTCCATTTTTTTAGGGATAACTGGAGATGTTATCACTGAAACCCTAGGAAGGTGGGATTCCGTTGAAGCAACATATTTGATCCATGCTGAGAAACAGTCATTTAGTCCAGCATATTTTTGACCAAAACAGTGTGAATAATAATGAAAGACTCTGAACTTTTCCTGAATTCTATAGAATTTAGTGTCTGTAAAGCCCTGGGTGTCCATATATATACCAGGAGCTGTTACACAAAACACCTTCATCTTCCCCTTGTGTCACCAGTGCCCCAGGACTTACACAGAGGGTTATCGCTGACCAAGGTTGAGTTTCCTCGTTGAGCTCAATGGCATTGGCATCAATAGTGGTGCTTGCCAGATGGATGTCTTTCTGGTGTTGGTCCCATCATATCTTCTTCCAAGTTTCAGCTATGATTCTCAGACTCTGTCCCACGATAGTATGGACAGAATTCATGATAGTTCGTAGTAGACCTTAGTTCATAGACCACACTCAAAAAGGTATTTTAAAAATATGCTTACCATAAGGTGAGGAAACCGCATCCTCATATATTAAATTCCAGAATCAAACTTTCTCAGGAATCAGTTCTGTTTCTTTTGTGGGAAAAGGAAGTTTCTTTTTTGGGGAAAGAAAAGACCACATTTCTGATCTCTCTTAAAAATCCCTACGCAATCCTTTGAAAATCAAATGTCTTTCTGTGTAATGACCCTCTTCTAGTTCCTTAATTTCTGTAATATTGTCATTCGTCAGGTCAGGAGGAAAAGATCTCCAGTGGAAGCCCAAGTCCATCTTGCCTGTAATGCCTATGTATTCATTTAGGGAGAGTTATTTTCACTCTCTTCCATCAGGCTTCCTCTTCCTCGGTATGTGACCTTTGTTCAGGTGTCAGTGACCTTTGCATTGAGAAGAATGGAAGGGTTTGTATTCACCTCATAAGGCACGTTAATGGGGGAGGGTTTGGGGAAGATCATCTGGGAAAAATTGCAGGAATATGATGATACTAAAAACTTAGAGTAAGAACTGCCTGAGAAGTAATGAGCTGTCACAAAGGCATGGTAACTGCTTCCTAGCATTCCTTTCTTTGAGCTGAATACATTGTGATGAGTAAGTATGTCCTTGGGCCAGGCCTTACCTGAGCAGCTTTATAGAAGACATGTACAAAAGGGTGACCACAGAATGGACAAGGCCTTGCCGGCTTGATTCAGCACCTGACCTTGCTTTCTCATATGTGAAAAAATAGGAGCTGGATTCCCAAGCAAATAGCCTGTGCCTGAATCCTGGCACCAGCACATAGGGCTTCAGTGACACATAGCAAACAGCTGGGCCGGTGTACCAACTGAATGGCAAATAGCATTGCTTTGCTTTTCTTTTTAAGATTTCATTTATTATTCCAGAAAGAGGGGAAGGGAGAAAGGCAGAGAGGGAGAGAAACATGAATGTATGATTGCCTTTCATCTGCCTCCAGCTACAGACCTGGCTGGAGACCTGGCTTGCAACCTCATTATGTACCATGGCTGGGAATTGAACCAGTGACCTTTGGGTTCGCAGGCTGGTGCCTATCCACTCAGCCACATCAGCCAGGGCACGCACATAGCTTTTCAATTGCTATGAATATATTGGTAGCTAGACTAAAAAGTTGTCCCTGTTTTTTTCTTGCATGTAGAACATTTTAAATATATTAATACCTAGCAATGAAATGTCTATAAAAATACCACCACCACGAACAACCAACTTGTATACTTGTATAGCAATTTTCACATTATAAAGTACTTTCATATGTGTAATTTCATTTGTTCTTCGTATTGAACTCTGAGATGAGAAAACTGAGTCTCAGAGTGATTAAATGACTTTAGGGTCAGGCTACTAGTTAATAGTGGAACTGGGTCTAGGACTCAAATAATTTATTCAAGTACTAATCAAATTGTTCATTTACTTCAGCAGTAGGCAAACAGAAAAATACAGAAACTTACATTCTAGTAGGATAGACTGTAAATGAGATAAATATGTAAAGTACATGGTATGAAATTTTAGAGTGTGATAAGTGCTATTGATTAAAATACAACAGGGCTGCCCTGGCTGGTGTGGCTCAGTGGATTGGTGCTGGCTTCTGTGAACCCAAAGGTCACTGGTTTGATTCCCCAGTCAGGGCACGTAACCAGGTTGCAAGCCAGGTCTCCAGCCAGGTCCCCAGCTGGAGGCAGGTGAGAGGCAATACATGGTTACTTCTTTCCTTTTCTTCCTTCCTCTTTGCCCTTCTCTCTGAAAATAATAAATAAAATCTTTTTTTAAATGTTGGTTAGCAGCACAGCAAGCACACTACAAAAAATAAATAAAATAAAATAAAACAGGGGGAGAGAATAGGAAATGCCAGGCTGAGGTTGGGGTTGGGAAGGTTGTCATGCAGAGGTATGTAGATAAAGCTTCCTAGGCAGAAGGAATGCAAGTGCAAAGGCCCTGAGGCAGGAATGGGCCTGGCATTAAGCCTGTGTGATGGAGTATAATAAACAAGAGGCGGAAGAACAGTAGCTGAGGTCAGACATTAAGAGGGAGTTAAATCATGAAGTGCCTATGTTAGATCTGGGGTCTTTCACTTTTATTTGTATACTATGGGAAGTCTTTAGAGAATTCTGAGCAGAAGAATGATGTAACATGAATTTTTTTTTTTTTTTTAAATCACTTTCATTGCTATGTTGAAGATAAAATGTTCAGGATGGTGATTAAAGAAGCTGGGATACCATTTAGGATGCTATTGCTTCCTTTTCCAGTACTTTTGGTTTGAATACCTACTGCCTTTAATTACTAATAATATAACTTTAACTGCACCCTTTTGTGTTCTTCTCAAATAGTGTATTTTCATAGTTTTTAGAATACAGTTGACCCTTGAACAATGAAGGGGTTAAGGACACCAACACACTGTGTGATCAAAAATCTGTATCGCCCTGACTAGCATGACTCGGTTGGATGTCGTTCTACAAAGTGAAAGGTTGCTGCTTTGATTCCAGTGTTACATGTTCAGTCCCAGGTTGGAGAGCAAGTGGGAGGCAGCTAATTGATGTTTCTGTCTTTGGTGTTACTTTTCCTTCTCTTTCTCCCTCCCTTCTTCTCTCTCTAAAAATAAATGAATGACAGCTTTAAAAAATTGTGTATAACTTTTGACCCCAAAACTTTACTAATAGCCTACTATTGACCAGGAGCCTACTGATACCATAAATAGTTCATTAATACATATATTCTATGTTGTAGTATTATATACTGTATTCTTACATAAAGTAAACTAGAGAAAATAAAGTATTACTAGGAAAATCATGAGAAGGAGAAAATACATTTACAGTACTGTATTTATTGAAAAAAAAACCCTGCATACAAGTGGACCCATGTATTTCAAACTTGTGCTGTTCAAAGGTCAACTGTATTTTCTATCCTTGTGTATTAAGAATTTAAACAGCTCTTTTCCATGACACATTAGCTAAAAACACATCCAAATATTTTGTGGACAGTATTTAGGTGTTATTATTGCTATATTTATAAATCAATACTACTTGCATTTTTAGATGGACTGAATTAAATCACCCAGAATCATGTTGAATGTAGGCATCGATTCCATTCAAAGTGGGTTGTTCACAATGCATTGAACAGTTTAGAAGCGCTTCAAATTGTGTTTCTGGTATACACAAAATGTGGAATGGAGCACAGGTCAAAGGAATGGAGTGATGTGATTTAAAATATGAAATCAGTACTTTTAATAAGACTAAAATTTGTCAATGATGTAAATCCACATTTGCATCAATCTCTTAACTCGTCTAACCGCAAAAACTGAATGGAATGTCTGATATTTGTTATCAGCCAAATTTGGGTTTTAATCCTAACTCAGCTAATTTCTGAACTTAACTAGTTCCTGAACTTTCAGCTGAGGATGATTTTATTTCTGGGCAAGATATCTTTTAAAAATTCAGTTGTCTGAAGGGACTAGAGAACGGTTGGTCTTTGGGCAGCATCTCCAAGAAACATGATTCTTGAAATGAGGAAAACAAACTTGCTAAGCACCACACTCAACCAGCATTTTCCTTGCATTCAGTTCCCAGTTGCTTATAAAAAAGAAAGAGAAAATGGAAAGTGCCCGTCATAGTAGGCTGAAGAGACAGAGGGTGAATCTTAAAGGCTGCTAGAGTAGCTAGAAATCAATGGGAAACATTCTGGAAGGAAGGAGCAATAGAGGGGGAATGTCAACATCTCTGTGAATTCCCTTCAAACCATGGCTGCCTCTCTCAGCGCATGTGCTGCATGGGACTCCAGGGAAGCCAGGGAAAAACAGCTGCTACAAGGATGAGATTTTGGCAGCTTCTGGGTTCTCTGAGAGAGTTGGAATTCAAGTCCTCCCAAGTTAGAGAGTTCTAAAAATTTAGGCTTTCCTTAGAAACTCTAGGGGTGACACCAGGATAAAAGGTTACATCATCGGGTTAAGGGGACAAAGCAAAATAAGCCCATTTAAAATTTGTTTCAATTTTTTATTGAATTTATTGGGGTGACATTGGTTGATAAAATTATATAGGTTTCAGGTCTACAATTCTGTAATACATCATCTGTATATTGTTCACCACTCCAAGTCCAGTCTTCTTCCACCATCATTTCTCCTCCCTCTGCCCTCTTCTCCATCCTCCCAGCCCCGCTTTACCTCTAGTAACCAACATACAAAGCCTGCCTATCGTTCCCATGGCCCTCCTGTCATGGGGAATCTGCTGCCTCATTAGCTGATACCTGGAGAGCAGGTGTGGCTCTATCCTTTAAGGGGTACGGACACACGAATGCACATCCTGAGGAGCAGGTAGTGTGGATTCAGAAACATATCTAATGAGGAGCAGATGAAGGAACTCATGTTCAGCTTGGATGAGGGGAGGTCCATGCAGTTACCAGGGCTGTCTTCAAATGGCTGAAGGATTGACAGGTTGTCATGAGGAAGAGGGGCTAAATTTGTTCTTTATGATCTCAAGGGAGAGCCAAGGAGGAAACATTCCAGGGTTCGGCTCCGTGAAGGGAAGAGCTTTTTAACTGTCATTGGATTTTCAGAGGTGGACTGGACTGTTTTCACCAGGTTAAGGCAATTCAAACTTGGGGTAACTTTTTGCTGCAGTGCTAAGTGGACTTTTCCTATTAGCACTGCAATAGGAAAAGCTAGGTTAGAGGCAAGGTTCCTTCCAGCCTTGGACTGGTTCTTGAGCCCCTTTGGTGAGTAAGAATTTGTACTCTTCAGAGATGACTCCCAGAGTAAAGGATTTTATACAGCAATGTGTTTAAAAAACCTGGAGCCACATTAATCACAGTACAAAGGTACAGTGGAGCGTAACTGTCTATGTAGGCATGTTTTAAATTAGGGAAAAGGCTGCAGAGAGTAATCACATTAAAGCAGCATTAGGAATTGATGTGGACAGAAGACAATTTACTGTCATCAAATACTGAAAACATCATCAGACTGTAATTGCTATATAGTTATGTTTTAGCAGAAGGTATTTGAAAATGTTGCAGTTTCTAGTAAAAGTAGCAATAAGAAACTGGAACTAGTTAACATGATGTAGGTTTCCTAAAAAGTGAACCTAGCAAAGAAAATATAGTGAGACCTCATTTCTGCCTCCTGCTTCATCTTCTTTGGAAGAGAGTCATAGCGTTTTAGAGCTGAAAACTAGAGCAAATTCCCATTTTCCTGCTTCATCCTCTGTCGGACAGCCAAGCAGCAAGGATCTGGCACAGGCCACACATAGCCAGGGATGGTGAATATGTGTCTGTGACCAGGGCCTGGCCACCTCTGGTCTCAGGTCTACTGAAATGTGTTTCTGGAATTGAACCTAGGACATTCCTTCTCTCTGTGCAGGTCCCCCTTCTGGGAAAGGGTTCACACTAGTTAGATTGTAGCTGGAATTTGGGTTCCAGTTTTTCTCCCTGGTCAGACCTAGTACCTCAACCAGATGCGACATCACCAGAGTGACACACCATCTGGATGTCACTCCTGCACCTTTAAAGAGGACAGGGAGTGATGGAAAGGATGGCCTTGGAAATTGCTGTGAACAGTGCACCGTGTCTTTGCCACTGACCCTCTAGATACTTTACCTATAGCCACTAAAATCCGATTACAGAAAATGTAATTCCTGCAGAGCGCTCCATAAACTCATGCTGTTCGTGCAAGATCCACACAGACTGCCTTTTATTTAGCAGGTGCCGCTGAATTCTCTGTAATGGACACTGTGCTACAACAGAATTATTCTTCAAACCCTGTCTCTGTGATAGGGAGCCTCTTCATTCAGCTTGCCTGCAGGTTTCCACAGACCAGCCTCTGAGGTGGTTTCCAGCGAGGCAGCGGGGCGTGGCGGAAGGAGCATCAGCTTGGAATCCTAGCGTGTCTGGATCAGAATCCTGGGTCTGCCTTGGTTCTGTGTCTTTGGGCAAGTGATCTAACCTCTGAATTTCCACTTTCTGTTCCTTAAAGTGGGGCTTCCTTGTAGGCTTATGGGGGGATTTTATATGTACCAAGACACTGGTATGACATATAGTTCTTTTTTCTTCTTATCACATAAAGAAAAAGATATCAGGTTATGTACCTACCATTTGTAGCAAAAAAATTATTTGCCCACTGATTACAGTTACAGAGTCACAGTTAAAGTTGAGGAAAAGAGGAGAATAGATTTCAATTCTTCTTATGATTCTCTCCAGAGGGCCCTCAATAATCGAGCTGAATATTAGAAATAACTCAGTTCTACTCACTTTTCAGATGACAAATTGAGGTGGAAAGCACCCCAGTTGAGGGGCCCGGAGACATAGACCTCACTGTTCCCCTGGTTGAGACTAGCATTCTTTGTGGTTTGGGGTGACAAAGACGTGGCTGGTGACATTGGACAGGAAGGAGGCAGTGAGAAGGCACTGATGGGAAGAGATGTTTCACTTTTTAAAAAAGTGATGGGTTCAAAAGTAACTAAGAGGAGGGACATCTGATTGGAATGGTAACTGGTCAGTTACGTGCTGTGGAAATGGAGACACTGGCTCAGGGAAATTTCATAAGCAGGATTCAGGTAAGCTGCTTACTATATCCCAATGCCATCTGTCTCATTCGAGGACCGAGCAGCTGGCTCTCAGTTTCTGCCACAGAATGATGTCACATCTCAGAGAGCAAGGATGGCAGGGAGCAGCTCTGGCCTTTGGGAGACCGAGGGAGTGTTAAGTGTGTGCGAGGTCTGTCCTGAAAGTATTGGCCACACAAACTTTTAATTTAATCAACATTGGCTCAATAGTTTTGGGACAGACCTCATGTCTGAGGGAGAAGGTGGTGCAAGTGGGGAAAATGAGAAAAAAGAATGGAAGCAAACACTTACTGAGCACCCAATATATGCTTGACCCATTTTATGTTATCCGTGAAGTTCTTTTAATGACTCTGTGATTAGCATTATTTCTGTTCCTAGTGTGCAGATGAGGAAACTAAGGCTTGGGGAGTACAAGGAACTTCCCTGAGACCGCACAGGCTTCAGCAATGTAGACCTGGTGGAAATACGCAACACTCGGTGCTTCTGAATCTGGGCCTGCCAACAACCCAGGGTTTGGTAGAGGAGAGAGATAAAGTGAAATGAGAGCTTTTTCCATTCTGCGTTGAGCAGCACATAATTATTCTGCATATAGTCACCGAGTTTCCACTTTAGAAGCCTCTCTATAAACTGACGTTATGGTTTCTAGGGATACCTCTATTATAAAGCCCATCATAATAATTAAAGGTGATCCATTAAATTTTTAAAGAATTCCAGTTCAATTAAAACAGATTTTCCCCCCAGAAGAGCATAACGCGTGCAAGGTGCTATGCCAAGTGACAGAGGGAAAGCCAAGTCCGGGAGGCAGGCCCCACGTTCGCATCTGACAGTGGAGGGAGGAGGTTATACAGCACAGAAGCCAGCAGTCATTCCGCAGGGCAGACTGTACGAAGGCCTGATTGCTGAGGGCCTGGGAATGCTGTGTGGATCCAAGAAGAGAAACCTAGGGGACATGGTGATTTCTGAAAACTGTTCTGGGTGGATAGGCAGTATTTCCAAAGGCAGAGGTCGGGGTGAAGGATTCAAGGCAGGACCAGGCCATAGGATGGGCAGGGGTGGTGGTAACGGGATAGTGTTTGGTTAGCTGAGGGTAGAGAGTGGGAATTAAAGTGTAAAATCTGCCTTAACTTTGTTGGTTATAAATGTGACATGTGCATTAGAGAAAATTTGGAAAATATGTAGACGCACAAATGAGAACAACCAGCAGAAGCTATCATTCCAAAATTTTATTGCAATTCTTTCCAGGTTGCCTATCAATCAATCTATACAGCTTTTTTAAAAATCCATTTTGATTATGACATTTGGAATACATACTTCTTTATAAATTTGGAAATACCGGTGAATAAGGGAATAAAACTCACTGCTAATCTTATTCAGAGATAATATCCACTATTATATGTTAGTTTATTCCTCTTGAGTCTATTTTTCAAAGTGTATACATTAAGCCAAATATGAACAAATTCTTCATACAGTTCAATATTCTGCTTTTATCCCTTGACATATTTGAATAGTTTTCTATGCAATAAAATAATTGTAGAAAAATGAATGTGTAATACTTTTGCAAATATGTACAAATAAACCATCACTTATTAAATATTTTAATATTAAATATTTAGGTTGTATCAAGTTTTTTTCATCATAAATAATGCTATTGTAACATTTATGAAAAATCAGTATTTGTCAATTAAAAAATATTTCATAGAAGTGTTTTTTAGCAGTAGAATCATCAGATAAAAAGTGTTATTACTTTTAAGATTCTTGCAAATTATTTCTTTGTGGATTTAAAGGCAACAAATGAGCCCTGGCTGGTGGCACAGTGGATAAGGCACTGGCCTGCAAACCCAAAGGTTGCTGGTTCGATTCCCAGCCAGGGCACATAACCAGGTTGCAAGCCAGGTCTGTAGCTGAAGGCAGGTGAGAGGCAACCATACATTGATGTCTCTCTCCCTCTCTCCCTTCCCCTCTCTCTAAAAATAATAAATAAAATCTTAAAAAATAAATAAATAAAATAAAGGAGACAAATGACATGTTTGAAAGGGTGTATGATAAAGGTCCACCTGAAAGCAATAAGGGGTGGCAGTGAGAGAGCAAGCTGGGCAGGGTGACAGGGGAAGAAGCAGTGACTGGCTGGCGACAGAACTAGGATAGTGGGAAAGGGGAGGCGGCGAGAATTTGAAGAACTGGATGCCAGGAAACTGCTTAGGCTGAGACAAGCAAAAGGTGGTTTTCAGCTTCCCTACTAAGGGTCTAGGGAACTAGACTACTTGCTACTAAAGTATTGCTACTAAAACCAATAAAGACTTCAGAAAATGCTGGCTCGACTGGCCACTGGGGCATTAGATATAATGAATTCAAGGTGTCAGCTAGCCTTCCAGGCGTGGGTGCCCAGGGGGGAGTTGGAAATGTGTGTCTTTCTAAAGCTTTTGTAGGTGGATGGTCAAGGGTGAGACCTCTAGCTTGAACTATTTTTCAAATAGATGATACAAGGTTTGAATGACATAGAAAAGGCTGCTTTAAAAGTGTAAAAAGGAAAGTAAACCTGTACCTTACAAGCAAACTACGGAGGCAAAATGATTCTGTGTCCTTGAACTGTTGGGAACTGTAAAGGAGTTGGGGGAGAAGTGTGTAGTCATTCTTGCTACCCTGTCCAACTCTTGGGGACCCTAATAGCAGGGGTGGCCCTGCAAGTGACTGCAAGCATGGCCATGTTCTGTGTGAAGCTGCAGAGTGGGGAAAACTTTTTGAGCTGGAAGAGGAGGAACATTTGGATAAAATATTGAAGGAACGTGTGGTCACTACACATGTTCTTTTGAAAGCTCGGCCTCTCCATTGGTTTCTACTCTGACAGGACGGACCGCTCTTCCAATCCATCTGCTGTCTGGGGTTTTGGTACGCAGTGACACCTTTGGTGGGCAGAGCTGGGGAGTGGAGGGTGCTAGGGAACAGGGAGAGTGTGTGCTTGGCAGCAGAGGTGGCCCAGGCCACTTTGTACAGGGTACTGAGGCAGGCAAAGTCTCAACAAATTTCTTTTATTTATTTTTTAAAAATATTTTATTTATTATTTTTAGAGAGAGGGGAAGGGAGAGAGGCAGAGAGGGAGAGAGAAACGTCCATGTATGGTTGCCTTTCACCTGCCTCCAGCTACAGACCTGGCTGGAGACATGGCTTGCAACCTTGTTATGTGCCCTGGCTGGGAATCGAACCAGCGACCTTTGGGCTCCCAGGCCAGCACCTTATCCACTGTGCCATCAGTCAGAGCTCTTTTGTTTAAATTTTAATTTTCAATTACAGTTTAGTTCCATATTATTGTGTGTTATTTTCAGGTGTACAGCATAGTGGTTAGAGAGTCATGTACTTGACGAAGTGGCCCCCCGCCAGTATTTCAAGAACTCACCTTACAGAGTTATTACAACAAGGGAGAACCAAGATGGTGGAGGAGTAAGTGGAGCTACACCAATCTCCTCCCAACACCAAACTGGAATTACAGCTTAACTGGGGAGAAATCATCTGGAATAACCAACAGAACACCCGCTGGAGAGAAGCCTTATTACCAGGGACAGAACAGAAGAGGCCAATCATCACCATGTGACTGGTCTCACAAGAGGCTGGTGGGGTTCCCACAGGCAGCAGCTGAAGGGACAGAGAAACATCTCAGCAGCCGGAGGCTCCACCTGAGAAGGGTGGACTCTTAAACCCCCAACTGGGCTTCCCAGCTACATATAGCAACACAGCTGAGAGTAAACAGCACCCAGCTGTGAAAAGCAAAAAGCCACCAGGTTTAGCCTGCTTGACAGAGAGACTGAATACTTAAAGGGACCATGCACAAGAATACAGTGGCACCCACTTACCCTGGGCTCCAGCAGAGGGAGGGCAGAGTGGATTAGAGACACTAAGGAGGGTTTGGGTCAGTGGCTTTAGGAGAGAGCTGAGGGAGCAGCCCGTGGGGCCAGTGCTGACCCATCCCGCATACACCCAGCAGACCACTCTTCTCCAAAGGGCGGGAACCTGAGGGGAAGCCACAGCTCCACCCATAGGAATTAATCCTCCCCACCCAGCAGTGCCTAAACTTGACCTCAGATCACAGGCTGATTGGATTAACAACTAAAGGAGACAGACAAAGACAGTGGATCTCTGGTAGTCTCCAACTGGCTGACTAGGCCCAGACTGGGACACGAGCTGATGTCACCAAGCACAGATCCAGGAAGTAAAAAAAGTGCACCTCTACACCGCAGAAGGTCACACCACTAAGACTGTAAGTTAAAGCAGACCAATCCAAGAGGCAGAAACAAACAAGAGTCACCTAAAGTGGGGAGACAAAGAAATAACCCTCAGCAAATGGAAAGGAGGAATCCCTAGGAAGAGTGCAAAATGAAATAGAGGCAAGCACACTCTCAGACATGAAAATCAAAATAATGATAGAGAAATTCAATGAGCTCAGCAAGTTCAAAGAAAACTACAAACAACTCCAGAGTTATTACAACATGATTGACTGCATTCTCTATGCTATAATTTACATCCCAACGACTATCTTGTAACAACCAATCTGTACTTCTCCATCCCTTCTTTTTTCACCCAGCCCCCTGAAGCCCCTCCCCTCTGGCAACCAGCAGACTATTCTCTGCAAATATGAGTTTCTTTCTGTTTTGTTTTTTCATTTATTTTGTTATTTGGATTCCACATGTCAGTGAAAATATGCAGTATTTCCCTTTCTCTGTCTGAGTTATTTCACTGAGCATGATACCATCTAGGTCCATCCATGCTGTTGCAAATGGTAAGATTTCATTCTCTTTTTTTATGGCTGAGTAATATTCCATTGTGTATATGTACCACTACTTTTATATCTACTCATCTATTGGTGGGTACATGAGTTGCTTCCATATCTTGACTATGGTAAGTATGCTTCAATGAACATAAGAATGCATATCTTTTTTCAAATTACTGTGCTGGGTTTCCAGAAGTGGAATCACTGGGTCATAAGGCAGTTCCACTTTTAATTTTTAAGGACCCTTCATACTGTTCTCCTTAGAGGCTATACCAATCTTCATTCCCACCAACAGTGTACAAGGGTTCCCTTTTCTCCCCATCCTCACCAACACTTGTTGTTTGTTGATTTATTTATGATAGCCATTCTGACAGGTGCGAGATGATATCTCATTGTAGGTTTAATTTGTGCTTTTTTAAAAAAAATAATTAGTGATATTAAGCATCTTTTCATATGTCTGTTGGCCATCTTTGTGTCCTTTTTGGAGAAATGTCTATTCAGGTCCTTTGGCCATTTTTAAATTGATTGTTTTCTTGGAATGGAGTAGTATTAGTTTTTGATACATTTTGGATATTAACCTTTATTGGATGTATCATTGGTGAATATCTGCTTCCATTCAGTAGGTTGTAGTCTTCATTTTTGACTAATTCTTTTTATGGTTTCTGTGTCTTCTTTAATGCTTACTGTCTCTTTCTTAAAGCTCTTACTGAGTTCATCTATTCTTTCCCTAAGCAACTTGAACATCCTTATAACCATTGTTTTGAACTCTGCATCTGTCTCCATTTTGTCTCCATTTTATTTAGTTGTTTTTTTTTCCTTGAGATTTCTTCTGTTGCCTCTCTGTGTTTCTTTCTGTGTATTAGTTAGATATGCTATGTCTCCTAGTGTTGGTAGTGTGGCCTTATGTAGTAGGTATGTTGTGGGGTCCAGCGTACAGTCTTCCTGACTACCTGAGCTGGGTGCTCCAACCGTGTCCCCTGTTGGGGTTACATGAGCCCTCCTATTGTATTTGAGTCTTGACTTGCTGTCAGCTCGTCCCTGGGTTGCATTGGCCTTCAGGCTGGCTGGCTGTGAGAACTGGCCATGCCCACATGCACACAGTATAAGCTGGTGTGTGAGGGCTGACCTCATGAAGCAGAATTTGCCCCAGCAGGATCTGGTACCTGCCAAAGTCTCAACAAATTTTATTTTATTTAAAATTTCTTTTAGAAGTTTTTAAAAAAAGATTTTATTTATTATTTTTAGAGAGAAGGGCACAGAGGGAGGAAGAAAGAGAGAGAAACATCAATGTGTGGTTGCCTTTCACCTGCCTCCAGCTAAGGACCTGGCTGGAGACCTGGCTTACAACCTGGTTATGTGCCTTGACTGGGAATCAAACCAGCAACCTTTGGGTTCTCAGGCTGACACCTATCCACTGAGCCACCAGCCAGGGCCTCACCAGATTTTATAAGAACTTAATGAAGGTCACATCCTCTGAACACAACGCAATAAAATTGCATCAAAGTGAAAAGATATTATAAAAACAGGCCATATGTTTGAAAATTAAAATGTATACCCTTAAACAATTCTTGGGTAAAAAGGGAAATAACATGAAAAGTATAAAATACTTGCTAAAGAATGGCAAGGAAAGTACTATATATCTAAATATATGGGATCTATCTAAAGCAAAATTAAGAGGTACATGTGTAGTGAAATATACTTATTGGAAAAGAAGAACACTTGAAATTAAATAAGCTAAATATTCATATTGAGAAGGAGGGAAAAGAACAGACTAAAAGTAAACCACACAACCAGATCATAGCAAAGAAGAAGCAGAAATAGAAACCAAAAAAGCCATGAATGAAATCAATGAAAGCCATGCTTTGTTCCATGACATAAACCTGTAAATCAGAAATAGAAATAGGAAAACTTGAATAAATAAAAAACAATGCAACATTTAAAGTCACGACTAATCCCCCTCCACCTTTTTCTTTCCAAAGGCACAAGGTGGTTCAGAAAGTTTTATTGTAGCTTCAAGGCACAAATAATCCTTTTCTAGTGTAGTGTTACATGAGTGAGGTGGGGGTGGGAGATGGGAGGGGATTTAGCCAATTTATTTTATGAGGTGATAAAATCTTGATACTAATTCTGGACAGGATAGTTCAAGAAAGTAAAATTATGACAAATTTTCCTTGTGACAATAAGTGAAAAATTTTGAAACGAAATGTCAGCAAAAGAAATTCTTCAACATTAAAATGCACTGAAGAGTGGGCCAGGTTTACTGTAGGGTGTTTCAGGAAAATCTATAAATGTAATATACTGCTTGAAGAGATTACACAAGGGAAACCATGTCATTATCTCAAAAGAACGCAAGTATTGTTACCACTCAAACCTCATGCATGATAAAAAGTTCTTCACAAACTGGAAGTGGAAGGAAACTTTCTTAGTTTGAAAAAAAGTGTCTGTCAAAACATAAGGTAAAACCTCACACTTATTGGAGCCTTTTCAATCATGTGAGGATAAGACGAGGACTCTACCTATCACCCTTATTATTCAATGTTATTCAGAAGGCCCTTGCCAATGCAATAAAATGAGATTTAAAAAAAGGAGAAGAATAATTAGAGAGCTATTAAGACGGTCATTTGTATAAAATATGATTCTCTGTATAGGAAGTCAAAGAGAAAATAGAGACAAATCATTAGGATGAAAAAGAAAATTCTCTTAAGTTTTTTGACTATGTGCAAAACATACTAAAATCAATGTTTTTTTTTTTTTAAGATTTTATTTATTATTTTTTTAGAGAGAGATGGAGAGAGACATCAATGTATGGTTGCCTTTCACCTGCCTCCAGCTAAGGACCTGGCTGGAGACCTGGCTTGCAACCTTGTTATGTGCCCTGACTGGGAATCAAACCAGTGACCTTTGGGTTCGCAGGCTGGTGCCTTAGCCGTTGTGCCACCAGCCAGGGCTTCAATGGTGTTTTACATCCCAGCAAAAGCAATAAAAAAGTATAATAGAAAAAAATAGTGTTTAGAGCACAAATCATAGGATACATAAAACTATATGTAATGAAAATGTAGAAGACTTTTATGGAGAAAATGATAACATGTATTGAAGGACATCCAGGGAGAGATGAGTAAATGGACAGCTATATTATGTTCATTGATGCAAAGACTCAATATTATTAATGTGACAGAAATATTTTTAATTAATCTATAAGTTTGATGTAATTATAATAAAAGCCGTAACAGGGTATTTTCTGGAACTTGACAAACTGACAAGCTAGTACTAAACTAAGTTTGGAATAGTAATGGACCAAGAGCAAAGAAAATTTTAAAGAAGTATAAGTAAAAGTTGCTGTACTAGATACTATGATTCATTAAAACTGGAGGGATTTCAGGCCCTGATCTTTCCCTACAAACCTGTTCCACCCACTCTATTCTCCATTCAAGGCAATACTATTAACCATCTTTTACTCTCTCTTCTCTCTCAAATCCTGCTTCCAGTCTGCCAGGATATCCTTTTGGCTGTATCTTCAAAATATATCCAAAATCTGACTATGACTTCCACCTGGTGTAACCATCCCTCACTTCTGTGCTTGGTCCATTTCAGTCTATTCTCAGCAGAGGAAAGCCAGAGTGATCCTTGTAAAACATAAGTTATGTCGTCTCCTTTCCTGCTCAGAACCCAACAATGGCCATCCATTTTACTCAGGGTAAAATCCAAAATCTTTGTAAAGGTGTCCAGTCCCTACCTAACCTGTCCTACTGATTATGTCCCACTACTTTCTCATGCTCACTCCACTCACACTGGCTGCTTTCCTGCTTCTTAAATGTAGCAGGCACATTCTTGGTGCCTTTGAAATGACTGTTTCCTCTGCCTAGAACACCCTGTACCTCAGATATCTGAATGGGTGACCACCTCACTGCATTCAAGTTTGTTTGAAGTCACCATCTCTTTGAAGTCCACCTCAAATGCATAATTTAATATTTTACCCTCCCTAGCACTCCTGACCTTCTGACCTTGCTCTACTTTATTTTTAAGTAACTCTCTATATTTTTAATTTGTTACATTATGTGCTTATTGATTATTTTTGGTGCTTAATATTTGTCTTTTGCCAGTAGAGTATAAGTAGTATAAGATGATAGGATGTAAGATCTTTGTTTTTCACTCATGTATTTCAAATGCCTAGAGCACTCTTGGTACATAGTAGGCAAAGAAAAAATATTTGTTGAGTAAATTACTGAAGAAAAGTATGTTATTGGTGCAGAACTTGACAGATGAATGGGACATAATAGGTAGTCCAGAAATAGGACCATCATAGTGACAAATAATAGAAATGCATTAGAGATAAGTGGGGAAATAATTGATTGTTTAATAACTAATACTTTATTTTGATACTTGGATATCTATAGAAAATTAAACTGAATCCCTACCTCATACCCTACACACAAAAAAATATTTCTAGGTGAATTAGCAACCTAAAATGAAGATGAAAAGTTGAAAATATGTGAAAATATAAGATAGTACCTTTATAACTTTAATGTATGGCAAAAGTTCTTAAGTATGATACATAAAAACCACAAATTATAAAGTAAAATATAGAGAAATTTAACCACAATTAAAATCATGATAGTAAGTGTAAAAATGAAGGTAAGAAGCAAATTCAAAACAAGATATCTACATACATAAAAATGACCAAAATTTAGTATGCAAAGTAGATAAAAACAACAAATCAATAAGAAAATATAATAACCTAATAGAAAAATGGACAAAAGCAATTTATAAAAGAGCAAAAAATGAAAACACAAATGCCAGAACTACAGGATGCAGGAAAAGCAGTTGTAAGAGAGACATTTATTTTGATAAGTGCCCACGTTAAAGAAAATGAAAGATCTCAAATAAACAACCTAACTTTACATATGAAGGGTTTAGAAAAAGAAAAACAAACGAAGCCCAAAGTTTGCAGAAGGAAGGAAATAACGAAGATCAGAGCAGAAATAAATGAAATGGATACCAGAAATACAATAGGGAAAAAAAAATCAATGAAACTAGGAGTTGTTTCCTTGAAAAGATAAACAAAATTGAGAAACCTTTAGCTACACTAAGAAAAAAGTGAGAGGCAAACAAGTATAAATGAAATAGGAGAGATTACAACCGATGTCACAGAAATACCAAGGGTCATAAGAGACTGCTATAAAAAATTATGTGCTACCAAATTGGATAACCAAGAAGAAATGGATAAATCCCTAGAAACATAAACCCTACCAAGATGAAATAATGAAGAAATAGAAAATCTGAACAAGCTGATAATGACTAAGGAGATTAAGGCAGCAATTACAAACCTCTCACCAAAGAGAAGCCCTGAACCAGACGGTTTCACTGCTGAGTTCTATCAAACATCTAATGAAGAATTAACACCAGTCAAACTCTTCAAAAAAAATTGAAGAGGAGGGAACACTCCCAAATTCATTTTATGAGACCAACATTATTCTGATGTCAAAGCCAGGTAAGGATGCTACATGAAAACTACAGGCCAGTATCCCTGAAAAGTATTGATGCAAAATTCTTAACAAAACAGCAACAAATCAAAGTTAATAGCATTTGAAAGGATCATATACCATGAGCAAGTGGAATGCAAGGATGGGTTAACATATGCATATCAATAAATATGAATCACCATGTTAATATAATGAAGCATAAAAATCATATGAATCTCAATAGATGCAGAAAAAGCATTTGCCAGAATTCAATATCCTCTCAAGGTAAAAGCTCTCAATGAATTTGAGAAGGCATAGAATGAATATACCTAAACATAATAAGGGTCATATATGACAGACCCACAGCTGATCCAGTGGTCAAAATCTGAAAGCTTTTCTCTTCAGATCAGAAACAAGACAAGAGTGTGTTCCTATTTAACTTTGTACTGGAAGTCCTAGACAGAATAATTAGGCAAGAAAAATAAATAAAAGGCATACTATCAGAGAGAAAGAAATAAAACCATCTCTGAGTGCAGGATTGTCTTATATATAGAAAATCCTAAAGACATCATAAAAAAAAACTGTTAAAACTAATCAATGAATTCAGTTGTAGCATATAAAATCAGCATAGGAAAATCAGTTGCATTTCTATACACTACCAATGAAATATCTGAAAGAAAAATAAAGAAAATATTCCCACTTGTAATAGTGTAAAAAACAATGTAATACTTAGAAACAAATTTATCCAAGGAAGTGAAAAATCTGTACACTGACAATTATAAGATATTGAAAGAAACTGAAGAAAACACAAAGAAGTGGAATGATATTCCATGTTCATGGTTTGGAAGAATTAATATTATTAAAATGTCTATATTACCCAAACTGTTATATAGATTTAATGCAATTTCACATCAAGCCCACTATTAAAATTCCGATGTCATTTTTCACAGAAATACAAAAAAATTTTCTAAAATTTATCTGGAACCAAGAAAGACCCAAATAGCCAAAGCAATTTTGAGAAAGAACAAAACTGAAGACATCATACTTCCTGATTTCAAATTATACTACAAAGTGATAGCAATCAAAACAGGATGGCACTGTCATAAAAAAAGACACATAGACCAGTGGAGTAGAATAGAGAGGCCAGAAATAAACCCACAAATATATGATCAAATAATAATTGACATTGGAATAAAAATTACTTAATGATGCTGAAAATTGGATAATTCATAAAACAAAGCTCCTAGGGGAAAAAACTATCAAAGGAGGATGAAATATCTTTCTTGAAACAAATATTTTGTTTGGTTTGGCCAAGATCATTTAAGTTTTATAAATCTGTACCATGAGGATATAGGGAAGGTACATACAGAGCATATAGTCTGAGACCATCTGTATGGAACTGTAGACAATGGTTGGGTAGGCTGGTGGCTAAAATAGCCTGGAATGTACCTATGTGTAGAATACTTGCAGCATCGTCACTGTTAGTTATTATGTGATTCAGAAATATTTTATTCAGTGAACACTGCTGAATATCAGGGGCTAGAATGGCTTCAGCTTGGCACCCTGGACAACTGCTGGATGTGCTTGTGGCCTTTCAGGCTCAGCAATGCTGCCCAGATCACTTTTTACCTAGCCTTCTGCAGAGAGTTGCTGTCGTCATGCCTGTGATGGTTAATTTTACCAACTTGAGCTGGCTAAGGGGTGTCCAGGTAAAAAATCATTTTGGGTGGGTGTGTGGGTGTTTCTAGGAAAGATTAGCATTTGAATTGGTAGGCTGTGTAAAGAAGATCAAAATGGGTGGGCACCCCATTCAGTCCTTGGAGGGCCAGGACTGAACAAAGGCGGAGGAGGGGAAATTCACTCTCTGTCTGAGCTGAGCCATCCACCTCCTCCTGCCCTGGAACATTGGTGCTCCCAGTTCTCAGGCCTTCAGGTTTGGATCGGAATTGTACTACCAGCTTCCTAGGTCTCCACCTTTCAGACTGTAGCTAATGGGACTTCTCAACCTCCAAAATTGTGGGAACCAATTTCTCACACTAAATCTCTCGCTACATACCTCTCTATCTTCTATTGTTTCTGCTTCCCTGGAGAACCCTGACTAACAGAAGTCTCCCATCCTGGGAATGCAATGAAGTGAAATTAATTGTGAATCCTTATTCCAGAGACCTGAGGTTACTCAATTTTTACAAATATTCAGTAAATATTTATATTCATTAGCAGCAAACAGTTCCCTTGCAAACAGGAAAATGGTATCTCTCAGTGTGTTACTCAAATAATGCCTATGCTTATGTTTTCTTTGAATTTTTTGCTTTCCTTTTAAAAATGTATACATTTTTCATTTTAAAATGATGACTGTTATAGAAAAGCTTGAAAAGTGAAAAATATTTCTGTATTTTTACTGCTTTAATACAATTATGGCTATAACTTTGTATATTTTTTCTGGTCTACTTTGATATAAATGTTTTTTCATAGTTGTAATAAAAACATGCACATAATTGTTTTCATTGTAAATTTAGCTTCAAGCAGTAATGACATAATCATATACATATTTCCATGTTGCATTGTTATCAACAGTAATTTTTTTACTACATTTAATTTCATCATTTGGCTCTATTATATTTTTTAATCATTAACCTATTTTTGGTTTGTACATTTCCCCTCACATTTGAGCAAATATAATTTTGTTTAATATGTAATATTAGGCACACTGCTTTTTGGTTATTGTTGCTCTGAATATTTAAAGTAGAATATTAACAACTGTCAAGAATTTCTGTAAACCTCTATTATTTTCTTTATGCTATGCCATTGAATCTAACAAATCTAGTGATTCTAGTAGGAGGCATATATTAATTTGCCAACTGTTGTTCCACCCAAGATCTTAATTATGTATGACTTAATAGTGCCATATAAAACTTGAGTGAGGCAGTAATCTTGTTTACATCTAGAAATTGGCCACCTAATAGCAGTTGTGTACAGTTAGAAATTCATGTTACAAAATGAGGGTTCTTTGGAGCTCAGGGAAATGTAAGTCTTCATTTTCTAAGTAAGTATAGGTATTCTTGGGAGATGGGTCTTAGTTTTAATATGTTCAAAGAAATCCAGTAACTACTCATATGAGCACCATGTTTGCTAGTTGAATGAAATACTATTTTTGTGAGCTTCTTTGTTGTTGTTCCCTTCTTCCCTGCATTTCTCCTCTCTTCTCATTCATTATATTCAGTAATAAAAGCCAGGAAAAATGTTCTCATGGGGGAGTAATGATTTATCACATGAAAGTTTACATATAATGACTTCAAAAAATTTTAAACTGAGCATGTATGTGAAATTGTTAATTGAATATTTAGTCTGTGTTGGTTGGGGGGAATATTTCCCATTTAGATTTGTATTTTAGTGTTACCTTTCCTGTTAGAATTAAAAATATATAGAGAGATGATATGGATGCTGATCATTAAATATACAGTATTTCTACTATTAATTGAAGTTACTATGTTTTGACAAGTTCATAATGAATCAATTGATTAAGTATAGTTAACCTTTTGCTATGTTGTTTGGAAAAGTACAGCTTTACTAACTTCATGACAATATAATGTTTCTATACAACTAAAGCAAAGAGATAGATGGTCTATGCAAATAATCTTAAATAAAATTATTTTTAAATGTTAGAAACTCTATTTCAAAAGATAAACTCTTAGTCATTTTTAATTACCAAATGATAGGAGCAACTTTTCTTACATAAAAGAAATTTAGAAATGCAATTGACTATCTTATTTTTGATAAAGGACTAATCAGTATCTTATGCTTTTCTTAGGAATGGGCTGTTTCTGGGGAGCTGAGAAGAAATTCTGGGCCCTGGAAGGAGTATATTCAACTCAAGTTGGTTATGCAGGAGGCTACACTTCCAATCCTACTTATGAAGAAGTCTGCTCAGGTAGGAAGAATTTCCTCCATCATATTACTAGAGGAGAAGGAAGGGCTTGTCATTGTTGGCACATAATAGCATCTTTAAAATGGAAACGTATTTTTTTGGTTTTCTCAGTTTTCTCTTTCCCAATTTTCGTATATAGACTTCTTGGCCTCTCACTTTATGTTTTTAGGAAATAATACATTTACTATGGAATCTATAATTTACCTTTTGCTGCAGAAAAGTCACCCCAAAACTTTAATCATTAAAACAATCATTGATTAGCCTATGATTCAGAAATTTGGACTGCACAGTTTGGCGGTGCTTCTGCTGGTCTCATCTAGACTCGCTCATGGGGCTCCAGTCAGCGAGGGGGTTGCCTGGGGCCCAGCTGATTTAGGATGGCTCCACTTACATGTTGGGCAATCGGTGCTGGCTGCGGTTTAGTGCTCACTGTTGTCTGGGATAATGAGGATGATGGATCACATATCTTCAGCAGGCTGGACTGGCTAATTCACATGGTGAATACAGAGATTCCAGGACCAGCAAGAGAGGGCAGGCCCCATTCTGCTAGCACTTTGCAAGTCACTTTTGATGTCACATTTACTATTGCCCCAAAACAAATCATACTAGTCTAGCTCATAGTCAATATGGAGGGCTTCCCAGAGGCGTGTGTACAGGAAAACATACCCAGATATGTTTTCTTAAGGGAGAATATTAAAAGCCAGTCTATAAGGAAGGGATTGGCAAACCAGGGCTCAAAGGGTAAATCTTGCCTGCTACCTTTTACAGAAATTGTTTTATTGAAACATGACCACACCCCTTTATTTTATATTATCCATGAATGCTTTAATGCCAAAATGGAAGAGTTCAGTGGATGCAACAGAGTCTGTACCTTGAAAAACCTGAAATATTTATAGTTTGTCTCTTTATTAAAAAAAAAAAAAAAAATAGGCAAGTGCCCAATGGCAAATTCTAGATGAAATAATTGGTACCCTCTATGGATCTGGATTTTGGTTCTGGCCTTCAAAGCTTTCCTTTATTTTTCTTTTAGCTCAGGTGCTAATTAAAATATATTTTTTCTTTTAAATTGTTTTCATTTTAAAAATAAAAATTATATATATATATTTACAGTGATGTTTTATACAGTGAAGTGATTGCTACAGTCAAGCTAATTAACACATCCATTTTCTCACATACTATTTTTTGTTTTTGTTTGTTTCTTTTTTGTGTGTTGAGAGCATCTATGTCAGATATACAGTGCAGCATTATTAACTATAGTCTGCATGCTGTACATTAGCTCTCTAGGACTAATTTATCTTACATAGCTGAAAGTTTGTATCCTTTGACCAATATTTCCCCATTTCTCCCTACTCCTACACCTGGAAACTACCAATCTGCTCTCTGCTTCTATGAGTTGGACCTTTTTTTTTTTTTTAAGATTTTATTTTATTTTTAGAAGGAGGGGAAGGGAGAGAGGCAGAGAGGGAGAAAGACATCAATGTATGGTTGCGTTTCACCTGCCTCCAGCCACAGACCTGACTGGAGACCTGGCTTGCAACCTGGTTATGTGCCCTGGCTGGGGAATTGAACCTGCGACCTTTGGGTTTGCAGGCCGGTGCCTTATCCACTGTGCTACCAGCCAGGGCCGAGTTGGACTTTTTTAGATTCCACATATATGTGAGATCATGCAGTACTTTTTTTTTTGCATGCCTGCCTTATTTCACTTAGCATCAATGACCTCCAGGTTTATCCATGTTGTTGCATAGGTAGGATTTTCTTCAGTTTGAAGGCTAAATAATATTCCATTATATATAATAATATATGTGATATATATAATGTTACATATATATTAAAAATTGTGATATATGTATATCATATATCTCTCACAATTTCTTTATCCATTTATCTGTTGACAAACACTTAAGTTGTTTCCATATCTTGCCTAGAATATAGTTGCTGCAGTGAACGTGGGAGTCTAGATATCTGTTCAAAGTACAGATTTCATTTTTTTAGGGTGTGCACCCAGAAGAAGGATTGCTGAATTATATGATCGTTACATTTTTAATTTTTTGAGGAATATTTATACTGCAAAACACGTTTTTAAAGATTATTTTATTCCCCATCTTAAGAGTTCAAAATAGGAAGGCTTAATCTAGCTATATAGTCCTCCATATTTATAGAAATGAGATTTTTTAAATGCAAAAAGAGTTTTGTCTTTCAAAAATAAAGGTTTGAATTAGTTTTATTTGGGAGGGCTCTCAACTCTCCGAGGATGCCATGACTGAAGGTAAGAAGGAATTGGAACATGGGAGTTTATTCAATAATGAGCATATTGAATGTTTTCCACAATATGAATTCTGGTTTTGAAGTGAAATTTGAGCTGCAAAACAATGAAAATATTATAAAAATACATGTTCTTGTTTTCTTGCCTGTAGAGAAGAATTGAAAGATTTTGATTGTTGTTGAAAATGTGGAATATTGAACAAATAATTTAATAGTTCATCTATTTTTCCTTGCTTCTGTTTCAAAATTAAGCAAATGCTTATGCAGAGCTATAAATAGAGAGATTTAGATGAGCCTTGGAGATTTCCCAGGTATATCTTCTTAAGGCTCAGAATGGAAATGAATAGATATATTTCTATAACTGCAGACGTGATTTAACAGCCTAAGAAAGTACTCAAATATCTACTGTTTATACTATTATTTTTTACTAGCAAACATTAATAATCAATTAGAATATTGTGATTGTTTGCTCTAGTTTAATTCTTTACCTTCACAATGATCACATGAGAATTTCATCCCCTTTGTTGAATTCCTACTATGTGCCAGACACTGTAATAAAGCACGTTTTGCATCTTTGCTTTTTTACCATCTAATCCTCTGAAGAGTCCCATGAAATGGCTCAGTCTCTGTCTTTTACAGAGGGAATATTGGGGCTCAGCGAGGAAGAAGTCACTTATCCACAGTCATATAGCAGGAATCCCAACCTCATTAGCTCTTAGCTCAAAATTCAGGCCATGGACCCTGGTGCAGTCACCCAACTGTCATTATGTCCCAGTGATTCTCCATTTGCTTATTCTCTTCCCTCCACCACATCACAGGCTCTTTTTTAAGTCTGTGTCTCTACTATACTTTTTAGTATACTGGTATCTTTTTAATGATTACTATGAGGAAAACCCTTTTAAGATACAGTTCATGCAAATAGCTGATGTGTTAAAGGCCTGTAGCAACGGTGAAGTGTACAAACTCCACGAAGCTTGGTAAAGAACTATTTGATGCGAACATTAAGTTACTGGTG
Source organism: Noctilio leporinus (assembly GCA_004026585.1). Taxonomy (NCBI): domain Eukaryota; kingdom Metazoa; phylum Chordata; class Mammalia; order Chiroptera; family Noctilionidae; genus Noctilio; species Noctilio leporinus. The sequence goes on along the minus strand of PVIW01000337.1, from coordinate 267,119 downwards.
GCGTTAGGAAGCATGGTTGTCATGGAAACTTTTTCCTGACTGGGAAAAAATAGTTACTTGGTCTTACCTAGACACAGAAGAAGAGAGATGATTTCTTTCCCTAGGCTTTTTGTTGTTGTTGTTCTGATCATGAAAGGGGAAAACAAAAAAGCAGAGAAGCTGTGCTAGAAAGGCCCCCTGGTACAGAAGTGGTAGAGCCCTCATATCCCTGGAAGTAGCCAGGAAGGAGAACAAACAAGGTCCTCAGCTAGAGTGATTATGGCAACCAGCTAATGAAAGGTTTTGACCAGGATGAGGATGGGGAAGACAGAAAGCAGGTTGTACTGGTGAGGCTTTCCCACTGAAGCCTCAGGTGCTCCCCTGCCTTGTTGAACAAGTCAGCCCTAAAGCTGCATAGTAATTGCTAAGGTTTCATGTGAAAGAAATAGTAGTCTATGATCCAGTATTTGAGTTGATTTAAAAATGGCTTACTCTTAAGCCCTGGCTGGTGGCACAGTGGATAAGGTGCCAGCCTTGGATCCCAAAGGTCGCTAGTTCAATTCCCAGCCAGGGCACATAACCAGGTTGCAAGCCAGGTCTTCAGCCAGATCCGTGGCTGGAGGCAGGTGAAAGGCAACCATACATTGATGTCTCTCTCCCTCTCTGCCTCTCTCCTTTCCCCTCTCTCTAAAAATAATAAAATATATATTTTTTAAATTGCTTACTCTTATGTTTGCAATTAAGTTTGTAAAACTTTAGTTACAACCCAGGATTCTTTGTAAAAGTATGCATGCAAGCATACATGTATGTATGTATTAATTCATTAATTCAGTCATTTATCAATTCATTCAGGAAAAGAAACCTAAGGACCTGAGTAGCTTGCCAAATTTCTCCTCTCATCAGTATACTAAAGCCTAAGGTACCATTTGGTTTCTTGGGACAAGTGTCAGAAATAGAGAGGTAGCACGCAGGAGAGGCCTTCTCAAGATCCACCAGGCAAGCTTTATTATGCCCGCCATCACACCACCAAACCTGTCTGCCCAATGTCAGCTTCCGCCAGCTTCTGCCTGGGCACACCAGTCAGTGGACACAAGCGTGGAATCGGAACTGTTAGCTCTAGTTTGTCACGCTTGCTTGCTAGTGGGTGTGCATAGCCTCCAGGGATGAACGAGTGTGCCAGTGTGTACATGAGTGTAAAAGTAGGTGTGTACTAACATCTGAATGGTTTTTCTTGGTGGCTATTTATGATTCTGAAACCTAAGCTGGAGTTAAGATCAGGCACACAGAAAAGATAGTTTCTAACAGAGCTCCGTGGTGACACATGCATAGCGTTGACTCTGTCTGACATGCAAGCAGAACATTCATGAATGGTTCACCAGTGGGTCTGTTTCATGCTGGGTAATCAGGGTATGAGTGGAGCCTAACATATGTAGAAAATACGAGGGTTTGCAATAAAGTTGCCATTTGGGAATGAAAGTATATAAAGTAAGCTTATAATGATAAAGAGCAGAGAAAGGCAGTCACTTAGAAGAGAACTTGGCTTTCAGGTTTGTGATACCTCAGAGTAACTTGATGGAGTGCCCTGAAAAGGAAAAAGAAAAGGAAAAAAAGAAAGGACCTTAGGCCTCCTGGGAAAGGGGAGGTCCTACTAGCACCTTGGTGTGTTGCTCTGTAAGGCTTGGTTGCTGGACAGACTCACAAGAGTCTGTCACCATGATACTGTGGTGTTCTGTCACTGAGTCCTCCTGTTCTGATCCACATTCTATAGAAATTTCTCATCTTTTTTCATTTGTGGAAGAAAAGAAAATAAAGAGACCAGGTTAGCCATTCTCGTTTCAAATTCATATAAATGCCATTTCTGAGAATGTATATTTTAGTCTATTGTGAGTTGAGTCAACAATTGTCATTCTCTCCATATTGGATTAACCTTGGGCTGAATTAAATGATAAAAACGGAATTTTGGCCTTCGAAGCTGAGTGTCAGAAGCCAGAAGACTATGATTTTCTAAATGCTGTGACTTCCTTCCTGCGTTTTCAGGAGGCTCCTTGTCTCTCATGTGTGTTCATCATTTTATTAAACCTGTTTTAAAAGTTATCATCCTCCCACAACAGGCATTTAAACCTTCTCTCCTTGGATTGATCAATTAGCACTGAACCCAAAGCTCACAGGCTGAGAAACTTGCATCTAACTCCTAGATGTTTTGGGTTTGAACCCAGAACTCTGTGGGAGCTAGCTGCTAGGTTCTGCACAAGGGACCAGTCTCAGCTTGGATGCACAGTTCCATTGCTCACAGCCACTGTTTGGCTACTCTTCCTTATTGTGTTTCAGCTCTGTCTCTAAGAGATGTGCTGAGAGGTCATTTAAGTCTTAATGCCCACCCTCATATTCCTAAAATGATTTCTAAGGATTCATTCATTCATTTGGTGTTCCCTAAAAGCATAGTGTGTGCCTGGTGCTAGAAACTTAGAGTGGAGTAGCTGTAAGGATCCTAGATTTCATGTAACCTTTCTTGAATGAATGAAGTATACCATTTATTGGGAATGTACTACATACATTGAACTAGGCATTGGGGGAAGTTCTTTCTAGATGCAAGGTTGAATAATGCTAGTATCTGCCTTCCAAAATTCTTCCTCTGTAGTCAATTGGAAGCTTGATCTTTCACATTTGTTTCAAAGGATTGCGCTGACCTGGTTTTCTCTACACACACACACACACTCCCCCAAACATTTGTTATGCAAACTAACTGATTAACTGGCATGCTGTTGCCTTACTACATTGATTTTAGAAGTAATTGAGCTATTCACATTCCTGAATACCCTGACAGAGAATTATTCTTACATTTTATAATAATGACTGTACAGATGAAAATATGAAAAGACATTCTGCAATGGATAAGCATTCTGGGTTAATTTCAGTGCATTAGCCTAATACACAAATAACCCCACTTCTGGCAAGAAAACCCAGGATGTTCATTCACTGGCTAATATATTTTCGTATTTTGCTTACAGATGTTCACAACAATTCCATGTTTATTAATCTATTCAAAAGCTTTTAGAAATCTGTACAGCCTAGTGGCACTGAAACCAATAGCATGAAAGGGACTGTGCAACTTTTCTCAGAAGTGAGATTGCGCCCTCTTCACAGAAAATCCGAGGCCCAGATACTTTCTGTATCAATACTCCGTTGGGTTTTCAGACAGCATGTTCAACAGAAGTCCTGAGCAGGAGTCTGGGTCAGGCAGAACAGAGTGTAGGAGTCCTTGTTTCACCTTCCAGTGGTGGTAAATGCCCAGGTCATTTCACTTCTTGGACTCAGTTTCCTCTCTTGTAAAATGGGGGCAGTGTTGCTTCATGAGGTCAATTAAAATTATAGTTAGGTTTTTATTTGAAAATAAAATGGTGTGTTTCAAATCAGAAGTAGTCTAGAGAATTAAGGACATACACTTTCTATCACTCTAGCTCTTGGGGACATTAAAGATGAAAGCGATGGGCCATGGAGCATTGCTGGGCAGGGCATGGGGTCAGCCTGCAGAATGGGCCCAGGGCTCGAGACCTGTAGCCATTTTCTGCTTTTCCTGCTGGGTTTTTAGATCATATCCACCTCCTTCTCCAAAGGCATATTCTTATTTCCTTGATGCTTAAGAGCTCTAACAAAGCATTGAATAATTCCCCACTGGTATAAAGCAACTCCGTATTCTTTCTAAGTTTGACTCAATTTTTGAAGTGTTTGGGTGGGTGTTCATGTCTATGTATCTTACGTGAGATTAATGGTCCCATTCTTCTTCAAAGCAGTGATGAGTTGTTATTAGCAGATTTTAACCAAGCAATGTAAAACCCTTTCTAAATTCCTCACAGGCTACATTAAATCTCCTTTTAGTGCATAGTAAGTCTTATTGTACTCACTTCAATGTCAGTCAAGATAAATTACTAAGTTATTGACATATCCCTGAACATGCAAGAATTCTGATGCTCAGTTCTTGCTATATGCAATTTGATCTTTTTTTGTGCCTGTTATATTAGACATAAAGTTGACCTTGAACTTTCAGCAAGCAAGATGAAAATGCTTCTTTCTCTCAAACCACCAGACAGGAAGCAAGCCTGAGGTCAAGGGTCCTATGACTTACAGTTACAACTTTTAGGATCAAATAGAGCTCCTCCACCCAGCCCATCCAAGTGCTTATTCAAGACAGCTTTGTTCAGTGAACACCCGTTGACTGAAGGACAAAATATAGGTCATGGGAAAAGTGGTTTGAGATGTTAAAATTTTAAGATAATATTTTTTGTCAACTGGGTCCTGGGTATCATTTCAGTTAGGCTGGATTTTTTTTTTTTTTTTTTTTACAGTTGAGGACTGAGGGTTTTTAATAGACAGGTCTTATGCCTGCTCAAGTCTAGCAGCTAGAAGCACTCAGTGCTGTCTGCTACAGCCAGGAGCAGGGCTGAGGGTGTGACAGCAGAGCCTCCAGGAGCCTCTCTTGTTAACTGAGGCCTTGGCATCTCTTATCTCCCCGAGTGCTAGGAATGAGCAGGGAAATCATTAAATAAGAGTGTTATTGTCTTACTCGCCTTTCAAAGCTTCTGCAGATCTGATTTCCAGTCCAGGCTATGGATCCCCAGGGCCTGCCGAGTTAGGACAAACAGTCTGCAAATTGATTTATCCACCGAGAACGGCCTGGAGACCTTAATAATCATTTCACTCACATCTTCTTCCGGTTTTCAATGTGTAAGGGAAACGACACTGTGACAGGTAAAGTATACATTCATTCAGTGTTACTGACCCCAGAGCAGCTTTTTGTCATCACACATGGCCATCCCTAGAGGCTGACGTTAGAGCGACTGCACTGGGGGCTGTCGTGCAGTGTCCTGACAGAATCATGTGGTTTCTCATGCTCATATAGGATGGAACTACCCCACTAAAGTGTTTTTCAGGCTGTTCAAAGACGACTTGGGGTGGTGAACACACCCTACAGTGTACAGATGACATGTTGTAGAGCCGTGCACCTGAAACCCACATTATTTTGTTAACCAATGCCATCCTAATAAATTCAGGAAAAAGGAAAAAGAAGGACAAACCCCCCCCCCCCGAAGTTCTCAAAGTTGAAATAAAATATACAACAAGCACACTTTGCTGGAGGTATAGCGAGCTTGCTCAAATATTTCAATCCAGCGTTAGACATCAGAGGAAGAGGATTTTATACAGCTTCAAAGGACGGAAAGCTGACAAGCACCAAAACACCAGGCAACCAACTTCCACCCTCAGGGGTAGAGGACACATTCATGCCTTTCCTGCCTTGTCAGATCCATTGGCCAGGGACTCCAGTTAGGCTAGTGTCTGTTCTTTGTTCTTTAAGTGGGGGATACTGGCAAATGAATTTTGATGGTTCATGGATTCTCTGAAGACTACTGCATGTTCAGTATAGTCTTCATTTGACCTTGATATTTTCATATTCTCTCGTTTGCCTGGCTGTTCAGTTCACCTCTCTCTGAGCAGTTTAAATCACTGCTGGGCACGGGTATGGCGGCCAAAGGCCAACAGACCAACAGACTTTAGGTACTTAAATTATGTCAATATTTCAGCACATCTGATGGTAAAATTCTAATAGGGCATTTAAATGGAAAATAAATTAAATGAACGGGAACGATAATAAAAACATTCTTTGTACTCATTCAGCACTAGAAGTAGGTTATCCTTTCATTGTTTCAGGATTATGTTCTCAATGATTTAGAAGGGAGATTAAGAAGAATTTGCTATAGTGAGCAGTCCCTAAAACATAATTGCAAAAGCAATTGATGAATGTGCCTACACTGATTTTTTTTTTTCCTTCAGATCACATATAATGGAGCCATAATGGACTGTGAGAAAATAACCTTATAAGAGTTTGAGTTTCCCTAGGAATTTTATGTGATACTCTGGGTCTTAATTACTTCATAATGACTGACAATTTTTAGAGCCTTAGAATGAAGATTTTTTCTTTTTCTTTTTCTTTTGTAAGTTACATTAAAAATAAATATCTGGGGCAATTACTGCCTCATCTGCCAAGTTAACATTACGGCAGAGGGATTCAGCGGGAAAGGCAGCGGCCCATTGTGCGCAAGGAAGCAGATGGCTTGGTCGGGAAGGAGCGGCTGGGGAGAGGTGGCTGCTGGTGGCCGGTTCCATGCTCCGGAGCTGCATCAGCATGTGAGGCGGCGACAAACCCCTGCACCCCTCAGCTGTGGGCCGGCCTTTGCCTAATAAACCCTGGCCTCTGGTGCGTGGCATTGTAGGGCAGCAGGGAGCTCCCTATCGCAGCAGGGAGCACCAAGGGACAGAGCTGTTCGCTGTGTCTTCAGCCTTTGCAGATGAAAGCTACGCACAGTCTTCATGGCAGAAGCTTTCTGAGGACGGCTTGACTGCAGCCAGGGGTCCGAGCCCTTTAAGTGGCAGTTGTCCCCTTCCTCTTTTTTGGTCATTTCTTCCTTCTCCTCCTCCCCTTCCCTCTTTCCTCTAGTTAAGGCAACTGTTGCTATTCTACTTCAGCACTATTGTTGTTGTTATTATTATTCCCCCCAAAAGTCACAAGAGCTGGTGCCTTAGTCTATATGGCCCATTTTAGGTTTAGAACAGCTTATAGCATAATATTGTCAACCAGATATTACAATAGTAGCTTATATTAATTGCTAGTTTATGAAATCTGCAAAGCGTTTTCCCAGGCGGATCTCCCCCAGGCCCCAGGCCTGGGAAAGGGCAGCACCTTGCCCCACACCCCTTCTCCCCTCCCCCGCTGACGGCGGTGCACAGCGCTGGGGACCGCGGCCGCTCCGTGAGGTGCCGGCTCCGTACAGGCGCCCATAGCCTCTTCTGAGGCTGTACTTTGGCAGAGAAACAAGGTTTACCTTTCAGATTGTCCAGATAATTTCTGCACGTGTTCATTGAGCATTTTGAGAATCCTTTAAAAGATAATAAATGTAGCTGTGAAGTTCTTAATAGAAATAAAGTAGAATTTTGAAAATGGTTTATAAAGAATGCTTGATGGTCTGGAATATTTAGATGAATTTACTTGTTTTATAGAAACATGGATCATGGATTTCTTTCCCTTTTAGTTGGCTGGATCTTAGATATTGCCCGTTCTAGGGATTTTTGAAGCTTTTATTGAGCATTAGAATCATTTTCTTTAGGTAACAGTTTTGTCCAGAAGTCTAATATAAAAACAGCGTCCAAGATACTCTGATTGGAAAGGGGGGCTTCTTCTTACATTGTTCTGATTGTTTAGGTGTCTCCTTGGGGCTAAATCTAGAAAGCATTTGGAGACCAGAGACCACTGCAGTCTTGGCTGAAACCCATGGTGGAGAAAGTCCTGCCTCCCCACTTCACTGAACACTTGTGCCCGCACTAAGGCTGAGCCCTGGAAGTTATGGAAATCCCCAGGATCATGTGGAAAGACATTCAGAGAAAATGGCTGGAAGGCGTGAGAAAGAAGTCTTTATATTCTCTACCTTCTTAGAAAGGTTCCTGGGCATCTAGATGTACCTAGAAGCCCTAAATATAGGAGGTTTTTGCACAAGGAGTTCCAGGTCTCACAGCCAGCGGCCCCAGAACATCTTTTTTCCCGCATATGTGTGCTTCTCCCATTTTCAATTTCAGCTCTGGCTCCTTGAGTGTATGTATTTTAAAGCCCTCTCCTACTCCTCTGTCTTGGGAGGTAAGGAATTGTTAGCCATTATAAGATTTGTGACCCTGTCAGCAGACTCGCTTTGCTCCTGAAGGGTTGGGTTGACAAAAAGTCATAGGTTCCTGAACTTGTGTATCTTTGTGCATAAGAAAAAAAAAAAATCTGCCACCTTGTTTAAGGCTTTTTTAGGTTGTATTTGATAGTTTGAAAATGCTCCAAGGAACACCATCTGTCCACTTTTTGAAAGTCAGGTAAAATGGTGAAGCCACATTCTGGGGGATGGTTGGGTGGGATGGGCATTGGAATGTTTTTTTTTTCTTATTTTAAATGCCTTTTAAAAGTAATAAATTTTATTTTTTAGAGCAGTTTTAGGATCATAGGCAAATTAAGAGGAAGGTATAGTGATTTCTCATATAACCCTGGCCGCGCACATGCACAGCCTCCCCCACTGTTGGCATCCCCCGCCAGAGTGGTCCATTTACTACAGTTGATGAACCCGAAGTTCAAAGTTGACATTGGAGGTCACTCTCGATGTTGCCACTCTATGAGTTTAGACAAATATATAATGACATGTATCCTTCATGATGGTATCATACAGAGTAGTTCCACTGCCCTAAAAATCCCCTGTCTCCCATCTATTCATCCCTCCCACCCCATCCCAGACCCTGGAAACCACTAATATTTTTACTATCTTCAGAGTTTTGCCTTTTCCAGATGTTATATCATTGGAATAATGTATGTAGCCTTTTAAAAAAATTGTTGTGTTATTACAGTTGTCTCAATGTTTCCCTTTTGCTCTCCTGTACCCCCCACCCTGCTCCCACAGTCAATCCCCACCCTGAATTGGCTCTTTTCACTTAGCAATATGCATGTAGGATTCCCATATTGTTCATGGCTTGATAGCTCACTTCTTTTTAGCACTTAACAATATTCCATTGCCTGGATGGACCAGTTTATCCATTCACCTGCAGAAGGACATCTTGGTTGCTTTCAAGTTTGGATAAAGCTGCTATAAACCCAGGAAGCTAGCTTTTCACCACACAGCAGAGAGATCCATGCAGGGACTCTGGATGAAGGTATCTAGAGGTCCGGGTTGAAGGAATGTCCCACTAGAGAGGATTTCTATTAGTAAATGCCAGGAACTTGGGAGATTTAGCCACCAGTAGCACTTCAAGTTAAATTCTCTACTTGATTTTTTTGTGTGTGTGTTTATGTATATGAGGCCACTAGGTAACAAGAAATTGTATGTGGATGGTGGGTGGTTGGTTATAAGATCTTAGGGGCAGTAGCTTTCCTCTCTCCTTAGGGTGCCTGTGTTCCGATGAGCATGCATCCATGCTGTCCTTTGAATGGTGTCTGTCTCTGTTTAATTGTACACTGAGGGTGTAGCTCTTTGGATTTACAACTCTGTGGGGGGTATTTCCTATTATAGTCCTCACTTTGGGGGTCCCATCTCCTACCCTCATTTACCTACTCCAAGTAGCTACTAAAATAGGTTCAGAAGAAAGTTCAGAGCATTGGAACTTGCATCATTTCTGGGGTCCTTATTTTCACCTTGTCTTTGGCTATTGAGTGTTTCTTTCATATTATCCTTGTGAAGAATTTTTAAAGAATGGAAAAAAAAAACACATTTTACTCAACATTTTAATCATATCAGACAGGATGAGGGGGAGGAGGATCAGAGGATGAAATGAGCAAAGAGTGTCAAATATATGGTAATGGAGTAATGAATGGATGGAGACTAGACTTTCTGGTGATGAGCATGCAGCAGAGTTCAGATATCAAATTATAATGTACACCTGAAATTTATAAAATGTTATTAACCAGTGTTACCTCAATAAAAATGAATTAATTAATAAAAATATTGAGCTGTCATGTTTTGGGGATGTTCTGAGGAGTGGTTAGTGCTCAGAGGCAAACACAGTGTTGTGAGAGATGGGAACACCATTGCCCTCGGGTGTGGCTAGGCACCTGCCTGCACAGATGGAAAGAGGAACTTGAAAGGGTGCTAGAGGTAAGAGGGAGAGAGATTGAAAGCCTTTCTCAGCTCCAAGCAAAACAGTATAACTAAATATAGAATACCCTTCAATCAGTAACATTTGAGTTTAAAGACTTTGGGTCTCAATGCATCAAGGCAGACTAGATTTTCCTTCAGCCCATGTGTTCTGTTTGTCTATGAGCACTAATTTTAAATTAATGCACCCTGATGACCTACCACTTATGTGTATAGATGTTAAATGTGTATAATTTCGTCCCAATCTTTGGCTAATTTTTCATGGCTTCCATGAGAAGTTGAGTACCATTTATAAGTGGACTTTTCCTTGGTCTAAAAATTCACTCTGTTCCCTAGGATATAATTTTATTTTTCTATGTATAAGAAAAACACTCCTTAATTTGCATTTCTCTGATGATTAGTGATGTTGAGCATCTTTGGGCTCTGCTTTCTCAAGATTGCTTGTGGCTATTTAGGGTCTTTTGTGGTTCCATATAAATTTTTGGAATATTTGTTCTAGTTCTGTGAAATATGATATTGATATCTTGATAGGAATTATGTTGAATCTATAGGCTGCTTTAGGTAGTATGGCCATTTTAATGATATTAATTCTTCCTATCCATGAATGTGGCATATGCTTTCATTTATTTGTATCTTCTTCAATTTCGTTCCTTGGTGTCTTACATTTTTTAAGTACAGGTCTTTTATATCTTCAGTTAAATTTATTCCAAGGTATTTTATTCTTTTTGAAGCAATTGTGAATTGGATTGTGTTTTTAGTTTCCATTTTGGTAGTTCATTATTGCTGTATAAAATGCAACTGATTTTTGGATATTTATTTTGTATCCTGCTACTTCATTGAATTAATTTATTAGTTTTAGTAGTTTTCTGGAGGCATCTTTAGGTTTCTCTATATACAGTATCAAGTCATCTGCAAATTATGATAATTTTACTTCTTGGATACCCTTTATTACTTTTTCTTATCTGATTGCTGTGGTTAGGATATCTAGTACTATGTTGAATAAGAGTGGTAAAAGTGGATATCCCTGTCTTGTTCCCAATCTAAGGGGAATACTTGTAATTTTTGCCCGATAGGTATCATGTTGGCTGTGGGTTTGTCAAATGACCTTTATTACATTTTATTATGTTTCCTCTTATTTCCAATTTGCAGAGAAATTTTATCAAAAATGGGTGCTGGGTTTTATCAATGCTTTCTCTGTATATAGTGATACAATCATGTGTTTTTTATTTTTCATTTTGTTTACATGGTGTGTCACATTTATTGATTTGTGGATATTGTACCAACCTTCCATTCCCAGAATAAATCCCACTGATCATGGTGTATGACCCTTTTAATGTATTGCTGGATTTGGTTTGCTAATATTTTCTTGGGAATTTTAAAATCTTTGTTTACAAGGGTTATTGGTCTATAATTTTTTTCTTGGTAGCATCTTTGTCTGGTTTAGGAATTAAGATAATGTTGGCTTCATAGGATGAGCTTGGGAGTCTTCCCTCGTCTTGAATTTTTTGGAATAGTTTGAGAAGGGCAGGCTAGTTTTCCTTTGAATGTTTGGTAAAACTCACCTGTGAAGCCATCTGATCCAGGGCTTTTGTTTGTTGAGAGCTTTTTGATCACTGCTTCATTTTTATTAGTTATAATCGGTCTATTCAGATTCTCTGATTTTTCCTGATTCAGTTTTGGAAGATTGTATGTTTCTAGGAATTTATCCATTTCCTCCAGATTGTTCAATTTGTTGGCTTATACTTATTCATAATATTGTCTTACAATCCTTTGTTCTTATTTGGTGTCAGTTGTTACTTCTCTTATTTCACTTCTGATTTTATTAATTTGGGTCCTCTGTCTTTTTCTCTTGACAAATCTGGTTAAATATTTGTCAATCTTATTTATCTAAAGAACCAGCTCTTAGTTTCATTGATCTTTTGTACATGTAAATTTATATTCTATTAAATTTATTTCAGCTCTGATCTTTATTATTTCCTTAAAACAAATTATTATCTTTATTATTTCTTTAAAGAAAATGATTGTTTCCTTTATTATTTCTTTTTTATAACTAAGAGATGAGATTATGAGATTACTACCTATATATTTTCGTGGTCCTGCAATATGAGAATAGAGAAAGAAAATAGTGGCTGGTATTTTTTTTTTTTTTTTAAGATTTTATTTATTATTTCCACAGAGAGAGGAAGGGAGAGAGGCAGAGAGGGAGAGAATCAATGTATGGTTGCGTTTCACCTGCCTCCAGCCACAGACCTGACTGGAGACCTGGTTTGCAACCTGGTTTTGTGCCCTGGCTGGGGAATCGAACCTGCGACCTTTGGGTTCACATGCCGGCGCCTTAACCACTGTGCTACCAGCCAGGGCCTTGGCTGGAATTTTTGAGTTTTTACCAGGCATAGTTCTAAACTCTTTGCATGTAAGAACTTCTTCAGTTCTCATAACAGCTGTATCAGGAGGGTATTAGTATACCTATTTTAAATATGAGGAAATCAAGGCACAGGGAGATTATCTGCTTATCTAAGCCTGCATAACCAGTAAATGACAGAGCCAGAACTGACACCTTGAAGATCTGTGTCTAGAGTTTTTAATTAGATTTCCCTAAAAGAGAATTAGAAAAATACGTGGTTGCAATGAAAAGAGCTATATGTTCAGAAAGCTATATAACAGCCTGCCCGAATAAGAAAAACTAAAATTCATGGCTAATTGGGAAGCAGATCTTGTTATTACATGCAGGCTCTTCACCTACCAGTCTGTATTTTCCTGGAGGGCAGCTTTTTATCTCTTTGCTCCCTTAATACCTAGAGCAGTTCCTTGCACCCAGCAGGTACCCAGTCAATGTCAATTGAGTAAGTCAGAGTTGTTAGGTACCCACATGTGTTAAATGATGCAGGGGCTGATGATCCAACTTGACAGTTTTGGGAAGCCCCCGGGACACCACTTGCAATGAGCCCTGAGTGATGCTTCCTGATTAGTTGAAGAATGGGAAAATACTGTGAAAAATGTCCAAAGAGCCTTCTCCCTTTTCACAGGCTGAAACTCTTCTGATGGTTTAAAGAGTAGAGATTTAGATAGAACCATACTTTGCCTCAGATTTTTCAGTACAGGACCTGCTAATTATTGGGAAAAAAAAAATTTAAATCAGTTATATATGTCCATCTGTTATCTTTGACTCTGTCAAATCTAGTGAAGTTCTCCATGCCCTGAAAAACGAAATGTGGCCACTTGCTGGTAATGGTGAGTGAATTTAAAAATGATCCCTGTATCAGCATCTGTCAGGGAGTAGCAAGGTGACACAATTTACACAGATAGTTTCTGGAAGAACTCCAGAAGCTAAATAAATAGATATGTAGCTTCTGGAGGACCTTTAAAACATTCAACTTATAAAATGGAATCCAGTTACTCAAAGGAGAGTCAATTCACAGATTGATGTGAAAATTTAGGAGCATGGTTCAGAATCATGCAGGTGGGTGGTAAAGAATATGCTTTGTGGTAAAACCAGGTATTGAGGGACCCACCTCATTCTCCAGCCTGCAGTGACCTGCTTCCCACTCCTCCCTCCTCAGCATGACATTTGAAAGTTATGGTCTCTCCTTTCCCTTCCTATACCTTTTGAATATCTGCAAAGTAAGAAACATTCTTCTGGGCTTTGGGGAGAGTTAAGAAAAGAATGTGTTGACTATTCCACTACAGGAATATATACTTTAGTAGGGAAGATAGGAATAAAAGAAGGTGAACTGGCTATGCCAAGGAGAAAATCAAGATGCAGAGCTTTTCTGGATCTAATTTTCTACTTAAAAAAAAGAAAAATTGCGGGCCCTGGCTGATGTGGCTAAGTTGATTGAATGCCGGCCTGCAAATCAAAGGGTTGCTGGTTTGGTTCCCAATCAGGGCACATGCCTGGATTGTAAGCCAGGTCCCCAAAGTTGGGGCACACAAGAGGCAACCACATATTGATGTCTCTTTCCCTCCCTTCCTCCCTCCCTTCCCATCTCTCTAAAAATAAATAAATAAAATCTTTTTTAAAAGTGTGACTCCTGTTCTCCTGAATTTTTCCCTTTGGATTTATAGCTTTGCTCTGCTCACTGGTGTTTCTGACATTGGTTTCTTTAGGCTCTACTCACCTCACTCCCACCTGGAGGCCCTCATCCATAGCAGGTTCCGTTACTTGTAATTCTGCTTTGGGGCCATGCCCTTTGATAACTTCAACATAGACACTCGAGGGGCTTGAACCTGTTTCTCTGAGATTCTTTAAGATACAGAAGTTCCAGAAAAGAAAATACATCCTGATTGCTTAGATCTATCTCCAGATTTGGATTGGAAATACACATAGCTAAGACAAAAGGAATACGATAACTATATGATCTGTCAGAATAGGGGCAAAGAAATGGAAGATATCAGTGGCTATGTGTAGGTGAGTGATTGATGAATGCTGCTCACTCTGTAATTAGGACCATTTGCAGCAGAATAAACGGTTCACTTCTAGATGACGAAGCACACATGACAAGAAAGCAAAAGCTACTTAATACCACCATGCCTGGGCCAGTTGAACAGGGCACAGTATTCTGGTTAGTGATGACAGCATTGTGAAAAAGCGGCCAGTAGTGCAAGATCAACGCCACAGAGAAGGAGCAAAGTTTCAGAAGTGGAGTGTGTGTGTGTGTGTGTGTGTGTGTGTGTATGTGTATGTGTGTGTGAGAGAGAGAGAATGAACCCCACAACTCTAGCAGCACATGCATTTAATGCATTTAAGTGAGGCAGCCCGTAATGTCAACAAGCACAGATGGGCTGGTCACATAGCCTATAGTTAGGGCAACAGATGGATGATCCACTGTATTAAGTGGACACCCGGGGACTATAATACCTACAAGGAAATCCAAGGACACACCAGGTTGACCCAATGACAACATACCGAAGCAGAGATAGAATCAGGGTGCCCATGATCTGAAAGGGATCATGCAGTGGTGGGGAAGAATACAAATGAACTTCAGTAAGGGAATAAGGAAATCCTATTGACTGTGTGTGTGTGTGTGTGTGTGTGTGTGTGTGTGTGTGTGTTGAAAAAGGTTTTTTGTAAGAAAACTTACTGTCTTTCATTCATCTTTGTAAGACCTGATGTTATGTCACTTCTGAATGTTGACATTCAGACATTGAAAAAAGAAAATAGCATGCGGATATTTGATATATATGCAAAATATATTTGAAATAAGTTTTCTTAATGCTGAATCTTTACCCTAAGCACAAGCAGCAAAATAACTTTCTTGAAAATAATTAATTATATAATGTGATTCAGTTTTCAAAATATGGCATAAAAATGCAAAAAGAAGCACTCATTTAAAAACCAAATAGTATTAAACTAAACAAAAATCATGCTCTCTGGTTATATTTAGCTCACTTTTAATGGGGTACCATGGCAAATATAGTCTGCTCTAATGGTATTAATAACATTCTCATTTGATGGTAAAATGAATGAATTGGCATGTTTTTGAGTTGCTACTCACACAGCACTTTTATATGCATTTAGTAAATGCACACACTCATGTTAGGAGTTCTGTGTTGAAAGCTTTTTAAAATTAATTACCTACTCTGTGAAAGTCATTCTCTGTGCTGGCTGCCAGATACAGGGAGTAATGAGCAGGGCAGATTTTTGTTTTCATGAAGGTTTACACCCATTATCTTAAAAAAAAAAAATAGATTTTAATTTCATAGCAGTTTTAGGTTCACAGAAAAATTGAGTAGAAGTACAGAGAGTTCCTGGATGACTTGTCCACCCCCAGTACATTTTGCCTTTTATTAATCTCTTGCATTAGTGTGGTGCATTTGTTATAATTGATACACTAATATCAACACATTACTATTATTCACTAAAGACTATAGTTCGCATTAGGTTTCACTCTTTGTGTTGTATACATTACATGGGTTTAAACAAGTGTATAATGACATGTACCCACTATCAAACAGAATAGTTACACTGCCATAAAAATTTCTTGTACTGCACCTATTCATCCGTCCCTTCCTGCCTCCAAATCCCTAGCTGTGGTTACAGCTTCTTACTATCTGTAGTTTTGCCTTTTACAAAATGCTATTCAGTTGGAATCATACCGTATATATAGCCTTTTCAGACTGGCTTTTCCAACTTAGCAGTATGCATTTAAGGTTACCCTGTGTCTTTTTGTGGCTTCATAGCTCATCTCTGAATATTACCACTGAATAATATCCCATTGTATGAATGTGCCATGGTTTTATCTTGGTTGCTTTCAATTCTTGACAGCCACAAAAAAAGCTGCTATAATCATTGTGTGCACTTGAGTTTCAACTCATTTGAGTAAATTCTAGGAATGTGATTGCTGGATTATACAGTAAGATGATATAATCTTTGTAAGGGACTGCCAAACTGTCTTCCAAAGAGGTTGTACCATTTTGCTTTTCCACAAGCAATGCATGAAAGCTTCCGTTTGTTATTCCACATCTTTACCAGTATTTGATGTTGTTGCTGCTCTAATTTTTGCCATTCTAATAGATGTATAGTTGTACCTCATTGTTTTGATTTGCAGTTCCCTAATGACATATAATGTTGAGCATCTTCTCATATACTTTTTTACCACTTGTGTATGGTGAAGTGTCTGTTCAGATTTTTGCCCATTTTTTATTTGGGTTGTTCATTTTCTTATTAAGTTTTAAGGCTATTTTATTCTTTGTCAGATACGTGACTTGAAAATATGTCTCCTCACTCTGCGACTTGTCTTTTCATTATCTTTAGAGTTCCTTTCACAGAGCAGCTAATATATTTTAACTGCTCCTGTCAGGCATTGTAGACCAGAGTGGTTGTGGGAAGGTGGGTCGTGAATCTACAAAGCAGGCTCTGTTTAGTCTGTACCCTGCCTGAATCCTGGCGCTCACACCTTTCCTGTTCACTTGAACCTGTTGGCCTTGACACTGGGTCACAGCCATGGTTTCTGTCTTTCATTTTTTGCTCCCTTGGTCATTTTGTGCTTCTGCTGATTGTGGTAACTGACCCTGGCTATGCTCCCTGATGTACGCTCATTCTAGTATCTGCCTGTGGCCACCTACCACCATTGGCTGGTGCTGATTGTCTTGCCTACATATGGGTCTTAGCTTAGTTGATGGTAGCTCATCTGGTTCTACACTGATTGATTATAACACTACTTTTAGTTAGGTGCTTATTGATTGACATGACTAAACCCAAACTCTTTATCATTCTAACTCCTAAATTAACTTTTTCTGATTTCTCTTTTTTTTCCCCCTTTCATTTTTGGCCTCACCTTTCTAGTAGCAGCTCAACTAGAAATTGTAGGGTTTTCGTTGTTTGAATCCTTTGCCTTCATCACCAGTAGACAATTAGTGGCCCTGTTCTCTAGCCCATGCCTTTCAATGCCCACTTTTCACTCTACCAAAAACCTGGGTTCTACCATGATAGAAAAAAAGATAGAACAAGAGAGAGAGAGAGAGAGGTCACATGTATGTATATTCAAACATGTTCTTAATACTGTGTATGTTTTTCTGAAAATTTGTATCTTCCTATCTGTGACAACCTCCAAGAGCCTTTTTAGCATTCTAATATGGAAAGAGTTTTTGACTTTTTAAAAAACATTGAAATGCTTCTCAAATCTGTTCCCTTTTTTTTTCCAGCTGCTACCATGTGGACATGGCTCTGGCTTTATGGTTGGCTGATTGAGGGGAGCCAGTCCTGAGGTGGGAATGGAGAAGCCTAGGAAGAGAGTAAGAGGGAGAGGACCAGATAACTTTTCAACCCATCTGATAGTCAGATCTCCATAGTGTGACTTTGTTACAGTCTTTGAAGTGAATTCTTAGAATAGCCAATGCTTTAATAAATCAAGTGTAGGTACAAAATACATTCTAACTAAGCTTTGGTCATTTTAAAAGCTTTGTCATTTGCTTATTCATACCATCATTTTTTCCTCTTAACAGGTAAATAATGATTTGACTATACATGGTAGGGCAAAGTAGGTTTATAGTTATGAGTGCACAAAAGCACAGTTTATTCTTATATTATTATTTATTGTGTTATTTTCCATAGGAACAACTGTAAACCTACTTTTGTCCCACCCTATATTTTTCTTTACTTGAATAAATACACACACACACATATATATACACACATACATACATATATATTCAAGTCTATGTGGCTGCTTGCCATGAAAAATACATTTTACATTAATGAACTAATGGTGGTTTATTACAGAAGAGGAAACAAAATTCTCCAAAGTTATACTCAGTAATAACTTCAAAGTCTTGACTAGAGAGCTACTTTTCTGAAAGCCAATCTTTTCTTAATGACCCTCAAAACTATATTTAGAGTGTACTATTCAACCATAAACTATTCCTATGTCATTAAATTGCCACTAAAATGGCCTTACTCTCATCTTTACTAACTTATGAGAACTCCATCAATTAGCAAGTAGCATTTTACCCATGGAATAGTATGCTACTTCCTTAATTGTCAAAAAATACCTTATCATTGAATGAAGTTATTACCGATGACCTGTGCATAGTTTTAAATGATTGCAAAATGTTTGATTGTATTTTTTTCAAAAGTTCAGCATTGAATCTTTTCCAAAGCTTCCTGTTCTGCAACTTTTCCAGATATGTTTTAGCCTGTTTTTTGGAACTACAGCTTACAGCTAAGCCTCTAGCAGGGACTAGATCAGGCCCCTGGTCTTTTTTTAATATTAACTTTTTAGAAATAGTCCCATTATGGTATAATTGACATATAGTAAAATACACGTATTTGGAGTATGCAATTTGATAAGTTTTAACATATGTAACATTATAAAATCATCATCACAATCACAATTAATATATTGAACAATTTCTCATGCGCCTTTGTAGTCTCCTTCTCTTGTCTTCCTCATGTCCCTCCCACCTTGCTCCATGTCACCCTTGCCACATCACCTCCATCTCCCATGCCCAGGTGACCTCTGATCTGCTTTCTATCACTATAGATAAATTTGCACTTTGTAGAATTTTATATGGAATATGTACTTTTTTATATGTAGTTTCTTTCATTCAACATAATTGTTTTGAGATTCACTCATGTTCTTATATTTATCAATAGTTTGTTTCCTTTAATTGCTGAACAGTATTCTATTGTGTATATATATACCATCCATTCATCCATTGGTGACCATTTGGATTGTTTTCAGTTTTTGGCTATTATAAATAACATTGCCATAAATATTCATGTCTAAGTCTTTGTGTGGACATACTTTAATTTCTTTTAGATTAACATCTAGAAATGGAATGATCCAGTCATATGGTAGGTGTAAGTTTAACTTTTAAAGGTATTGCTCAGCTGTTTTCCAAAGTGTTTGTACCATTTAACATTCCTTCCAGCAGTGTATGCAAGTCTAGTTAGTTACTCCACATCTTCACCAACACTTGGTAAAGTCAGTCTTTTCATTGTGGCCATCCTGATAGATGTGGAATGGTATTGCTGTATGCCTTCATTTTCATTTCTCTAAAGACTAAATGATATTGAGTAATTTTTTATGTGCTTACTTGCTCTCTCTGTATCTTCTTTTATAAAAATGTCTGTTCAAATCTTTTGTACATTTTCATTAGATTATTTTCTTACCTTAGAGTTTCAGGAAATATTTATACACTATGATTACGAGTCCTTTATCAGCTATATGATTGGCAATTTTTTTTTGAGTCTCAACTTTGAATTCTCTTAATAGTATCTTTAAAATTTTTGATGAAGTCTGATCTATCAAGTATTCTTTTATGCATCATCCTCAGATATGGTGGCATATCTTTGCCTAACCTAATTCACAAAGATTTTCTCCTTTTCTTCTCTAGAATTTGTCTGTTTTAACGTGTACATTTAGTTCTGCAGTCCATTTTGAATTAATTTTTGTTTATGGTGCAAGAACACCCCAGGTGCAATGTAGTAAAAGGCATATGTTCCCTTTATCCACACATGGTTATAAGAACCTTCTATCAAAACTATCACATATAAATGCAGAGGTCAGCCATACATTAAATGTGTATATCATTCAAGAAAAAAAAACCCTCTAAAATACACTGCCCAGTTTTCATAATACATTTAATGAAAGAATAACAAGGTCATTAAGGGCAATCAGTGTTTTGTTATATTCTTGATTATATTCTTGATTATAGCTTGTTATATTTCTTGATATGAACGTAGTTGGAGTAAGAAGTATGCCTCTTCCCTTTAATGGGGACCAGCGCAACCCTGGACTCAAGTTTAAAACCTTGTCAACAGCAATGATTGCACATTGTTTACCCCCACCCCTTCCTGTTGTGGTAATTATGGCACTTTAGAATTCCTGGAGAGGATGCAGTGCTTAATCATGTAATTATATCCCAAACAATGTGGGGCCCTCTCTCTGCAATTCATAGGAACAGCCAAAAAAGAAGCTTGTTGGGGCTCTGATTGTGAAGGCGCAGTGGGAGGGGAGGCTGCAGGGGCTGGAGAGAGCAGCTCCTGGGCAGGGAAGACCGGCATTTGGAGAGACTGAGCAGGGCGATCCGGGGTTTTGTCTGTGCTTGTCTTTGTAATTATGCGAGGAGGCACCCTTAGCATCATCCCATTGACCGTAGTGCATAAGCGTCTGACGTGGGTTCTGTGGCACAGGATTGGCGCTAGTCATTTCCCCCTGGGAATCCCTGTGGGCCCCATGATTCAGCCTTGCACTGCACTCCTGGCCCCAGGGCCGGGCTGGCTTTCTGAAAAGCGGCAGATATACAGAAAGGGCCCCGGGGAACAGGGGCAGCAGATGGAAGTATCTGCGTTCAGACAGCCCTTCCACCTACTGGGAACTAGGACGAAGTTGTTCAGCCTCTCCCAAAACTAATTTCCTTATCTGCCTCATGCGAAGAGTATCCTTTCAGTACTCATGGGCATGCTGGGAGAACATTTTATACGGTATTACTAGTAAAGGGTAGGGGACATGTATTCTTTCATCCTTTCATACAGAAAATGATTACTTGTGCTTGTTTTGTTTGGCGGCACCAGGAGAACTGACCTTACCGCCTCCAGGATCATCCCTCACCCTGTCCCCAGATCTGAGCTAGGGTAGCGGTCTGTGCCCCTTTGCATATTTCCCTCATGGCGCTTATTACATCTCAGTGATTGTTTTTCTCCTTGCCTGGAGCAGGGATGTCTTCAGGGCCAAGACCTCTAATTTATCTTTACAACCCTAGTGCCATTTAATAAATATATGGTGAATAAAGGACCAAATGAATAAATATGAAGATGAGAAGGACATTCACTGTGTTAAAGGAATCCACAGTCTAATGGAGGCGATGGATGTGCATATGAATACTCGTGGCACATTGTTCTAACTACAACAAGCAATTCATTTATTTATTTTTAAACAAAATGTGAACCCTTCATTCTCATCTAACAAAATGGCTTTTAATGGCACTCGAGGCATTTGGGTGGAAATACATTGCTGAAAAGTGATTTCTAAAGAGTAGAGAAGGTAAGGAGAGAGACGATTCCTTCACCCCAGTCGTCACTCATCTGTCAGGCAGCTCCTGCTCTGCTTCCCAGATTAGGTTCCCAGCACAGTCCTCTCTTCTGACAAATTATTTGTTTAACATCTACCTCAGTGGCTGTCTTGTTCAGTACTGTTTCACCAGCTAGACCAATGCCTGACTTGAGGATCTTCTCACAAATTGTTGGATAATTAAGTCTTCATGCAAGCAAGTTCTGCATCATAAAGAATTAAAAAAAAATAACTCTGATTTCAGGAATTTTAAAGCCATGAGTTCCTTCTTGCCGTGGCTCAAGGACCCAGTATTTCTTTTGACCAAGACCATGAGCTGATTTTCTTGGCAGGCCAACACTTAGCCTTGCAGTGGATCCCCATATACCTAGCTGGCTAACCTATGGAAGAGAACTATTTCATGTCACCCTCTTGGAATTTAGTACAAGTTAACTTCGTGTTGCTGTCTAACAACTTTATAATAGTAATCTTTTCCCGCCTCTTGGAACCTTTATTTTTAGTACTCTGGGCAAAATGCAGATTTGAACACAGTGGCTAGAAATAGATACGGCATACCCCACCGTATTTGCAGGTGCTCTGTTTCCTCACACAGTCATTTGTCTCCAGGTTTGAATGCTTCTCTGGAGTCTTTATTGGCAGTTGAAAATAGAGTTCTAGCCAATGTAGATGCTTTGTTACCACCAAATGCAATTTGCTGCCACACTTTGTGTTCAGATAATGGGAAGGAGTAGAATTCATCCAAACAATTGTGCTCAAACAATTGTGCTCAAAGAAATGATACCACAGAGTGAGCCATTCTCAGTTTTTCTGAATCATTTAAATGGTTTCATTGTTAGATGAAACTCTTTGTCAACTACTTTTCAGGGGGGGAAATAAAGGCTTAAAGGAATTTCTTGTCTTAAAGAAACAGAACTTTTAGAGCAGAATCAGAAGTATGTCATGATACGTACCCATTTATGAAAAACATTACCAGCGATTACATGATCACTTTTGTAAGGTTGGGACCACATTGTTA
The DNA here is from genome assembly GCA_004026585.1 of Noctilio leporinus. Lineage (NCBI taxonomy): Eukaryota > Metazoa > Chordata > Mammalia > Chiroptera > Noctilionidae > Noctilio > Noctilio leporinus. The sequence goes on along the minus strand of PVIW01000337.1, from coordinate 244,947 downwards.
ATTTGAGTTTTCTGGATACGTGAGACATAGACTTATGTGGACAACACCTAAGTATTACCTATGGGGAATCAGAGGCACAGTGACAAAAGCATAGAATTTGGAAGCAGAAAATTTAGCCCTCAGCCTTGTTGCTCCCACTTGCTCTCTATGTGATCATGGAAAAGTTAATTCTCTTAGCTACCTCAGGGGTTTGTTGTGAGTGTTAAAAAGACAATGCAGATGTACATAGTATTATTAGAACAGTGGAGGAGAAAAAAAATGTGTTACTATAGAAGTAATGTATTTTTTTAAGGTTTTATTATTTTTATTTTTAGAGAGAGGGGATGGGAGAGAGGCAGAGAGGGAGAGAGACATCAATGTATGGTTGCCTTACACCTGCCTCTGGCTGCAGACCTAGCTAGAGACCTGGCTTGCAACCTGGTTATGTGCCCTGACTGGAGAATTGAACCAGCAACCTTTGGGTTCGCAGGCCGGTGCCTTATCCACTGTGCCATTAACCAGGGTACTAGAAGTGATGTATTCTGTGTGAACTCAAAGAACAAGTTTTGCATCATAGGTTTGGCCTTTCCTTAATGCAGTACTAGCAGAAAGGTTGTTTTGTTATGTGTCCATCTCTGGAAATTTTAGTTATAGACCAGTATCTATTACATGTCATAAAAATAAAAGGCTGCCTATCAGTAGCTGCTTTTATTTGAAGGTAATAAACTGAGCTGCAAAAGTCTACATAAGAGGAAACATGATATCCTTTGTTAGAGGGCCACTTTTCTATTTGTTTTGCATAGAAATGAGAGATATGTCTATTTTTAAAGAAAACAGAAAAATAATGTGTAATCTACTAGTTGCTTTATTCATGTAAAAGAATTTTAATTGAAATTAATTATTAAAAGTAATAAAGAGAAAGCCGCCAGTCACACACACAAGATTCTTGTATGGACTGCTAAGAGGAGGAGAGGGGTTGGCCACCTGGGGCTAGCACAAGGACAGACCAACTTTAGTTCCAGATGCTTGTGTGAAGTGCTGGACAGGGGAATCAAGTATTGTACAGGTGGGTGTATCAGAATTCCGTCGAAATCATGACCATTATTATGGAGTCTTGACACAATGTGTATTATTAGCTCAGCTTGTATATGACCCTGTGAAGAACTTAGGAAAGGTTGATTCCATGATCTTCGTGATTCTTCTTTGAGAAAGAGAATCGTTTAGCAGGGTGGAGGCATTGCTGTGTGGGAATCTGTACTGCAGGAAGGAGCTAGGCATCCAAACATGAAAGGCAGCCGGGCAGCTTTCCCTGCAGCTTGGCTGCACTGTTTCATCCCTGGAAGAGGGTTTTCTTTCATTTCAACCCCCAAGCTGCCTGGTGCACATTTTTGTTCAGGCAGTAAATAGCTTTAAGCTCCTTTATGAGCTCTCTGCTTTTTATATTCCATAAAAGAATAAAGGTTTTCATATAAAGGTCTCTCAAAACTCAGAAATAATGATATAAACAGCTGTTAAAAATTGGGCAAAAGATTTGAGTAAATATATCAGCAAAGAAGACATATAAGTATCATTTAAAAATACTCAAAGGTTCTCTACATTGTTAGTCATCAGGGAAGTGCAGATTGAAACCACACCAAGCTACCACTATAATCCATTCGGATGATTAAATTGAAAAACACAATGCCAAGTACTCGTGAGAATGCAGAGCAACTGGAACTGTCCTGTGTTGCTGGTGGGGTTGCAGGATGGTATGACCACTTTGGAAAGCCATGTGCAAGCTTCTTGTATGGTTTAATATACATTCACCACATGAACCAGCAATCTCACCCCTGGGTATTCACCCAAGAGAAACGAAAACTTATATTTATACAAAATCCTATCCAAGACTATTTGTAGCAATTTTATTCATAATGAGAAACAATTCAAGTGTTCGTAACAGGTGAATGAGTAAACAGATGTGGTACATCCATGTAATGGAATGGAATACTACTCAGCAATAAGAAGTTATAAAAGAAGGATACACAACACACTATGGATGAATCTCAGAACAATTTTGCTAAGTTGTTCTGAAGCCAAACAAAAGAGTCTATTCTATATGATTCAAATTACATAACAGTTATTACAAACAATAGTAACAGAAATGGTTGCCCACTAGGGAAGAAGGGGAAGGATCCCAAAGGTGGATGTGGAAACATTTGGGAGTGATGGTGGCTCATGTTTATTACCTCCATTATGCTGTTGGTTTTAAGAGTGGACACATGTTAAAACTCATCATGTACATTTTAAGTATGTGCAACTTATTTTATGCCAATTGCAGTTGGCTCCTATTTCGTACATTAATTGTCCTACTTGATAGACCAAAACTTATTTCTATAGAAGAATTCTTGCTGTTAATGTAAAAGTAGTTGTAGAACTAGAAAAATTACCATTTTACAACTGCTAATAAAACAGTTTCTTCAGGCAATATTCTTTAGGCCAAAATTTTTAGGGTGTTTTAGGCACTAGGTTAGATGGCTGTCACCATCTGACTCCACTGATTAGTTACTGAAAGTGGATGTGCAATTATACATTTACTGATTTGGGCAGTACTTTCATTATATGAAGAATTCTTGTTGAAATAATTGAACCTACATGAAGTCATGTTCAGTTACCAGAAAGTAAAGTGGAAAGGGAAACACGTTGCATGATGCATAGCATGTGGAAACAATAAGGCAAATCTACGGTATGGTGAGAGGAACAACTGACCTGGTTTCTTTGTCAGTAAGTTAAAAAAGCATGGTTGGATTATATAACATTTATGAGACATAAATATCATATATGATGTGTGGACTACTGGATGAAAATTGATTTTTAAAAAACTTAAAGAGCACATTTTTTTTGTAGTAGGGAAATTTGAATATGGACTGGGAATTAGATGGTACTAAGGATTGACTGAAATTTTATTGAATGGGATCATCATATTAGAGTTATGAACAAAAGTATTCTTATTTTTAGCAATTACATATGAATGTGTTTAAGTGTAAAATGATGTGAGAAAATTGCTTTAATATACTACAAAATAAAAGAACAAAGGAAGAAAAAGAAAAAAGGGGTTGACGAATTAAGTATGTTACAGTGTTGGTAATTTTACATCTGGAGGATAGGTGGGTAATGGGGGTTTATTTTGCTATTATTTCTGCTTTTGTGTATGTTTGAAAACTTTCATAATAAAAATTCTTTAAAACCATCTTTCTAGGAATTATGCAAACTATGAAATATAAGTAAATAGATATAATTTTTAGGAATAGATTACAGTGCATTTTACATGCAAAAAACACCTACCCATAAGTTCAATTAAACAGTTTTATTTCTATTAAAAAAATTCAGATTTATCAACTGTGTATTTGCATTACAAAGAGAATTGTTTCTTTTATAAAGTGGTTTACCATGAAATTCCACTGCATGATTTATTTAATTTCCACAAGTATTCTTTTTGTAAATCTTTACAAGTTAACCTTTTTCTTCCCTCAGTTTGTTCTATGCTCCAGCCAAGCATGTTGGGTCCTTGCATGCCTCCAGAACTTTGTGACATTTCCACTGCTTATTTTCTTCACTTTGTATTTATAAATACAAAGTTATTGAATTTACCAGGGCTCCCCCAGAGCAACAGAACCCATAGTATGGTGATCTATCTATCTATCTATCTATCTATCAAATTTGTTATAAGGAAGTTTCGGGAATTTAGTCTGTGATTGTTTAAGTGGAAGAGCGGGTCTCCTTGTCTGCCGCAGTTTAGGCTTATTGCCCTAGTTCGAGCCTGTCTGAGCGGTAACGGTATGCTTTTACTGTTTGAAACTGGATGTGTTTTCTTTTCTGACACGTAGGAATTTTAAAGAATCGGAATGCCAAATAGAAGTGAAATCGTGCACAGCATTTCCTCGGCGGGCCCCTTCATGCTCAGTGGTGGTAACATGGTGTGCTCTTCGTCACCATGCAGTGGCGCCTTCCGCTGCATCAGAAAATGTGTATGCGTACGGGATGCAGTAGGAAATTTGGAGTCGGTTGGCTCTGTTTAGAAGTTGTGTACCACAAAGCTGGAAGTTTGGTTTGATTTATGAAAAACCAGAGACCCAGAGAATGAAGTTGATTGCCTAACATCCCATAGCCAGGGTTACACATCTGTGATTAGAAATTACAGGGAAAGAGGGGTTGGAGGTAGGGGGAGGTGGACACAAAGAAGGCGGAGAACAGAAAGAAACTTTGCTTGGGACAGCAGATGCCCAGTGCAGTGTGCTGATGAGGCTTTATTGAGTTGTACACTTGAAACCTGTGTGGTTTTGCGAACCAATGTCACCTCAATAAATTCAATTAAAAAAAAAAAGAAATTAGTATCTTGATTCACAACCCAGAACTTTTTTGTTTGTTTGTTTTAACCTACTCCTTTAGTTTGGAAAACACTTAAGTTAGAAAACCATGAAGATAATTGCTCAGGAAAATAAAAATCCCTCTGCTGAAAACCTGTTCTCAGCACCCAGGTTTGCCCCTCCTGTCTCTCTGATGCTGCGGGCAGTGTTTCTTTGTTGGTGCCTATCCAGATGGTACAGCCACCGTCTCTGTGGAGGAAGCAGGCAGCCTGGGTGAGGTGGCCTCCACAGTGGTCCTCCCTCGATTCTTAAGGGACAGGCCTTTTTCTAATCCGTCACCCAAGGCAGCGGCTCCCTGACAGTGCTTCCTGAGGCAGCTGTCTGGGACTCAATGGCTGGGGGCAGAGTTGCCATAAGTGCATGCCACTCCATCCGACAGGGAGGGTTGGTTAATCACACGCAACCCACCAACAGTGGGCCGCCTTGTAATTGTCACAGGGCCCTTTCAATTTCTTGCAGTTTCCTTTGTCTCAGCAGTTTTGGTTGCATCCTGAAAACTGTCAGGCTTCCTTGTGTCTGTAAGGACCTGACAATTCCGGCATCACAATGCAGCTTAAATTGGACCAGCTGCTGCCTCAATGGAGCAGTCTGCCCATCTCCAAGGCATTAAGCCCAAAATTATTTCGAAAATTGAAGCCTTTGACTTGCTCTGGATTAATGTGATTAAGCAGGGCTTGCTTTAATTTGTAGCCTTCTCTTCCTTTATTAATAACATCTCATCAATTGGAGCAGCACGTATATGTGGGAGACAACAGAAAGTCAGGGTGATTGCAATTTGAAAGAAAAGTCTTTAATGTTTCAGTAGCAACTGATACCGGCTTCAGTTGTGGCAGATTTAGATCTGCTTGTTATTCTTAATTTTTTCTGGAAACCTAATAAGCAAATGAGTCTCCCTCCTTCTCTCCTTTTGTCCCTACCTCCCTGAGGCTTGCATTGGATTTACAGCTCCCTTTAAGTAATAAAGAAAGGATCTCTTTTTTCATCTGAATTATATCAGCTGGTGAAATCTGGAAGAACTATCCTTCAGGGTTAAGAAAGGTAAAATTAAAAGGGATTTGATGTTTTTTCTCTATATAATTGAAAGTGCATAACCATTATGATGATGAAAAATACTGTTAGCCTTTCTCAATAAGAAAGTATATGCCTCATTACTTGAGACCTAGATTTTTATAATAACAGTGGCGGGTGATAGTGGAAGAAATAAGGGCAATGGTTTTTTTTTTTTTTTTTATGTCTTTAATAATTTTTAACGATCAATGAAATTATTCTTATTCAGTGCATCCTAGCCAATTTGAGATGCTACTAATTCTAGATCACGTATCTTGTCCTCATGATATAGATTTAGCTACTTGAAAGTATAGTACAAATATTTTCCTGAGATTAAGTTTTATCTTTCTTCTATAGTATCAGAGTCAAAGAACCAGGTCTGAGGAGTCAGCAAACCTGAAGCTATTCTACTTTTTCCTTACCAAAAGGCTGTGTTACCTTGGGAAAGTGACTCAGCCTCTCTGTGCCTAAATTTCTTCATATATGAAATTAGTTAATTGAGCAGGAAGCTTTCTAAAATCCCATCAAATCCTGTTATTTTATAAATCCAATTTCTAAGTTTTTTTATCCTACTAAAAAATATGATTTGCTGCATCTAATTCCAGTGTTATCTTCTTGCTTTTCCCCTTTAAAAAATGTAAAGTATAAAAGACCAGATCTACTGACATTTGGATCAAATCTGGTAATTTCTGACAGTCAAAGAGCCTCTAATAACTCAGTGTTATTGCATGTGCTTTTAATTGTATCTGAAACTCTAGACGTGTTCATTTCTGAGGTTTTCATTTCATGCACATGGAAGTCAAGGTTCTTGTTCCCTAGTCCTGTTTCATTTGTAGGTATGTGTCTAAAAAAGATCTTTATTAAGAAAACTTTAAGGAAGTAACAGGATAATACTTAGAGACATCTTTCTTATAAATGAATGGTCATCTTATTTATAGTTCTTTGGCTACTTATTTGCATAAATTTTGTTTACATTAAGAACTCTTTAGATGGGCAATAAAAACCTTTATCAAGGAGTAACACCGTGCCAGGGGCAAGCTCTGGAGCCTTTTCCATTTCTTCTTCTCATTTTGCCCAGTTTTTTAATATCTTTTGTACTTCTGTGTTCACCATCTTGTTCAATAGTCAGTTGAATCATTCATTTACTTATTCTTCAGATCTCACTTCCTCCAGTGCTTTGTGGTAGTATCGCTGGACTGAGGGCCCTGGCCAGAGAGCCAGGTACAGCAGGGAGGAGGAGCTCTTACACTCAGGCAGAAGATGTGCTGTGGAGTTTCTCTGGGCTCTGTCTGAGCCGTCTGTTCCATAACTCACTTTAATACACAGGAGGCAGCATATACACCTGCTTCTTGACTTGGTTATGCCACTATCTGTGGGTTCCAATGGCCTGCTACACAAACAGACCCCTAAAATGGGCATGGTTCAAATGATGCAGATTTGCGTCTTGTTCATGTAACCATCAAAAACGGGCCTTCCTAATCCATGGGCAGCTTTCCTTTCCTGGTGACTCGGAGCCAGACTACTTCTAGTTTGTGTCTCTGCTCTCCCTATGACCCTGTTGTCTTCCCATCTAGTCCATCGGGTGGGCAGGGAGAGCACGGGGAGGGCAGACCGGCTGCTTCAAGGGGTTGGCTCAGAAACGGTGGTGCACACAGCTTCTGCTCCCGTCCTCCGCAGAGCTCAGTCACATGGCCACAGCAGCTGCTGCGGAGGCCAGGAGAGGCAATGCAGGTGGGCTTCCGAAGATGAAGATAAGGAAGTAGCTTTCCTAGTGAAGAGTTTGCAGAATCTGTTGCAATCCCTAATTCATCTTTAGCACTCTCTTCCTGTAGTCTCATGGTAATTCCTGAAAGAAAGTGCTGAAATGGTTATCATCTGTGAGTACAGCTTTTCATAGAGCTTTAAGCAATTCAAATGGTCTTTTAAAATTGATTTCAAAGGCTCTAGTCATCTCCAAAGCCCCTACTGACTCATTTGACTTCTGACTTTGACCTTTAAAGTTTATTGGAGCTCCAAGTCCTATTGGCACTATTTGGGTGGTAGTAAGATCAGACAGGAGGCATTATGGTAGTCTTGCGAGTATGCTCAGTAACCAGAATAGACTTTTGCCTTAGAGTGGAATTGAAAATAGTTTTCAGGCCCTGGTTGGTGTGGCTTAGTGGACTGAGCACTGGCCTGCAAACCCAAGGGTCGCTGGTTCAATTCCCAGTCAGGGCACATACCCAGGTTGCAAGCCAGGTCTCCAACCAGGTCCCCAGCTGGAGGCAGGTGAAAAGCAAGCAAACATTGATGTTTCTCTCCCTTTCTTCCTTCCTCTCTTCCCCCATCTCTAAATATAATGAATGAAATCTTTAAAAAATAAAGTAGTTTCCTTCCTTTTGTGGCTGAGCCTTTTTAAGGGCATTTAGGTCATGATTATATGAGGGTCATGCTGTTGTTTTATACTTGCATCTTCCCATAATCCCTTCTGGGCTCTGCTACTAAGGGATACGTGATTTGGGGGATCTGTTTGAGCCTCTGAATCTTCATTAGTTAAAGTCAGGGCTCCAATTCTCACCTTGATGGGATGGGTGATGATCAAAGCACATGTTACATGCCTTCTATGTCAGCTGCACTACATAACCCTGTTAAGAGAATTAATTAGTATAAGATCACTGGCCCTCTAGACACATGTCATGCATGGGTGGAAAATGGGGAGTATGAACATTTATTTAAAAATTAGTATCCTTAGAAGTTTAAGAAATCAGTTGTATCAAAGCTAATTCCCACTGAGAACCCAGTTTAGGTATCTCCTCTTTGGGGCAACCTTCCTTGACCCCACAAGTATGTGCTTTAATCCCACCATGTACCTGCACTGCTGCTGGGCACTGGTCTCCTGTATGGTTATTGCTGGATTATGTCTCTGACTCCCACATCCAAAGCTTTTCATTTTTTGCTGGATCTCTGGGCCTAGCAAGATTGAAACATACAAAATTGCCATTTGTGCAGTGAAAATAATTGTTGGCAACTAGGAATTTCATGTGGTTGTGTAGAATCCATAGGAGGCATGAAATATTTTATTGGCTATTGAGTTATGTTTGATAGCTGACGGGGATCCATATTACTTTTGAGTTTCATGCTGTGTTTAGCACCTGTTATACCATTGTTGATGTCATATAAGCTTTTTTATGATGGAATCTTAGTGTATGTATCTTTAGTTATTTCAGGTATCAATGACTGAAATTCTTAGGTGAACAGGTTCCTGAAGGACAGGCTATTATCTAGTTTACTGCATATTTATCTCCCACAATGCCAGATAATTGTATAAAAACAGTTGACACTAAATACTTTCAAATTTTTTCTGAATGCACTTGTTTCAGGTTCTAGTTGAAGAATATGAGCCTCCTAATTGAGAGATGTTAAGTGATTCAATCATAATCCCTGGGTGTTTGACAGAATTAGTCTTGTCCTCAGTGGCTGGTCTTTATTTCCATGAAGGCACTGTAGTCTTAGTTAGACATATTAAGGATGTTAGGATGATTTGACAGTATGTTTTCTTGCTCTAGGCTTTTTGTGTGTGTGTCATCAGGTTTCACAGAAGAAAACACCAAATCTGGAATCAGACCTGATTTCAGATCTAGTTATGCCAGTTATAGACACATGACCTGGGCACAGCCATTTAACTTTTTGCACCCATTTCATTTGGTTCATTTGTAAAATGCCTGCTTCACACCATTGTTGTGAGGATTTAATGAGATCCGATGTGTAGATTATTGAAAATACTTTTGACAGAAAGTAACAGGAACCTCAACTAAAATTGGCTTAAAAATAGGAATGTGTACTTTTTACATGGTTAGAAGTAAAAGAAGTTCCAGGATAGTTAATTCAGTGACTCAGAAAAAACATCAAGAATTCATGTTCTTCCCAGCTTTCCACTCTGCTGTCCTCAGTGTTGGCAGCGCTGGCCCTGGGTGGTGCCATGATTTCAGGCCATAAGTCCTCTGCTTCAATATCTACTGTTAAGAAAGGGAGCTGATACTCCATTTTTTGTGGCTTTATGTAAGGAGGGAAAGAGTTTCCTAGAACTCCCTCAGAAGACATCCCCTTTTATTTCTTTGGCTAGAATTGTTCATGTGCCTGTGACTATACCAGTCACTGAATGGAGGGGCGCAGTGGGCATGCAGCCTTATAACAGTCAAGACTTACCCAGAGTCCTGGGGAGATTTGGGGGGGGGGGCACATTTTGTAGAGTATCTGACTATGGAACCACTATGCTATTCATCTGAAACCCATACAAAATAACATTGTAAGTAAACTGTCATTGAAAAATAAACATTAAACATGCAACAAACAAACCTTATGCCCGATACATCAGAGGATTCCATTCCAGTTTGTCTGCAGTGGCTGGATAGCCTGACTCTCAAGCTGAATTGGCCTTCTGTAAGCAAGGAGAGTGTGTGTGTGTTTGGGGTGGGGTGGGGATGGCAAGCTGCTGGGCACACTGTATGTAAGATGACCAAATGGACCTCACTCATTATTGGATACTTAATGTAAGATATGATTTGCTAATTGATAAATAACAGATTTTAAAAATTTTCTAAGCATTATTTCTAGTGTATTTTTACTTTCTAAAAAAAAAAAAAAAAAAAACATGACTTTTTTTAGAGAGAGAGACAGACAGACAGACATTGTTGTAAGAAAAACTTTGATTGGTTATCTCCTGTATGTGTCCTGACAGGGCTCGAACCCACAGCCTAGGGATGTTCCCTGACCAGGGAATTGAAACTTCAGCTTTTTAAGTGTCCAGGACAAGGCTCCAATCAACTGAGCCACCCAGCCAGGACTAAATAAAACATTTGAATTAACTATTTTTGTCAGTCTTTCCCATCACCAAAGAATAAATTATGTGCATTGTTAAAACACACATGTATGCAAAAGTTCTCTCATTACTTCCTGAGTGCCATTCAATGTCCTTGTCTGTGAGCGATACAAAGGTCCTCGTGAAGTACATTGAAATTCAAGGAGCTCATCATCTGGTAAAGCAGAGAAGGTAATTCTAATTTAAAAGTATGCGCTAAGGGCCACAAGACTGATCCAGGTAGAAAGCTTGGAGAAGTCAAAGGTGTGAAAGGAGATTTCGGGCTAGGAATCAGAAAGGTGTCTTGTTGAGCCCATGGGGCAGAGGGAGGGGGAGGGAAGAAGGCAGGTCCAGCTCAAAGCACTGAGCGCTGGTGAGGAACAGCGCTAGGGTGGCCTTGAGGAGTTGGGAAGGACAGGAAGAGGTGGTAAATCAAAGGGCGCGCCCAGCCTGACCACAACCTTCTCATGTTGAGGAATCTCCCACGGATACCAAAATGTGTTTGAAAATGGTCGAAATTTATCAGTTGCCTTCAGTTTTCATGAGCTCCTCCGTGAGCCCCAGCTTAGGCTCACAAAGGCCTGTGTATTCAGAATTCAGTTTCAGGCTCGGCCAGTGTCATCTGCTGCGTGGAAAGCAGATCTTAGATGCTTGGGGCCCAAGCACAGAATGAAATTACGCTCCTGCCCTCAAGATGGTGGGGCTTCAGGGTTCTCCCATCAGTGAGTCCCAGGCTCCACCATCCCCTGGCCTCTGGGGCTGGTCTAAAGTTCCTCTCTTTGAACAGACTTGTTCTTCTACCTTGTCCCACGGGAAGCAGAAAAGAGCAACACTTGGGGATAAATGACCCAGCCCAACTAAAGGAGACTAGAACTGCAGAGAGCAGGAGGATGTGGAGAGCCAGCTGGCACACCCCTTTGCCTGCCGGTCACTTCTGCTGGTAAGATTCCTCCGTGTCAGGTAGGGACATGGGCAATAGGAACTGGAGGTTAGGTCCGTTCACCGAAGTCGGCAGAGTGCAGAACCTGGGACAGCAGAGATAGTGCCAAGCCCTGCATTCTGTAGAGAAGCTCACCCATGTAAGACACTCCAGGAGACTGTAAAGTGCTTTATACCCGCATTAGACAGAGCCCAGCATGAGCCCAGCATGAGCCCAGCCATGGAGGCACAGAATGACAGAGAAGGAGGATAAAGTGGAGCATGAAGAAGCTGACCTCATCTTGCCCTCCCACTGCAAACTTCCTGGCCTGAAGCAGACCCTAGGTAGGGAGAGGGTTAGGGTGGTCTCAGAAGGCCCTCACTGGGAGGTCTTGGACCTCACCAGCCATGAATAGTACGCATTGTATCTCAAGTTTGAGTTTTTAACTAACCCAGTCATTCCAGGAAGGGAAGATGTAGCCTGTGGTAGGAAAACACGTAGTTCTTTTTAAGGTTTATTGCAAAAGACAATCATGTTTAACTTCCTAGCAGACCACCTCCAAGGTCATTGAACAACCCCCAAGCCACCTTTTAGGTTTTATTATTTACCTATTTCAGAGTATACATTATTTTTATCCCATTGAGATTTTTTTTTCTTCCTAGAAACTCCTTTAAGGAGTTTTTATGGACAACAGATGCTAATATTTTGATAGTTCTATTATAGCAAATACTTATCTTTGGTTGCTTTCCTTTTTAAAATTCTTTTATAGGGTCTTTTGGTGAGAAGTTCTTCATTTTGTTGTGGTTGACTTTGTTCATCTTTTTCTTTATGGTCTGTGCCTTCTGTATTTTGCCTATCCCTTCTTTTTCTGTTATTTTAAGAGTTTGTATAAGATTTGGATAATCTGGCTTTTGACTGTTCTATAGAATTCACCTGCAGAGCCCTCTAGACCTTGTGTTTTGCTTTTGGGAAGGGTTTTTGTTTGTTTGTTTGTTTTTGTTTTTGAAAATAATAAACAAGTTTCTAAAAATGGTTATTAATGAGAATTTAGCCTTTCTCTTTCTTTGTAGGCCAGTTTTGGAAAGTTATATCTTTTTCTAAGATCTGTATTTGCTTGCAGTTATTACAGTGTTTTTTCTCATCTTTTGCATCTTTGTTGCATCTGCAGTTATGGTCCCATTTTTTTTTTTTTGGTAACATAATTTATTTGTGCTTTCTTAGTTAGGGTCAATGTTTGGCTTCATGACCCTTTTCTATTGAATATTTGTTTTATGTTTTGTTAGTTTATCTTTGTGTTATTCTGTTCTCTTTCTAACTTGTTACATTGTTCATTGATATTTTTACTTGTGCTCTTTCTTTATCATATAATTGAATTAAAGTTATAAATTTCCATCAAACAACCACTTTTGCTACTTCCTTATAGTTTTGATAGTAAAGTTTTCACTATAGTTCTAAGTATTTGAAATTTTTTATTATAATTTCTTCTTTTTGAATTATTTAATTTTTAAAGTTTTTTGATACTAATATGTAATGGTCTCACAATGTTAAACATAGAGTAATTAATTCTATTACCCAATAATCCTACTCCTAGATATATACCCAAGAGAAATGACAGCCTGTGTCCACACAAAGGCTTATGCATAAATATTCATAACAGCCTTATTTAGCTGTTCATAGTAGTCAAAAAGTGCATACAATTCAAATGTCCATCAACTAATAAATGGGTAATAGAGTGTGATATATACATACAATGGAATATTATTTGACAATAAAAAGGAATGAAATACTGACATATACAATAACACAGTAATCTTGAAAACATTATTCTAAGTGAAAGAAACCAGTCATGAAAGACCAAATAGTGTATGACTTCATGTATCTGAAATGTCCAAAGTACAGAAATCTGTAGACAGGAATGAGATGAATTAGTTGTTGCCCAGGATTGGAGGGTTTGGATAGCTTGGATGATAAGAGCTAAAGGGTCTGCAGATTATTATTATTATTATTATTATTTTACTTTTTAAAGATTTTATTTCATTAGAAAGAGGGAAAGGGAGAGAGGAAGAGAGGGAGAGAGACACATCAATGTATGGTTGCGTTTCACCTGCCTCCAGCCACAGACCTGACTGGAGACCTGGTTTGCAACCCGGTTATGTGCCCTGGCTGGGGAATCGAACCTGTGACCTTTGGGTTCACAGGCCGGCGCCTTATCCACTGTGCCACCAGCCAGGGTGTTAGATTATTTTTAGAGTAATAAAAATATAACAAAATTGAGTATGGTGATGGTTGCCCAACTTTGCCAGTATACTAAAAGCCATTGTATTGAACACTTTAAATGGGTGAATTGTATAATGTATGAATTTTATCTCAGTACAGTTGTTACCAAAGAAAGCATCTTCTACTAAAATTACCAATGAATTATAGCAGCTCTGAACTACTCAGTTTAAATTTGTATTGCCAATTCTTATGTTCCCTTCTCCCCTTCTACCTCTCCCTTCTCTACCTCCTTCTCTCTCTCTCTGTCATTAGAAATGTTGTATAGCAAAGTTTAACTTATTTATGAAAAAGGATCAATGTAATGAAAATTAACAGAGAACATTGACAGGAAGATAATTTTCCAATTTCCATCCTCAAAAATAATTGTATACAAACAGACTGAGATAGCGCAACCTTGAGATTATGTCAGTACTTGCTAATTAGCACACAGGTTTAGACTAAATGATTTTGAGAAAACAGGATCCTGAAACAATATAAGGGCAGTGAATATAAGAGCAAGTAGACCATATATAACATTCTTTAGAAGATGCTATAGATAAGAAATGGATAGTTTCTGGCATGGGCCATTGGGGAAAATGGTATCAAATCTACACAATAATCAGGTTCTATGGAGTGGCTCTTCTACAGAGAATTTCACTGTACTCTCTGCGCCAGCGACCTTGACCCCACCCTGTGTGTGAAGCAGGAAGCTGCTTTGTGAAGGAGCCCTGATCAAGACTATGGCCATTATCAAGCTGGGATCCAAACATCTGAATCTTAACCAAGCACAATGGTGGAGGCTTCTTGTCCACATTTCTAATTATATATTTTTTCTGCTTTTTAGATAAAGGGACAAAGAAATATGGGACTTACTTTTCAGGTTTTACAGGCTGCTCTGGAGTGTTCTTTTTAAGGTAGAGGGACATAGTTTTGTTTAATAGTGGTGCTTCGGATGTGTTCTTAAGACCATGCTCCTGTGTACAATAGCATGCAGATGTCAGAGCTGCATTTGGAGCTGAAATAATTCATTTGTTATTTCTAATGAATAGTAATAATTTATAATTTGTACTAATCAAAAACCTTTCATCTACGAAAACCAACAAGCTTTACACACATTATCTTTTCACCAACCTCTGAAGTAAGTGTCTGGCAAGTACAATTACCCCTAATTTACAGAAGGGCCAAGATAGAGAACATAGTACAAAAATAGTTATTGATGTATCTGTAGCTGCAAAATTATATTTTGAAAGTCACTTTGAACTTATTTTCATTAGTTATTTTGGTGGTGAAGGAATATAATTTATACTGACCTACATGATGGGTATCTCTACCAAGTGAAAAGTATAAATTTCATTTATCCAGATGTTTGGGATATTAACAGATACGGAGAAGCTCATATTTGCTAGCACTCTTGCCACTTGGGAGAGAGATGTCTACTCTATGCCCCACTGGTGTGCAGCCCAATGGTATCTGTGGTCCAGCTGATAGGAGTAACCATGGTGGATTATGCTTGATGCAAATCCATCCTCTGATCAGTGAGTGATGGAGATGGAGATGCAGGTAAACCCAGGAGACTGGGGATGCCCTTTCAATCACTGGCCTTGCCTCCAGACCCCATTGCCACCAAAACAGCTAAGTTAATCTTAAAATAACATACCTTTTATCAACTCTTTCTTGCCACCAAATTTGTGCCTTTCATCCTGGAGTTCAGGGATCTCCATCAGAAACTCTGAAAAGAAACACTTCCAACTCCTCTGTACAGTTGGTTGAGGAGAAGACTTGGATTAATTTAACCAGACTCCTGTCACTCCAACCCTTGGGGAGAAAAAATGAGATTAGAGCTGACCCTTAGAAAATGCATTCAGCTTATAGACTGCTTTTGAAGACAAAGGGAGGGAAAATTCCATTTTTAGTTCCAGGAACTTCCTTAAACCTAGCCCAGAAGACTTCTCTGAAAGCCCAACTAATTCAAATGATAGATGGAGACCCATTTTCTGGACATGGGTACATACCTTGCATGCATATTACATCAGTGTGTGTGTATACAAACACACACACACACACACACTCCCACACAGCTTTCTGTATGCTCGGAAAGGTTTTCTATAGGAGTTTCTATTCCAATAAACCATGTGAGAGGTACCCGGACTTTCTCCTCTGTTCCAGCGATGCACAGGGAAGCCTACATTTTGTCAGTGGGAAACTGCACATGGTTAGCAGCTTGCTCTGGAGCCATGTCTGTGAGTGTGGGTGGACTCCTGCATCCCCGTGAGCTCGACAGTGGAACCACTCCTTCATGTGTGTTACCGTGTGGGCTGCCTGATTGGCTCCAGGCTGCAAGAGTATCCTTGACTCTGGTTAAAATGGACAGAGTAGAAATGTCTTATCCACTGCTTTTCTTGGTTGATAATTGGTTCATTAGAGAAATTGATTAAAGGGAAGGCAAATCATTAAAAAAGGAAAGGTTTGTTGAGCCTTAATATTTTTAAAACATAAAAGTACCTTCTTGCGACAACCTTTGAATTCAGGATCAATGGTTTTTTTGTTTTGTTTTATGGTGGGTCCTCCCCTTAACGTGCCTCCTTATCTTCCTTTCTTAGCACAGTGGGAGTTGAAAGTGCACAACTTGGCCCTGGCTGGTATAACTGAGAGGGTTGGGCATTGTCCCACAGACTGAGCAGTCACAGGTTCGATTCCTGGTCAGAACACATACCTGGGTTGTGGCTGGGTCCCAAGTTGGGGGTGTGTGGGAGACAACTGGTCCATGTCTTTCTTGCTCATTAATGTTTCTCTCCCCCTCCTTCTCTCTCCCTTCCCCTCTCTCTTAAAATAAATAAAATAGTTAAACAAAAATAGTGTACAACCTGGAGCTAAACTCTTGCATGTGGATTCTGACTCTATTATTGATGTTGTCACCTTGGCCATACTATTTAACCTCTCTGTACCTAACTGTCCTCATCTTTAAAATGGGTAGAATAATGCCTTCCATATTGGCCCTTCAGGGAGATTAAATAGGTCAATATATGTCAACTGCTTAGAACTGTGCCTCATCCAGAGTAAGCACTATTTGCCATTATTATCAATTACTTCTAGTCTTGGCTTCTTTCAAACCAAGTGAGAATTTAAAGACGTGTGAAGCAATCTGAACATTGAATTTATCTAGATTATTATTTCTTCCTAATCTTATTTTTCCTTTTTATTTGTGGTAAAATACGCATGACATGAAATTTACCACCTTAACACCTTGTCAGTGTATAGTTTAGTAGTATTGAGTTCACTCACAGGGTTGTGCAGCCAGCCCCACCATCCGTCCCCAGGACACTTTTCATTCTGCAAAGCTGAAACTGTCCCCATCGAACGCCATCCCCCGACTCCTCCCTCTCCCCAGGTCCTGACGATCACCCTTCCCAGCCTTACATAGGGGTCTTGCCCATACCTATTTTGATGGTATTTTTTAAATACCTTTTGTTAAATTGAATTTTTCTAAAGCATTCAACTTAATAGGAACAAAACCTTTTCTTTTCTTGGGTATGTGATGTATAATTAAATTTTGTGATTACAGTGTGAAGTACACTTGGTCTAAATAGGCTTGGCAACACACACAGCTAACTTGGTAACTAGCCCCCAACTGGTAGGAGCGGAGGTGCCGGTGCACCAGTTGGCGCTGTGGGGATTGTGGTGCTGTGGGCAGCACCTCCATGTTTGCCAGAAGGAATCCATGCGTGGGTCAGTTCCCCTGGGCCGTCATGTCTATTCTATAGCTTCCCTTCTCTGAGCCACGGTGCTTGTCATTTTCGTCATCTGAAACACTCTCATGCTCAGCTCTGGATGTCTAAATTGCACCTATTTTTCAGTGTTCATTTCAGATGCATTTCCTCTAGGAAACCTTCACTGTTCTTTTCCCCTCCCAAACTTCTGAAGCACTTACTTGTACCTCCGCACAGGCTTCTAGCACTCTCTGTCTTGTGTTGTTTAGTTGACTTCTCCAAGAGCAGGCTTTGCATCACGTGTCTTTGGATTTCTCCTATCATTGGTTTGGTGCTGTACATGTAGTCATGACTCAGGCTCATGTTTATTGGAGTATTACCTTACCAAGATGGGACAGAGGATGAGAAGAGGAATCTAAGTATCGGAGTACTTAATAATTCACAAAACGTGCACGCGCACGTATGTGTAATGTGATACTTATCACAACGTGCCTTTTTTTGTTTGTTTTTGGCATTTTTGCCATACCTGCTTTGCAGATAAGGGAACTGAGACTCATGAAAGTTAAGTAATTTATCCAAATCAAATATTTATCCAAATCAGTGCTCTTGGCCTAGTGTCCCAGCATTTCATTGTCGAAACCATTTGGTTTTATTCCTTAGGACATGTGTTTGGGCTCCTAAATTAATTACTGGCTGTTGTCAAAGATCTGCTAATCAAGGCAAGGCTAAAAGATTCCCAGTATCAATCAAGTTACGGCTGGATTTGGGTGGATAGGCAGCCACAGATGGCAGTCGTTCAGTCCTTACTCTTAGCTCTAAGGCTTATGGGAAGAGAGCATGATGTTATGGAGCCCATGACTGAGTTGGACCCTTGACACAGACTACTGCCGCCTACTGAGTGATCTTAATTAGGCAAATAATTTGAACTCATTAAGCCTTGGTTTTCTCCTCTGTAAAATGGATGTGATTATGCATGGAGTTAATATGTGAAGACTTAATAGATAATTAATGATATGAAGGTACTTTGTGGTCTATAATAGTATTTCACAAATCTAAAATATTATTGTCATCATCCCACACTTACAGAGTACATTCAACTTAAGACAAAAGTTCCAGTGCAGAGTTTGAGTTACTATGGAACAAGTTATGTTAAGTCCAAAACTGGGACACTGGTGCTAGTTACCATAGAAACCCCCTTGGGACATACACCCTTCTAATGTGTTAGTATCCTGAACTGATGAATTTTTGCCCAGGGCCAAATCTCCTTTCATTGGTTAAAATAACTACAGGCCAAGGCATGTAGCCTAGATCCATACTCCCCATTTTTGTTTTGGACTGCCTGGATGGCTGGCAAGTGTGAAGTTGTCGTGAGAAAGGTCTAGGGGGATCAATTAGGGTTGTGGCAGAGCTTAGTACCGAGAGCACTGGAGTCATCCCCTCCTGAGTCTTCCCTGATTCTTCAAGGCTAACTGGGATGCTCCTCCTGCATGTGCCCATGGAAGTTGGAACATACCCCTCTCCCAGCAGTAATTGCTTTATTCTGTAAATTCTCGTTTATGTGTTTCTTCGCCCTCCTGAACTATGGGCTCCTTTAGGCCAGGAGCTATCCTATTCATTGTTGTATTAGTTGTACCGAGAGAGTGCCCAGAGCTCATTCTAGTGGCTCAATGAGTACCTGTTGAACAAGTCCCTCCTCTGGTGGCTCTGTGACACACCCCATCTAGAAGTGAGATGAGGCAGGAGTTACAGTAAGTTGTTTCACCACCATGATTGTACTGATGTATGAAGTGAGTTCATTTAGACCAGTGCTTCTCAACCTTTAAAAAAGTATAGTCCCTCTAGGAAGCCTTTTTAGCCATTGCTTTCCTAATTGTGTCCTCTGGCCCCATTAACATTTAATATCACAGATAATACTATATGGTAGTGTGGCCCATTTGGAGGCCACACCATTTTGATAGTGAGATGATTTGTCCCACCCTTGGAAGTGATATCACCGTGCTGAGAATGAATTAGACTATATTTGACTAAAACTATAGAACCAACTGTTGAGAGTTTCTATCCGATAGTTATGAAATCAGTTGTAAAGTTAAAATTAAGCCTCGGTGCTCATCTTTTTGAAGTGTTTCCAAGATGCTGTTGGATAGATTTGGGGGAGAAGGGAATGAAAGTAGGTGACACCAAGACTTTTCCCGAACACCAACCGTACTTCCATTTCTGGCTCAGCTATGCACAAATCTGAATGTTTGGTTCATAGTTCCAGTCTTCTCAAAAATATTTAAATGAACCTGAAAGTTATAGTCATTGGTAGTGAATTTAGACATCTAAATAAGTCTAGAGCCGTGCTTTCTGGGTGATCCTGTCAAGTCATTCCTGTTTGGGGTATTTATAAATAATGAACCATGCACATTGAGAGAATATACTACTACCATTTACACTTAAAAAGCGACTGTCATGTGGTTTATGTGCCAAATGAATCAGCAATTAATATCTTTGGAGGCTCAAAGTATCTCTTCTGGAAATTCTGTATAAGCAGCTACAGTGTTAGCAATGATGGGCTTCAAAAACCATGCCTTTCCCCAACCAGTTTTGAAGAATATGAAAAACTACCTGATTTGTTTTTAAAGACCCCCTCCTGTTCTCATGGTTCCAGGGGACCTCTAGCTACCATTTCACTCTGATCTGTAACACATAGCTTTTAGGAAAATCTTCCTTTGAGAGTTTACCCAAAGAAATCCATTTTTACTCAAAGAATGGTTGTATAGTTCTGTTTGTATTCACCTGGATCCCAAATATTTCAAAGCATCTGCCTTGTCATTGGAACTTCATCTTGAAGTTTTTTGTGACATAGTTTATCATTAGTAGCATATGGCTATGGAAAGACTAGTACTGATGTCATAGATTTGATTACTACCAGTAAGTTCCTTTTACAGATTTTATTCATTAGTTTTAGACAGAGGGGAAGGGAAGGAGGCAGAGAGGGAGAGAAAATCAATGTATGGTTGCCTTTCACCTGTCTCCAGCTACAGACCTGGCTGGAGACCTGGCTTGCTATGTCCCCTGGCTGGGAATCGAACCAGTGACCTTTGGGTTCGCAGGCCAGTGCCTTATCCACTGTACCATCAGCCAGGGCTGCTTTCTCTTTTTATATCTGTTAATTAGTGATCTCTGCCATACTCTAAGATAGCTAGGACAGGTACTTGTAATCCCTCATTTTACAGATGAATGACTGTGACTAAGAGAAGTAAAATGGCTTATATGGAACATTATGCCCTCAAATATAGCTCGTCTGATGGTAAAGTCAGTACTCATTTATCTGGCCCATGATGTTCTATGCCTTTAGCCTGCTCTGGAGCCATTATGGAGTGCGTAGACCCCAGAGGCACAGCCTGGACAAGCAGAAAGAGTAGACTTGACTCAGTAAAGGCCCATCATCCCAGCAGTTGGGGCATTCTGACAACGGCATGAATTGCTTTGTGAAGTAGCCTGCATCCTATCACTTAAGGGTGTTGCAGTGGGGTGAAGCACTGTGGGGCGAAATTCTGCTAGGTGACCCTTTGAGTACCTCATGACCCTGAGCCCCTGCTTTAAAAAAAATCTTGTCTGGTTTCTCTTCCTTGGTATAGCTGCCTTTATCAAATGCCTGGTCTCATGGTTTCCTTTCCCAACTTGGCATCAAAAGCATCCTTCAAGTTTTGTGAACATACATATGCCCAGGACTGACCCTGGATCCCCTGTAACGGAATCCCAGTGTGGGCAGAGTGAGAGGTATGAGTATTGTTTGAAGTTTCACAAGTCATTCTAAGGCATAGGGTTGGGAGCCATTTACCTTCAGAGCCCACTGATAACAAGATACAAGCAGGACTCATTTGGGACTTGGTGGTATAACTGAACAATATTAAAGAGTTGTAATTTCTCAGGGTACAATATCCTTTCAAATTTTAACCAGGCCATTTAACAAAACTGTTTTTATTCTCTTGGTTACAAGAGTACTGTGATTCACTACTTGGCAGGTTAGTTTTGCTAATATCTTATAATGCCTGCCTATCTCATGATAAGTAGCATGGGAGCTGGTGCTGGTTTAGGAAATAGGCATTGATCAGCCCAACCATGTAGATTCTTTCTTAGTCTTCATGTTCCGAGAAGAACAACTCAAAGGGCATGAAGGCCAGCCTCTATGATCTGCAGGTTGGATACAGAAACCAGTGAGCTGCTCACTCCTAGACTAATTACCTACTAGTTAGCTTTGTAGCAGTAAGAAACCTCTAGTAGCATGAAGTAATGGTTGTAGTTTATTGTTTTCTTGAGGAATTTTCTTAATCAAGTACTCAACTGGGCTTATAAAACTCTTCTGAGAGAATAATCTCTGAAGAATGAGTCTGTATTAAATATACATCAGAGGATTATAAATTCCCCACCATGTCTCCCTGTGGTGGACCAAAAAAAAAATTACAATTACCCTAACAGTAGTCTACTTTTCCATCAATAGTATGCTTTTTAAACCTTTCGTTTCTCTTTGGACACTTTAAGTGACTGATGAGACAAAAGAAAAAAAGCCAAGATGAAATGACAGTATAGACACTCCTCCAATCCTATAATGAACTCCACAGGGCATCCAATTTTGATGTATTAGGGCATTTTTTTTTTTTTTTTTTATAATGAGTACATTGTTGGAAATCACATTTTCTATCTGCAGGAGCTGGAGATGAAACTGAGCTGACATCTTACCTCTTTGTAGTTAATTAGCAAGAGAAAAGTAGTGTTTTGAATCTGGTACGGGGAAAGAGAAGTATTAGTCATCCACCTCTCTCCCTCCTGCCTGCAATCTCCTGGATCTTTTTGTGTGCTCTTCGATTTGGTCTAGGGGTTTGGATGGGTCTTGTTGGCTGGAAAGATGAGGGGAGTTGAAGAATAGTTATTATTTAATGGAAAAATAACTATAGCTCACTTCTTCTTGCCCTCTTGTCTGCGGGATAAATAAAATAGAACAACTCTTCTTTTAAACGGTTCTTTCTTACCTAGACCCAGACCATAGGCAATATCCATGCTGAATGTCTTTTGTGATCACTACAGTAACATTTGTCACCGTTGAATCCCCAGTACTTAGCACAGTGCCTGCATCTTAGTAGGCATTCAGTAAATATTTAAGTAATGAGTAAATAAAACGTAGTGTTGATTCATACAATAAAATATTACAGTTACCCCAATTGTACCTAACACCTTTTTCTAGGAAGTAACTGTGTTGATTTTAAGACATATGGCAAGGTTTACCCAGAATTCAGCGGTTAGGGACAAAGAAGCAGAACAGAGCATGTAACTATGATTCCATTCAGGGGCCAGTCCTCAGGCAGGTGAGCAGTGCTGGGCGCAGCGTGGATGCTCACCCAGGTGAAGGCTAACTAAGTGGTAGAAAAAAATTGGTACCAAGATTCCTCTGATCTGTATGTATTTATTAATGTCAGATCACGTGCCCAGACCTACTGGGTAGGCCACCTGCCTGCTCTCTCTTCTCTCACCAGCCCAACGTAGCAAGAATTAATCATGCTAACCTGGAAGAGGTGAAATAACATTACCCTATGAGATGAAAAACTGTGACAAGAAGGCTTTAAAAATTGACTTAATGTATCTTGGGGATTGCTTTAAAAACACCTGGTTCTGTGGATGCCTTCACTTCTAAAGAGCTGTAGATGATTCTGGGATGTCTTGTCTTGTGGGGAATGACTGCCCGAAATCTACCCCTCTGCACTCCACCGGAAGGTCACCGGGTGAGGCGACCCAGGGAGATGCCCAGGGAGGATATTCACCCTTTTCACTGTTTGTTTTTTTGTTTTTTTGTTTTTTTTTTTCAAGATGGTTTTGAAGAATGTGAAAGCCTTTACTCTGCTGTGTGTGAATTGTTAGCAAGCACATTTGCACGTCACATTTATTACGCTATTTTATTCGTATTTTATTACGAAGTTATGCAAAGGAACAGCTTGAAGTATTTATGAGATACAGCCTTTTATCTCTGGAAACACCAGAAAGTATTTGCAGATTGGTTTTGCGAATCAAATTAGCCTGGCACATTGGTGAGTTCCTAGAGGCGTGGACAGCTCCGTAAGTAGTTTCTGGCCCTTTAATCCTTTTGATCATTTGCACTGTATATTTTTACACAGGCTCTTGTACTTTGGAGAAATAAAATAAAGAAACTTAAAGGTGAATTTGAGGAAGGCTTCCCCACACTGTTTGTTAATGCAGATGGATCTTGAATTTTAATGGTAATAGTTTCTTTTAAACAACCAAGCTTTTTAAGACCCTGCCACAAAAAATGTCAGTGCTCAGGTGATGCCTGATAGTGTTTGCTGGTGAGTGGAAGTCTTTCCTGACTCCTTATTGCTGCCCCAAGAAGGAACCGAATCTTGGAACACAGGCTTGACATCCTGGAGGTCAATTACCCCACAGCTGTGATTTCTCATCTAAGCCACTGCTCATGTTATTCCCTGCGACTTCAGTTGTCTACCTTCAGGAGCCTGGCTCAGGGTCATAGAATGAGCCCAAGCTTCACCCAGTTGGCTCTTCCCTGGACCTGTTGCTTACCGGCTGTAACATGTTGTGTGAGAAAACTTGTGGAGAGGTCTTAGTTTCTCCACATGTAAAATGGGAACCATATCTCTCTTGTAAAGCTCTTGTGAGCAATATTCGTAAGCACACATTCATAGCAGCCGAAAGGTGGAAGCAACCCGAGTGTCCGCTGAGGGATGAATAAACTAGATGTGATATGTACATGCAATGGAATATTATTTAGCCTTTGAAAGGGAAGGAAATTCTCACCCATGCTTCAACATGGATGAATCTTGAGGACATTATGCTAAGTCGGTGATTTTCAACTGGTGTGCTGCAAGAATTTTTAAAACATGTAATACCTGACCATTAATGAGTTAGGGGCACTGACCTCTTTTCCCTTTGATTGTCAAGTGAAAAAAGACAACAGGCAACATAACAACAGTTATCCAATGTGAATGAATCAAAATTATACCTGCTTTTTTCTTTTAAATCAGATTGGCAAAAAAATATGATGTATTTTTTGGTGTGCCCCAGAATTTTAGTAATTCATGTATGTGTGTCATGAGATGAAAATGATTGAAAATTGCTGTGCTAAGTGAAATAAGTCAGTCACCCTCCACCCTGCCAAAATACTATATGATTCTATTTAAGTGAAATACCAGGGGTAGTTGAATTCAAGAGAAAGAACTACAATGGTGGTTGCCTGGGATTGTAGGGGGAGGGAAATGGCGAGTTAGTGTTTAATGGATGCAGTTTCACTTTTGCAATGTGCAAAATGGTCGAGGGGTGAATAGTGGTGATATTGTACAACAATGTGAATGCACTTAATGCCATTAAGTTATACACTTAGAGATGGTTCAATGGTAAAATTTATGTTATGTGCACATTTGTTGTAAGCATTAAAGAATATCAAGTAGGTAAAGTGCCTGCCATTTTGTCAGTATTCAGTAAGTAGTAACAGCTTTTACTAGGGTCCGGACATTGTATTTTAATGGTTACATGATATTTCATCCTATGGCTAGACCATATTTTGTTTCTTTTTGTTGGTTTCTCTTTGGATTTATTATAATACCCTACCATTGTAATGATGATGGAGTGAATTTTCTGTGTAGGTATGTATCTTTCCATTGTTTGGAGTTATATCTTGGAGATATATTTCCTGGATCACTTAGGGTGAATTTATCTTAATTTTTGTGGCTTTTTCTACATATGCCAATAGGGTTTCAAAAGGGTATTCATTTACATCCACTAGCCAAGTAAGGGTGCCGGTTTTATAGACACCTAATCAGCACCAAATGTACGTTTAAGAAGTTTTACAAAATATAATAAGAGATGGTGTTCCAATATGCATTTATTTCCTTTTATCACTAAAACTGTCAGGCATTTTTAGGCTCAATTTACATTTATATTTTCTTATGTGTATTGAATATTTATATCTTTTGCCTACATCTAGTGTAGTTTCCATGCCTTTCTTTTTTTTTTTTAGAAGAGGGGAAGGGAGAGAGGCAGAGAAGGAGAAAGACATCAATGTATGGTTGCCTTTCACCTGCCTCCAGCCACAGACCTGACTGAAGACCTGGTTTGCAACCTTGTTATGTGCCCTGGCTGGGGAACCGAACCTGCGACCTTTGGGTTTGCAGGCCGGTGCCTTGTCCACTGTGCTACCAGCCAGGGCTCCGTGCCTTTCTTATCAAATATATTTGTCTTATAGGTAACATATAGTTGCCATTTTTAATATTCAGAGGGTTTTAATTCTTATGCAGTTAAATCATTTCTTTAAACATTTCAAAACACAAAATAATAAAGTAGATCAAAATGGTTTACAATAACATGATTATTATACTTAATGTATCTTCTTCTTATAATTTCCTAATTATTTTTTTCTTATCTGTTAACATTAAATCTGCTCAGATGTTTAACTGACATGCATATAGTATTTGAGTTAAAATTATGTAGATTGACCAATTAATAAAAAATATGAATATCAATGAAGAAAGGACATTACAAAAATCAGAGCAAATAAAATTATTAATAAGCATGACTTTTAAAACTCACTTATATTTAAATTCATTGAAAATAAAATGATAGGATACTACATTCTAGCTATAAATCGGTAATGGCCAAAAAAATTGTAGAAATGATTGAGAATGGCTCACAGATATACGGCCAGTGGGATGAAAAAATTGCCAATTTGACATTAGGTATCAAGGAATTTAAAAACATTTATATACATGGATTTAGAAATTCCACTTATATGACTATGGCTCGAGAAAGCCACAGAAATGTGAAAAAATAGTTACATTCATAGGTAAATATAAGATTCAGTTTAAATACCCAATGATAAGACATGATTGGATACGTAATAATAGTACAATCCTCTTTGGAGTATTATATAGTCACTATAAATGATATTTTTTTAAAATGTCAGTGATAGGAGGAAATATAATATGCTGGTAAGTGAGTAAAGCGTGATGCAGTGGCTGCACAAAACAAATTATATGTGGCAATCTGTGTGCGTGTGCGTGTGTGTGCATGTGTGTCTCACACATCTGGTACATATCCCGAATGAGATGAGTAAGAAATCTTGATAGTACTCACCTTATATGGTAGGAATATTAGTGATTTTCATTTTCTTTTAAATACTTCCACACATTTTCTAAGCTTCATATTGTTTGCAAATTATTGTTTCTATAATAAAAAATAAATTTAAATAATAAAAATGATGAAAGCTAACACATAGATTTTTTCCTGTTCTGGATTCATGTTCAATTTGCTCTCTTTGCTTTGATATATTAGACAGAATTCTGGACAAGAGGTCAGAAGGTATTTTTTTCAAGTTATGGTCCAGAAATTTGCTAGTTGTGTGACCTTTGCCAAATTTAACTTATACCATTTCTCAGTTTTTCATTTGTAAAATGGGGGTTTCTACCTTCTCTGCTTATACTATAAGATGATTGTAAGAATTAAGGTGATATTACCAAAACATATGAAAATACTTTTGCAAACAGAGGTGCAAGTTCAAGAGATTCTTGAAACCAGTGAGGTTTGATCATTTGTTAGGACTCACTGAGAGCTGTTATTCTCATAGTTACAGTTTATTACAGGCAAATGTTATGGATCCTAATCAACCAAAGTAAAAGCCGCATAGGGCAGAGACTGAAAGGGTTCCAATGCACAGCTTCTGTGTCCCCTCCCGTGCACTCAGTGTGTTATTTCCTGGCACATGTGTGACAGAATGCATAGAGTTGCCAACCAGGAAGTTCGTGCAAGCCTTGATGTCCAGAGTTTTTATTGAGGTTTTATTACATAGGCATGATTGATTGATTGATTGATTGTCCATGGAGTTGGACTGTCTCCAGGGAAACTTATACCGCGTTACCCAAAGCCCTACCTTCAGTCACATGGTTGGGCTTTCTAGCATGACCAGCCCTGACCTTACACGCCATTGGACACAGCCCTACCCCTAAGATGCAGTATAACCCGTCCCCATCTTCAGACCATTGGTGTGGTCAGCCCCATCCTAAAGAAGGACACTCTTATCAGGTATGATGTAGGTTACCTTCCAGAGGCCAAGGCCAAGGCTGGCATCTCTTTGGGAAAGGCTAAGTTATTTACTACACATAAGGTGGTCAAAAAGAAATGGAAAACAAATTTAAATATAGAGATGGTATGCCTATGGAAGGGTCTGTTATTTGGTATGTTCTACTGTAAAATGAGGAAGGGCATGAAGTCCATAGGTATAAGTGGAACTGCAAATACCCACTTCATTGATCCGCAGAGCCTTGGAAACCACCTTTGGGAATGGGCACGGGTGTTGGACAGACGTTTGCTACAGTAGTTGTTTGCCCCAGAGACAAATTAGGCTGAGAAAGCACTTATCGCCCCACTGGGTGTATTAACCTGACCCCTGCCTCAGTGTTAACAGCACAGCAAATTGTTCCTCTGTTAACGAATTTCTCTAATGGGAACAAGTTATAAGTCTGCATTTTACAGGTTTCTCTGTCTGGCACTGTCTCACTCTGGATTGCAGCTGAGCTTACTGCAGATAGCATGGGGTGATGGTAAAAATAAATTGGCTCGTTCCCCACTGCAGGGTTTCAATTCTCGAGCACTATGTCAGAGTGGATCCATAAGGTTTCATAAGGGTGAAATTGGAAAAATGAAAACCAGAGTTTGTTTTCTTGTGAAATTAAAAAGAAAAAAATAAAGGAGACAATGAAGTCATCATCCTCAGGAAGGCTGCAAGATGACAACTGCATGCTTTTAGGAAAAAAGAACCAGTGACAGAGGCTTAGGACAGAACCATCAGCTCAAGTACAATTACGCTCCCGCTCTTCCTTCAGAGGGAAGAATTTTAGCCTTGGTCTAGTGGGTTTTTGTTTTTGTTTTTTTTTTGAAACAAATAACTTGTAATAAATGGATGTTGTCAGTGAATTCTGGTCGTACGTTCTGTTTCTTTCAAGGAAAAACTGGCCATGCCGAGGCAGTTCGCGTGGTGTTCCAGCCCGAGCACATCAGCTTTGAGGAGCTGCTCAAGGTCTTCTGGGAGAATCATGACCCGACCCAAGGTAGATGAGTGAGCCAGTATTTAATTATCTTACTAATTACAGCTGGGATAATTAGTGTTTGAGCTGCATGGAAGAGATGAACCTTGAAATCACACAGGAGCTCAAGAATATGATTGCAGACATTTATTGACGGAGAAGAGGAGGGGCTGGGGAGAAGAAGGGTGAGAGAATAAAGGCACAGCCACAGTCGGCGCCCCTCCCCCCTTTACAGCTGTCAGGGGTGGGAAAATTCCCACAGAGAAGGACGCCAGACAATAGAGATTCGTTCACCTTTATTATTGCATTATTCCTCCTTAATGCAGTCTTTTGTCTACAAAATTAAAGTGTCTTTCTAGCACAGCTCCGAAGTTTTCCTGATTTATGGTTCCTTTATTTCCCTGAATTTAGCCTTTCTCATCTTTTGATGTTATCAGGTTTTGTTTTTGAAATGCCTGAATGATTTAAAAAAGAGAGAAAGAGAACATAAAGCTAAAATGCAGTATTCAGTGGATCCACAATGCTTGCATTATTTAAATATTTCATTTGTCTTCTGTGAAGTTTGTTATATGGAGATATTAATATATTTGGGCTATAAACAATGGTGGCCAGAAATTGTATTTGAATATACACCCAAGCAAAAATCCCATGTTGGCAAATATCATTGTATTATTCAATAATGGAACAATTTCCAGATTTCATCCTAACAGCCTTGCAAGCACTCCTTTGCCAATGTGATGATATGATATTATGAGGCTTATGAACTGAGAAGTCCTTTATAATAGATACTATTTTCACAAACCATGTTCATTTAGCAATCAGTCTACTTAACAAAAATATTTCCATTTAATGTCAGTTTTTGTAATAGCGGGCATGCCATGTTGGCAGTTTCCTGATCAATAGATGGGTGTTTCCAAATGAGCATTGTGCTTTGTGGTAGAAGCTTGATATGATTTAACAGCACAGGTTGGTGGGTTCTGAGTTATGGTTCTGAGAACCTCCCAATGTCAGTGATTTGTCAAAGGGCAACAATCAGAGCTAAGACGGGAGTAGCAAAAAGGATCAATGAACCAAGTAAGGCAAGCCCAGGGTCCAGGCAAATCCACCAGGGCGAGGGTAAGTAAGGCCTAAGAAGGAGGCCAGGGACAGGTTTTCCTTTCTAGTAAAGTGTGGTGTGACATGGGGGCATGAGTCCCTAGTGGGAGAGAGAAAAGGTATGGGACAAGGGCAGTAGAAGACCAGTAGGGCAAGAATGCTATGGATTCTTGTCCCAGTTTGGACCACCAGGCAACTCTCATATCATACGAGAATGGCAGGCCTCATGCCTTAGGTAGGCTTGGCTCAGCGGGAAGCTCTGACCAGTGAACATCATAAAGGTGATGGCTGGGAGCTCATGCGGTCAGCCTTTGACCCAGATGGAGCAGCCATTCAGTCGTGTGCCTCTCAAAACCAAGGGGCTGGGCAGGATGCTGAGAGCCCCCAAATTCTCAGTGGAGACACATCAGGAGCCAAGGTAGGCAGGAAGTCATGTAGGAGACAGGCCTCCTACAGGTCCACAAGGTTAGGTATCCACCCATTAGCCATGCCAACCATAATGCCATGTTCTGTTAGAATTGCCTTATGCTAAGCCCTGATAAAATTTTGAAAAAGGTGAAGTCTTATTTGTCATTCTTTTCTCTCCTTACTTCTCTTAATTTCTTACCCATTTTATCATATTTTCACAAGTACACCTCCATTAACCAGGTCATTAGTACTGGCACTTGAATCTCAAGGGGGACTTTTACCTTTAAAAAGAACCATAAAAGAACTGCTTGGTCTTTCGTTCTACATATACAGTTTGTCTTAACTCTGCCTTTGTCCTTTTTGAAACTCTTGGTTTACTACCTGTGTTAATTTGCCAGGGCTGCAATAACAGAATACCTAAGAATGGGTGGCTTAGACAACAGAAACTGTTTTCTCACAGTTCTGGAGGCTGGAAGTCAGAAATGAAGGTGTTGGTAGGATTGGTTTTACTCTAGCCCTTAGATGACTGTCCTTTCTCTTTGTCTTCACATGGTCTTTTCTGTGTGTGCATCTGTGTTCTAATCTCCTAACAGCATAGCTCAGATTGAGTTAGGGCCCACCCAAATGACATCATTTAGTCTTAATCTTTGAAGACTGTCTCTAAACAAATTTCCATTCTGAGTTACTGGAGGTTAGGACTTCAAATTATAAATTTAGGTAGTAGGGAGACAAATATAGCCCTTAACACTGCCCAACCATATATTAGGTTGGTGTACTATTCTTCCAGAGGTATTTTTATTCTAACTAGGGGTTTATAGACTGGAAAAAGGCCATCTGGTTTAGCTGCAGTTTCATAAACCAAAAGATGAAATTATTAATGATGGGATTTAGAGATGATGGGATTTCATTATTGAAGGATATTTTTACACTGATATTTGGATAAATTATACATGTAGGAGGAGAGTTTCTCTGCCCTTGCATATATTTGTCCCTGCTTAGAATAGAGCTTGATGAAATATGAGATATATACAGTTACCCATATTAAATCACATATTTGATCTTCCCACATTATTATTAGAATCACTTTTTTGAATACTTCAGGTCATGGGCCATGGTAACAATCCTTATCTGCTTTGGAAGGTTTCCCATGACTCTTCTGGAAAAAATGCAAAATGAGTGATCATATGACCCAGGCCTGGCCAATCATGTATCTTGTCCTGGTTGGCCTGTTGTCAACAGTGTGTGGTCCAAAGAACAGGCCTATGATTCAAGCAGGACCAGTTACAGCCCTTCCCTAGGACTCCAGCCTAAGAGAAAACAATATTCTCATTTTGCTGGGGATTCCAAGGTGATGGTATGCAGTGTGTGGGAAGAGTCTGTCCTCAGGAGAAGCAAGGGAGGGAGATGAGCAGAGACATTGAGAGATAAGTGTTGGGAAGAGGGAAACTTTAGTAGGAGACTCTGGGGCCCTGACACTTCATGTTCCTCCAGCTCTTCCTTCAAATCCGAGACCTTGTCCTGTAGCATTCCAAGCAATATGAGCTACTGGGTATCCTCCTCTTCTTCTTTTTTTTTTTTTTTAACTGAAGCTAGTTTGTTGAGTTTCTATTCCTTGTAATAACAAAAATCCTGAATAATCCCCTTATTCAGCTTTATCATTGTGCTCATTATATTCAGTAACTGTTAGTTTACCATGTTCAATTGGCTCTATGAATTAGGTCTAAACCCTGGCTGGTGGCACAATGGATAAGGTGCTGGCCTGAGAACCCAAAGGTCACTGGTTTGATTCCCCTCATCAGGGCACATAACCAGGTTGCAAGCCAGGTTTCCAGCCAGGTCCGTAGCTGGAGGCAGGTGAAAGGCAACATACATTGATGTTTCTCTTCCTTTCTGCCTCCCTCCCTTCCCCTCTCTCTAAAAATAATAACATTTTAAAAAGAAACCAGGACTAAAGACATTTGGTTAACAGTTTACCATTGATGCAGACATGGAATGGATGACACTAAAAATTGTTTCTTCAAGACAGATTGGGGATTTGAATAAGGGATTTCTTGGTAATTCAGAATTAAGAATTGGGTTTTAAGATTTGGGATAGATGGCCTGGGAACATATCATAATCCACAGCCCCTCTCAATATTTCTAAATTACTGTGAAAAACATTCATTAATGACATTTACTTTGTTTCTCCTCTGTTAGCCAGGTACTCTGCTAAGTGGTACTAAATCACTAAGAGTTCTGGAATAAGCAGCAGTATCTTGCTTAATGCACAGGGAAACAGCATTCCTATAGGAAGAAAACACTTTAATCCCAACATGCTGAGATCACATGAGTATTCAGATAAATGTATATAAGACCATAGACCAAATTATTAACCTGAACTCATTAAAACAAGTATATGTTAAAACGGGAACACTAAAAGTAAAATCATAAGCTCAGAAGAACCCTGGTATCAATGGATTCATCATTCCCAGAGAGCTCTGAAGTTCTAAAACATGTCATCACCTGTTTCTGAGGTAAGCATTGAAGCTCATTCCTTAAATGATGGGCCATGCAGCAGGAGATAGCTGGACTGCACGTGAACTTGGCCATCTGACCACAGCTTCTCAACGTCCCGCTTGAAGGCATGTGGTGACCCTTGTCATGTTTCCCAGTGAAAAGTGGCCCAGAACAGAAAAACACCAGTTGAGCAGAGGTACATAAAAGGCATGTAAGATGAATTGCTCTTCCTCAGAAAATGGACATGTCAGAAGACAGCAAGCCCCAGGTTGGATTTGGTAGAGATCCAAAGCAATAGCCCATTCTGGGTTCTTTTTCAGAAATGAGATTGAGTCCTAAAACTGCTTGAGGAATGCTCTGGCCTGGATGAGAGTTGCTTGTCATCAGAAAGACAAAATCTGAGTAAAAGTTGAAAAGATATTGACCTTTGATGTGAAGATATGCCCAGGAAACACAGGGTTCTCCACAGAAATATGACCCAAGAGAAATGTATTTTAACGAGCATGTTGAAAGGACCTTGGTAACAAAGTCATTAGGAATTTGAAGGGGCCACTTAAGTTTTTTAGTTATAATTTACTTCATTTTGGTGGGGGAAGAAGTAGCCTCCTAGAGTGATATTTATAGATATGGGATCTTGCTAATGTCAGGTGTCTACTATAGAAGAAAGAACAAGAATTGAAGCTTAATTAAAGTCTGCTTTATTAAATGAGAGCTTCATGGTGTAGACTAGACAGAGAATACTCTGCATGGTTTCACCGCTTCAAGGTACTGAAAGTAGCTCTCACGGTATCTGTCCTGATGGGAAGAAAAGTGTCTCCATGGTCTGCCATTCTACAGGAAGCAAAGCGGGTAAGAGAGCTATTGGAAAGCGTAGGCTATTAAAGCGAGAGTGGGGCCAGAGATGTCTTATTCCACGGCCAATGTGTGGTGGGTCCTGAGAGAGTGCCACTCAGTGCATCAGTGTCGTGTGAAGTAACAGGCCTAATAGCATCATTATACACTTGGCCAGTACATGGGATAGTCTTTCTCTTTAATTTACCAATTACCACACAACCTGTACTTTCGCTGAAGCATTCAGATAGCACTGTTTAAGCTAATGTGTCCTATTCCGTCTTTCTTTCCTATTCATGGGAGAGATAAAATTGCCCCAGGCTGTAAGGACAGGCTGGAGCATGCCCATCCTGACCTGTGGCCCCAGACTCTCCTGCTTTCCGGGCAACATGGCAGAGCCTGAGATTTATTTATGGGTTCTGCCCCAGCTGGACTGTTCCCCAACCTTGCAGCCTTGGCCAAGACCCTTATTCATTCCGAATCCATTTCAGTCCTCCTATTCCTGCATGAGGACTGTGTACCTTGGGCCAGGCCACAAGTACACAACATGGTGACTTCAGCCTTGTCTCACTCGATTCCATAAGTAGAAGGTCCCATCTGTTTTACTCTCCATCTTGGGGAAAAGGGTTGCAACATTTATTAAGCACCTTTTACGGACCTATCCTTCCTATCTATCCTTCCATTTCAGCCTCCCCATAATTTTGAAGTGAGGTTCATTGTCTTTGTTAATAGAAGAGAATAAATGAGGTTTCAAAAGACCAAAAGAGGTTCCAAAAAGGTTCTAAACAACTTGCTTGAGCGTGATAGCAATATGGGGACCCAACCCTGTCTAAAGCTCAAGTCTGTTTTCTTTCCCCTACACCAGAGTGGTCTAAGCTTCCTGACTGGGAGGACCTCTTCTAAGGAAAACTGTTTTCATGGATCTCCCTGTGATGTAGTTGGGCATTTAGTATCTTTTTTTTTTTTTTTTTTTTAAGCAAATAGATTAAAATGCTACTGTGAATTTGATCACACTTTAAACTAAATGCCTATTTTATAAACCCACACAATGTCACATACCTCTGGAAAATGGAAATTTTTACACATGTGTGTTTGATAGCTTCTAGATCACACCTTCTGTACAGTTGGATTTTGGATCCCTTGTAGAAGCCCCAGGCCTTCCCAGGGGACTGTGACCACATGTGGGGGACTGCTCCAGTGCACTCCCGAAGGACAATGGACTTTCTGCAGAGGCCTCTGGCTGGGACTAGTCTTTGAACCTGTATCAATTCCACTACTTCTAGAGTATTGGAATTTTATCTGGATCTGCATCTACCAATAACAACTAAATTTCCCAGAATTCTTATGGCTAAGTATTGGCCCTGTGTCAAAATTCTGACTCTGAAGGTAGGAACACAAGTAATGATGTGCAGCTTCTGGGTTGTGCGCACTGAGAGGAAGGGGTAGTCTCTTCCTCTTCCTCTCTTTTCACAAGTTGCATGTGGTTGTAGTGGTGAACCATCTGGACCATAGAGGTTGGGGCCTCAGCCTTGTAACTGACGAGCTACAAAATAGAAGTCTCCAGAGTTACCATCCCAGGCTGGACTCTTTATATAAAACCTGCCTTCTTTAAGCTGCTGTTATTTTGGTTTATTTTAGGTTATTTTTTTTTTCTTTCCTACAACTGATGAACCTGTAACTTATTAAACTAGGCTTCAACTCTACGCTGATGATGAACTCCCAGTCACTCCTCTGAAGATATTAATTCAAATGTTCCCCTCATCGAAGCATCTTTAAAGAAATCTCTTAAGAGTATAGACTCTGGGGTTAGAGGAGATACAGCTTCCATCAGTGCTGACACATACTAGCCATGTGGCCTTGGAAGGCTACACAATCTCACCAAGTCTAATTTTGCTCTGTATCTACCTGACCACCCCTGGTCAGGTTGTGTCTTATCTGACTGCTAGAGTAGCTCCTACCTGACCTGCCTTGCCTTTCTCAATCTGTTCTCCCATAATGACCTGTTCAAAGCACCAAACAGAGTATGTCCCTCTCCTGCTTAGAGCACAAATCTGGTTACCCATTCTCTTTGGGGTAATAATCCAGACTCTTTTCACTGGTTAAAATGGTCAGCATGGCCAAGGATTAGCTGATTGGTGCCTACGTCTTCAACCTCAGCTCCTGCCACTCTTTTTACCCCTCCCTACCCCCTTTCACTGCATTTCTGTTACTATGGCCTTTGTTCATTCTATTCCTAGAAGGCACAAGCATATTCTTGCCTTGAAGCCTGTGTCTACTGCTCAGTCTGCCCACAGCTTTTGGCATGACTGGCTCCCTCCTTTTCTTCAGCTTTAAGTGTTCTGTCTTCAGAGAGGTCTTCCCTCACACAGCCTAACTAAAGGGGTCCTCCCCAGCCCAACTCCCAGGATTCTCTGTCACCACACTCTCCTTCTTTCCTAACACTAGAATAATTTGTCTGCTTGCTTGTTTATTAACCATCTCCTCTTCTAGGAAGTAAGCTTCATATTAAATATTTTCTCATTGAAAAAATAAGTGAATCTTGGTTTCTCTATCAGTAAAATAGTCCCTGTCCCATAAAGATGTGTCAGGATGCATGAAGGAACATAGTCTGTTGGGCAGAGCCCAGTGCCAGGTGGGGTGTACGCACCCCATATAGCATAACAGCCTCTGTACTCGGCCCCTCTGTGTGAGAGCTGTGGGATCAGCTCCTAGTTATTTGCCTTGCTCCTTTTTGAATGCCACTATTTGTCCACTTTTCCCTCTGTTATTTTCCCCCAGCAAATGTTCCCAGTCCTTCTGATCATCCTATATGTGATTTATGCCCTTCATCCTCAGTCGATTCCTCAGT
The DNA here is from genome assembly GCA_004026585.1 of Noctilio leporinus. Taxonomy (NCBI): domain Eukaryota; kingdom Metazoa; phylum Chordata; class Mammalia; order Chiroptera; family Noctilionidae; genus Noctilio; species Noctilio leporinus. The sequence goes on along the minus strand of PVIW01000337.1, from coordinate 209,037 downwards.
ATCTCTTTTCCTCTCATGCCCCCATCCCCTCCCACAGGGAGCTCCTAGTTGTCCTCTAAAAGCTTTGTCTGCCTTGTCCAGTGGGCCACACTATAGTGTTAGGTCTCATGGGTCCCCAGGACCATACACCTGGCCTGCTGCCTTAGCCCTCAGGTCTATGAGTAGGGAATTAATGAGGATCCTCAGCCCTTGGTTGGAACTAGAGATCCCCAAGGGCTCTTCTCCATTCAGTGCCCTTTGATCCCATGCCCCCCCGCCCTTCCCACTCTCCGTGAAGCATCACTTTAGGTAGGTTGTTCTCATGAGGCCCCCAGATAATCAGGGGTGGGTTGGTCCATTGCATGTTAGGCGGGTTTGTTTCATAACCTTTCCCCAGGTGCACAGTGGAGGAGTGAGCCCCCATCCCTCCACCCAGCTGTCTACTGGGAAATATTAATTGGAGAGAAAAAAAATCCTATTTCCCTTCTGTTTCTCATCAAGTTGCCAATTAAAAGTGGTGTACATATATTTGAACTTGCCAAATTAATATCTGAACTTTGTTGTGCTGACCCCTTTAAGTTAGTTTTTAAATAAGTCACCAGTTTTGAAGGACTATCTTTTTTTTTAGACCATGTACAAGGAATCTATCATCTGCAAATAATTAGACAGTAGAAATTATATTGTATTGCTAATGAGCAGATGTGCATAGTTATAGTGGAGAAACAGCTGCACACATATAAAATGCAAAAACGACCCAAACCCGGCATTATGATTTCAGAAAGGAACTTCATTCTTTCAAGAATTTCAGAAACAGAAAAAAATGAAACAAAGAATTTAACTGATACTTTTCTTTATTAATTGTTCTTTCAGTTGCACTTTTCCTTGTATAACATTATCATACATGTACATAGTATCTTTGCTATTTGCAAATGTGCTATTTGCACTTTCAAATCCCTCTTTCATATAATATTGTAGGGCTTATGTTAACATTTTTCCTTTGCATTTCTGGTGCTATAAGGGTTTAAGGGTTCAGTGCTTCCAAACTGAGTGAAAGACCTCTCCCTACTGGGTGTTTCTCTGGCTGGACATGGTGCCAGGTGCTTACATTTATGTGGTCCCATTTGATTCTTAAAGTGACCTGTGAGTAGATGCTCTTAGACCCATTTTACAGATGAACAAACAGGCCCAGAGAAGTGAAGTGAGCTGCCATGAGCCAGTTGGTACGTTATGGGACAGAGCTGGGATTTGGACCTAAGGGCACAATTCCAAACCTTGTGCCCTTGTGTTCTCTCCATCTGTAGTACATGGTCCCAAGTTGTTACACAATGCTAGTGGACAACAGAAAATGCAACACCTCATGACTGCAAACAGTAGCACATTATCCATAAGAGTTTCTGTCCTCATAAGCTCCTTTTAATATCCATTAAGATTTTATAATCTTATTAAGGATTTTTCAAGATCAAAAAGTTCAAATAGGCTTTTGAAAACTTTCAGCCAGGAAAAATTCCATGTATTTTAGATAGGAATGGTTAGGTTGTTTAAAATTTGAGTAAATTGCTGAAATGACATGAAATCAATAATAAGACATGAAGTCAGAAGAATTACATTACTTCACATAAAACAGTACTAAATTAGAACAAAATCAGAGCTGATAACATCAGCAGGAGCTAGAGCATCCATGTGCCAGAAATGGCAAGCTAAGTTATTTAGGTCAACTTTTTCATCAAAAACAACTGAAAATGTGGGATTAGATATAAAAACATATTAAACATGTCACATCAAATTGCTAACAAAATGATATGGAATGACTGGGTAATATTTGCCAGACAGGTAAGCAGAGGACTAAAATACCATTGTTCTAGAAAATTCACCAATCCCAGAAAAGTTTAATTTGGGGGGTCTTATTGAGGGTGTAAAGAATGTGACCAACATGGTTAAAGTACTTGACTTCTGTACATATATTAAACACCCTACATCTTCTTAATCACGCATGGAACATAATACTAGGACATAATATCTCAGTATGTTGCAAAGGGACTAAAATCATAGAGCTTATGTTTCTCTTACCAGAATGCAATTATGCTAATATTGCCTATAGTTTCTTTGCTATTTGCAAATGTGCTATTTGCACTTTCAAATCTGTCTCTCATATAATATTATAGAGCTTATATTTAACATTTTCCTTTGCCTTTCTAGTGCTATAAGGATTTCAGGGTTTGCTGCCACACACATCTCCACTTATGTATCAAAATGCAATTATGGTAGCATTTTATGTTGGAAAATGAGAAATTTTCTAAATATCTTATGGATCAAAGATAAGTCGGTATGGAAATTGGAAAATATTTTGAACTGACTGGTAATAAAAATATATATCAAAACTTATAGGCTGGTTTGATTCCCAGCCAGGGCACATAACCAGGTCTCCAGCCAGGTGTGTAACTGGAGGCAGATGAAAGGCAACCATACATTGATGTCTCTCTCCTCTCTACTCTTTCCCTTCTTCTCTCTCTAAAAAATAATAAATAAAAATCTTTAAAAAAAAAACAAAACCTTGTAGGACATAGCTAAAGCAGTTCTTAGAGGGAAATATAGAGCCTTAAATTTATAAATAAGAAGAGGAGAAAGACTGAGCTAAACATTTATTTCAAGAACTTAGAAAATCAACAAAACAAACCAAAATATAAAGAAGTAAAAATAATAAAAAGCAGAAATAAATGAAATGGAAAGTAAATGTAGTAGAAAGGATCAATGAATCAAAAGATGATATTTCAAAATGGCAATAAGATTGATAAAACCTTGGAACATGGATCAAGGGAAAAAATGAGGAGGCATAAATATCCAATATCAAGAATTTAAAAATGGGATATCACTACTGATAGGCAACTTTATAGCAATAAATTTGAAAATTTAGATAAAATATATCCCTTAAAAATAGGACCTTGGCCCTGGTTGGTGGCACAATGGATAAGGCGCTGGCCTGAGAACTCAAAGATTGCTAGTTCGATCCCCCAGCCAGGGCACATAATCAGGTTGCAAGCCAGGTCTCCAGCCAGGTCCATAGCTGGAGGCAGGTAAAAGGCAACCACACATCGATGTCTCTCTGCCTCTTTGCCTCTCTCCCTACCCTTCTCTCTAAAAATAATAAGTAAAATCTTTTTTTAAAAAGGACCTTAATAAAACTAGATAGGCCTATGATCAATTGAATCAGTATTTTTAACATTTCTCACAGAAAACCCCACTAATTTCAGATGGCTTCATCAGTGAATTCTACTAACATTGTAGGAAGAAATCATTGCAATCTTCCACAAACCCTTCCAGAGGCTAAAGAAAGATACAATTCATCTTATGGTTCTTATATAATCCTGATACTAAATGTGAGGATGTAAGAAAATAAAATTACAGTGCCATTTCACTCATGAACATATATGCAGAAAGTTTTAAGCAAATTGAATTTAGTAATATGTAGTAATTATAATACATCATGACTAATTTAGGTTCCTCCAAGAAATGCAACTTGGTTTTACATTTTAATATCAACCACATTATGTAATTCACCACATTAGCAGATTAAAAGAAAAAAAAATATGTGATTATCAAAATGGGTACAGAAAAGGTATTTAATACAATTATATATTCATACATGATTTAAAAAATAAAGATAAAAGTGACTTGCTTAATCTGATAAAGAGCATATGTATACAAAATTCTACAGCAGTCATCATACTTATCAGTGAAACATTGAAAAACTTCAGTGAAGCCATTACAACTTCTGATCAACATTGTACTATGGGTCCTGGCTCATGCAGTGAGTCAAGGAAAGAAATACAATGTATAATGACAGAAAAATATGGCATACCTTGTTTACCTTTCTCACCTGGGCAACATTTCCCATCCTTCCTTGCAGTGGTGACATGGCTGAGTATTGGCAAATGAAACGTGAGCAGAAATGACTTATTATATAGCGGTCTGGCCAATAAATACCTCATGCATGACCTTTGAACTTCTCTCTTCATCTGTCTGCCAACTAAATGCTGATGCTAGGGCAAACCTTTTTTTTTTTTTTTTTTTTTTAAGATTTTATTATTTTTGGAGAGAGGGGTAGGGAAAGAGGCAGAGAGGGAGAGAGACATCTGTGTGTGGTTGCCTTTCACCTGCCTCCAGCTACGAACCTGGCTGGAGACCTGGCTTGCAACCTGGTTATGTGCCCTGGCTGGGAATTGAACCAGTGACTTTTGGGTTCAGAGTCTGGCACTACTGTGCCACCAGCCAGGGCTTAGGGCAAACATTTGAAGTAGCATCTTGAAGATAGTATAGTTCCATTAACTAAAGCCTGTGAAGGGTTCATGAAACAGGACCATTTCTCCTTCCTTTTTCATAAATTGGATTTTAAATAATCAAGAAACTATTAACTTAAGCCATTGGAATTTCAGTTTATCTATTTACCAGGAATTGGTACCTTGAAGTAGAATGCTACCAAAAACTTTAAAAAGGATGTCACAAGCTTAGTGGTTGGGCAGCTGGAAGATCCAACATTGAGTCTTGCTTACGGTTTGTAAAAATGTCAGTCCTCTCCACATTGTTTTATAAATTCAGTGCAAACCCAAATGAATGAATAAATAGTTCATTCATGAATCCCAACAGCTTTTGTTGTTATTTATTTTGTGGATCTTCAAAGCTGATTCATATGTTTATATGGAAATGCCAAAGTTCAAGAAAGGTAGATATTCTTACAGGTAACAAGAGAAAGGAAGGGCTAATTCTTTTAGATATCGAGATTTATTATGAAACAACAATTATTAAAACAGTGTGAATTTGATGTAGAGACAAATGACTGTATTGCATTAGAGTAGAGAATCCAGAAAAAACCCACACATATACAGTTATGCCAGTATTTCAGTGATCTGGGGAAAGAATGAGTATTTAATCAACAGTAATAAGATGATTTGGATTTTTACATGGGGAAACATTCAATTGGATTTCTACCTCATACCATACATAAGAATCAATTTCAAGTACATTAAAGACCTAAGTGTGAAAGCAAAACTTTAAAAATCCAAGTCAATAATATCATTATAACTTTGGGTTTGAGATGCATTTCTTAAACAAGGCACAAAGAAAGCATTACCCATAGGGAAAATAGTTGGTAAATTATATTAAACTATATTTAAGCTACATTAAAATTATACCTTGGTTCATGACACACACAAAAAAGTAAGAACAGAAAGTTTATATTTGACAAAAGAGGAGTATCCAGGATATATATAAATAGATTTTAAATTCTTGAGTAGATTATTTTCTTTAAAAGACAGGTGACTTCGGAGGAAAATGGGCAAAGGACTTGGATAGCAGTGAGAAAACATGTGAAAGCATAGTCAATGTCATTATTAATCAAGGAATTGCAAATTAAGTTTAAGTGAGAGTCTTTTACATACTAAGCATATTGGCAAAAAGTAGTCTCACATTAACAAACTTGAATGACTCAGCAAGCATTTAGAGCACTAGGATCTCTCATGCATTGATGCAGGTTTTGTAACTCGGTACAACTATTCTAGAAAGTGGCTCAGCATTCAGTTAAGTTCAAGACATGCAAACTCTATAGGCCAATAATTTTATCCCTAGGTACGATGGAATACATGTGAAAAATGTCCTTAGCAGCCTCAGGATGGTAACATTCTTCAGTAGAATAGATAAATCAATTGTGGTCTATTTATACAATGGGATATTATGAAACAATGAAGAACATTTTTAAATCTTATGAACGTAATTGTATGTGAAATATTGAAACTACAGTATCTTTTCTTTATATAAGTTTCAAAAATAGGCAAAATAAACTATGTTTTTTTTCCTCAGTGTGCCTGTGCAACAAAGAAATTATTGTCACAAACATCAGATGTGACACTAACTAGAGAGAAGCAGGGTGCTGTTATCAGGTGCTGGCAGTGCTCCGTTTACCGATGTGGGGGGTGGTTATATGTTTTTCCTTTATGGTAAATAATGTAATAACACATGAAGCAACATATATAATATACTAATATTGATGTGAACACTTTAATAAATTATAGTTTGTTTTACTTTTGTGCATTTATATAATAAGATCTAGAAATTGCAATGGTTAATATGTTGATTGCCTTCCCTGCTAGTAATATGAACAATGTCCATGATGAAGGACCAGAGTTGTGAATGTGTGTGCTTATGTGTACTTGGTACTGATTCAAATGTAAACATCTTATAAATATCATTTACACGCCTAATGTTCTGTAGTGGAGTACTTTGGCTGACTTGTTGCTATACAACTTGAAGATTCAAGTAAGAAATAGTGACCTAGAAACCAAATTATTTTGAAAGTTTTTAAAATACATTGTCTGGTAATTTGAACATTTGAACACTCATTATTTGGTAACACTTGTAAGTTTATAGTGTAAACAGATGTGAAGTCTCAGATATCATAAAAAAAGATATAATAATAACATATTTCCATTGCCCAGCCACAAATAGAATTTCTCTTTTAGAGAAGCAAAATCTATACTAAGATAACTTCTTAGGACTAAATCTCCATATCTTTTCAAAATTATTTGTGATTTTAGAAGTACTGTTTCCTCATTACTAAGAAATCAGACCCTCCTGTTAGTTACGGAGTGCATATTTGGTGCCTGTGTGAGACAGCATTGTGAAATGCTAGGGAAGACCGAGTACTTCCTTTTAGGAGACAGCCACACACCGTCTTTCACAGTTCACTGCATTCTACTTCACTTTTTTCCCCTTAAATAATACACCATATACAAACTGGGATCGTTGTGGTTAAGAGCAAGAACTTAGGAGCTTGCTAGTTCCAGATCCAGCACTTTGGGCTGATACTCAGCTTCTCTCTGGGCATCAATCAAGCTTATCTAAAAAGAAAAAATGGTTTGATAATAATACGCCACGCAGGTGGAGAATTGGATGACTAACATAATAAAATACAGTGGTGCATAATAAGAGCTTTAGAATCTTTGGCTATTTTGTTGCTCACCTGAGTCAAACAGTATACATTTATAGGTTAGGTATGCTTAGTATAATAGGCACATGCATGTGTGTAATTGTAACTAAATGGGGAAACTGTATAGTATGTGTAATGTTGAGACATGAAAACTGGAAAGGATCAGTTCATTTTTCTCAACTGGTGTGGCTTACATTCCTTCTAGGCAGAGGTTGAAATGGGCCGTTGGAGTTCTGTTAAATTTGGACTGGCTGGTTTCATAGTGGACCATTCATCATAGTTTCTCCAGCCTAGGTTTCCTCCCCTGAGTTATTTTCACACTCGGTAGGGGAAAAAAAGGCAGTTGAAGAAACAGATGACATACATATATCCTCTCCCTCCCTCCCTTTCTTCCTTCCTTCCTCTTACTTTCTTAGGATGAAATAGGGCTAGCCATCTGTTTGCTGGGTGTTTTAAATTTAAAATGAGATGTCAGTTAAAACTGACAGGATTAATTTTTCAGTCAGGTAAAGTGAGGTTGTTCCATATTAATAAGGCTTCTGTCAGACACCTGATTTAAAGGCCAGGTGTGCCCGGAAGAGTCACATGGGTGATGATAGGAGGTGCTGTCTATCACTGCGAGGGGTGTAGGCTCATCTACCTATTGAAGGAGTTCGGTACCCTGTGATGTTTTATTCCCATGGGGACCAGTCATCATGGTGGTTCCTGTGCCACTGTCACACACAGGTGGCCTTTTTGTACCATCTGTGGAGGCAGGGTCAATTTAAGAAGCAAGGAGTAGAGGGACTATTTACATGCTTAGAATGTTTGCAATTCTGAGCCATTCATTGCTTGTTTCATTTTCATTGAGATAAATTGTGGAAGAGCAAGTGGAAGAGACGTTCAAAATCTAGTACAGTTACAGCCTCTAAGCCTCTCTTTATGCTTATCTCACAAAGAGAATCAAGTAATATAACGTAGCTATACCATCTTGAGTGAGACATGCAGTATGTAGGCCAATGGTCTTCATCTGAGAATGACATCACTCAGGTGTATGTAAGCCTTATGCTGACCCTAAGAAATTTGATCTCTTCATTTATAGCAGTTTTACAGACTTGTCTAATAACACTTGAATAAACATATCTATAATAGCTTACCCAGAACCCTAAACAACAAAAGTGATAGAATGTAAGAAACTATCTAGCAGAAGAGGTGGACAACTGGCAGTTGAATGAGAGGAAATCCAGGTTAGTTTCCCTAGACCCAGCCTGAGACAGTGATTCGGTACAAGTGACTGATGGAAGTAAAAGAAAGAACGTCTGAGAGAGAGGGAGGGAAATAGGATAGGAAAGGGGAAGCAGTTGGCCAAGGCTGTGGCCTCAGGCAGTCTGGCCTGGGCCTGCACGCAGTGGGGACTGGGAGGTTCTGGAGGTGTGGCCATCCGACTGGTTCTGGCCCATGAGATAGGAGTAAACCTGTGGAGAAGCTCTTTAAAGAGAGAAGAAGTGGAATAAGTGTCCTCTTCTTCTTTCTTCTAGTCTACAACTTGGATGTGATGGTTGTAGTACCAGGAGGCATCTTCAGCCCTTGAGAATGAGAGCTGTATGCTAAGGGTACTTGAGGAGAAAGAAGAACCTGAGACCCTGTGACCTGAAGCCATCCCACCACCCATAGACCACCTACCTCAGGGGCTTTCACTTACAGTGGAAAGAAAAATATAATTCTGTCTTGTTTCAGTTACTTATAGTTTTGTTCTGTTAAGCTGATTGCGATCCTTAACTGGTAGAGTGAGCTAGGACTATACCAACTTTTGAGAGATTCAGGACTTTCTGAGAGACATGGTAAGACACTGTAGTCACCAAGAAACACATTATGATGATAACTTGCATGCTTCTTGTTTTCCTGTCCAAAATATTAAATGAGAAGGGAAAAAGGACTTTTTGCTTGCTTCCTTCATACAGTTGAAAGCTTATCTCTTTCAAACTGTATACATGTTGATTTTAATTTGTGCTTATTCACCTGAAGTCCTTAATATCCTTTCTTCTTCTGTTTAGACTTTCAACATGTAATTTAAAATGCTGTTTTACTTAAAAAGGAAAAAAAAAAGGTCTTGTGTTCTCTATTGCAAATCTCCATTCTCTTGAATGTGGGGATAAAAAAGAAGAGGAAGAAAGGAAGGAAAACCACACTGGTAACCATTAAAACTAGTTGGTACATACGAAGATATGAAAACCAAGAACCTTTGATACTCTTTTTAACTACTGTTTTCTGCCCATCTTAGGGCTTCTTCCATGTTCTCTTATTTAGCTCTGAGTATGTAGGCTTTTTAAGCTATGATATCGAAGATGTGATTCATTTGTGTATAACAATGGGTCTCAACCGGGGACAATTTTGTCACAAGCAGGGGAGGTAGATATGGTTACTGTTTCCTGAGCTTCTGATAAGATCCTAGCAACTCTGCAAGGTACATATCATTGTCCCCATTTTTCCCAGTGAGGAAACTGAAGCTCAAATGGGTCCAATACCTTGGCCCAGGTTGAAAATTAGTTAATGGCAGAGCTGGAATTAGAATTTGGAGCTGTCTCATGACAAAACGGATGCCCACTTCTATGCTTCGTTCAGCAGACTGTGGGCCAGGGTCCATTTATGCCTAACAACAATCTAGAGAAGAGAGGACTGTGGATTCATCCCGATGGGAGTCACCCTGTCTATGTGACCAGCATGGATAGTCCTGTAATGAGATTACTCTTTTGAAGTTCCCCAACACGGAGTTAGTCATGGCAGGCCCTTAGGAATCTGACCCTCCTTGCCTGATGTTCACTAGGAGCTCGTGGCTCCAGGAATTTCTTCAAGTAATTGCCTCACAGCAGCTCATTCGCTTAGCAATTCCCAAGCGCAGGCCTATTTCTCATCTCTCCAGACAGACTGTATAAAACAGGGAGCACCCAAAGGTGAGCTGAAGTTTGGAAGCCCCACTGAGCAGATGAGCGCTCCTCCATCTTTTTGCCTCATTATATTGTAGATTAAGCATTTCTCCAGTTTCCAGTGCTTTTCCCTGGCTTTGCCGAGAGACACAGAGAAATTTCAGGATGGTTTGTCCCTTTCAGATCCTATTTGGAGAAGGTGGATGGAGAAATCTCAAGCAGTTGTTAGGTGCCAAGAGGTCAGTTCTTTTCAAGAATGCCCCAAAGCCCAGTCCTCATTAATCAGTTTAGAATGTTGTGGAAGAATTTTAAACACAAGATGTTGTCTCTGAGCCAGTTATTCTCTTTTCACCAACCATAGCAAGCCCCTAGCCTGCTTTCCTGGGACATGAAGACAGCCAGATAACGTCAGTAATTTATCCTCCTTGATTTTCCAAAGCCAAATGGAGGGCATGCTGAACTTTGCAACACTTGTTAAGTCTGTAGGAAACCGAGTTCTGGAATTTCGGTGCTCATCCAGGGTTCCACGGAATCCTGTGGCTCCCTTGAAACTGATTTTGCTGCATATCTGTGGTCTCTGGCGTGTCCTGTCAAGATACCCACGTGGCCTCCTGCTCAACTGACCAGCTTCATTTCCTCCCAGGCCCTTTGACAGAAGCTAGTCTTGTCCCTTCACAATCCTCAGCATATACCAAGCTTGTTCTTAATTCTGATCCTGTATCTGTGATGCTCCTCTCCCCACCAGATATGCTACCTATAGGGCACTTTGCTCCATTGTCTTTGATTGTTTCGCTCTAACTTCTTATAGATCGACTTTGAAAGGAGAAAGCGCTCTGTTGTCAGGCAGATCTAGGTTTACACCGTAGGATAGCTGTTTCCCTGCTATGAGACCTCAGAAGGGTCACTTGAAGTCTCTGATCCATAGCTTTCTTTGTGTCAAAGAAGGTTAAGAATACCTACTTCACAGGGCTGGTGCGAGAATTAAATGAGAGGTATTGGCAAGGACCATTACAGGTCAATGCAGGGACCTCATAGTTGTTCTTCTCCCTCCCTCCACTTTTCAGGCTGTTTCTCGAGATCAAAGCTTATAACCTAATTCTTCTATAACCTCCATAGTGCTGAGCATACAGTAGATACCATAGGAATACTTCATGCTGGAGAGAACATCTGTGTTTGCAGAAATCAGAAGGACAAATAGGGATTCTCTGCCTTTCAATGACATTATTTTGTCCCTCCTCAAAATATGATTTTGGTTAATTCTCTCCTTGTGATTACAGCAACACAAAGGCTGTTTAGATCCATTTATAACAGTCGGATATCTCATTTATTTTGTGATTTAGTGGGTTAGCCGGACCACTTCTTGTATTTCCAGCTGCTCCTAGATGTTCGTTTTCTTGTCTGTGCTTCAATCTTGCTGCAGGAGATGAGCCTGCAGCTCTGATAAAGATTTTAATCATGCGGCTGCTGCCTTTGCAAGTAGTCCAGGTTCCTACCCTGCCCCTGAAGGCACCCAGCTGTTCTGTAATCCTGATCTTTGGCCTCCTGAAAAACACGCCCAGCAATTTCTCTTTCAAGGCAAGAGCCTCTGCCTCTACACAGCCTTGCAGGACATGGCCCCCTTCCACCGAGATCCGAAAGGTTACCCACTCTTTCCTCCGAATCCCTGTATTTTTCCAATCTGCACTGATTTTCCCTCCATAACATCTTGTTAGTGAACTCAGGGTCTGTGCCCCCCAAAAGTCCTATGCTGAAATCTAATTCTCAGTGGGATAGGAGAGTATTTGGGAATGGGGCTCTGGGGAGGTAATTAGGTCACAAGGGCTCCACTCGCATGAATTGGAATAGCGACCTTAGCCCAGTGCACTCTCTTTCTGCCCTGTGAGGACACGGCCTGACAGCTGTCTGCTGCTGGGAAGAGGCTTCTCACCATGCACCGAATGGCTGGTATCTTGACTTCCAGCCTCCAGAACTGCGAGAAGTTTCTGTTGTTGATAAGCCACCAGTTTATGGGTTTTGGTATTTTGTTACAGCAGCCTGAGCTGACTGAGACACACCTCCAACATTTGTTTATGCTTATTGGTTTTCATCCTTTTCCCCTTACTGACTAAGGAGATTATCTAGTTGAAAAATGAGACTCTGCCTTATTTCTGAATCCCCGTACCTGGCACCTTGCCTGAGACAAGAAGAGGAAAAAAGAAGGCAGGCAGTCACCAGAAAAAGTGGGGGCATTTATACCTATTTTTTTTCAATGATTATAGTCATTTTTCTTTCTACCATTCTGCCCATCCTTCTGTGTCATCTTCTAGCACCCCAGTGGGTATCTTGTGTCAGGAGATACCTGATACAAGATATAGTCAGGAGACACAAGATAATGCCAACCGGTCTGGTTTTTTCCAAACTTCACATCAGAGACCAATCAGGATAAGTATTGGAAAGCTTTTCATGGGTAAGAGCAGGGGTAGGAGAATTTACTTGAAGATTATTTTTCCTTTTCTCAGGTTTGCTTTCCATTAAAATGAAGAACTAGGCTGGAGTTTAGCAGAGTTAAAATTTAAAAACAAGGTAATTCTGATAAAAAGATGCAATAAACAGTTAAAAATAAATGAGTACATTTCTACACACATAAAATGAATTTTGAGCCTCTCTTTGGATTTATCTGTGTGACCTCTGCTGTGTGACTATCTGAGCAATTAATATAAAAAATGCTTTTCAGAGAGGAGGGTGGCTACTTCTAGAATATCTTACATGATGTTATTTTCATCTCAAAAATAGTTCTGAGGTTATCTAAGATTATTAAAAGCTATACAAATAAAATATAATATCTACATAAGTTTTTGTAGTCAACAAAGTATTTTTGGGTTTTATCTTATTTATTCCTCACAACAAACTCATAGATTAGGCCTTTATAATTCCTATTTTTACAAAAGAGGTTTGAGGCTCAGAAGGTCAGTAGTTTGCATTAAGCAAGTCAGACTTAGAAACAAGACCTGCCCTGGCTGGTGGCACAGTGGATAAGGCACTGGCCTGAGAACCCAAAGGTCTCTGGTTTGATTCCCAGTCAGGGCGCATAACCAGGTTGCAAGCCAGGTCTCCAGCCAGGTCCATGGCTGGAGGCTGGTGAAAGGCAACCATACATGTATGTTTTCCCTCTCTCTCTGCCTCTCTCCCATCCTCTCTCTCTGGAAATAATAAAATTAAAAAACAACAACAACAACAAAAAAAAACAAGACCTTATAGCTCTAAGTCCTAGGCTTCTTTCAGAAGGTTTAGTAAACAGGTTTTCCGCACACATGAATTACTGTTTTGTGTTCATAAACCAATGGAGGTTGAAAAAAAATGGTGCAAAGTTTAATGATGCTAAACATTTGTAAATGCAATGTATTAAAAATAACGAGAACAGAAAATCCATTGTTCTATGGGTTTTCTAGTCTGTTGAGCATCAAATCATATTTCCCAATGAACCATCTGCTTCCAGATTTCAAGCTCCTCTCCAATCCACCTAACAAGCCCCTTCATCAGTGGAATGAAAGGTAAATGCATTGGAATCAACAAGTACATGAATGTGTATGATTGATTTTGTTTTAAGATATTATACTTTCTCCTCAAGATGAACATTGAGAAGGAAAAAATCAATCAAATTAACATTCCTATTCATGTGTAGACCAGAGAGAGGTCATGTCTTGCTGGGTATCATCAGATTCAAGGAAATAAAGGCTTTGATGTTTCTTCTCCATCCCCTACTGTGTGCATCTCTTTATCGCTTTCTTGTCTTTTTTCCTGGTTAAATAGGGGTTAAGCCAAAATGACCAGGAAGAGTGTTTGTGTTTTTTTCTGACATGGGGAACTTTAGTTTCATTACAACATCCAAAAGGCCAGAAGGTCAGGGGCTGTAAGACCACTGCCTGCAGGTGGTGGCTGTAACTGTGTGAAGAACCCTGATCTTTCCAATGAATGAGTTGTCAGTGTGGGTTTCTGTAAAGGGCAAGGTGCAGGGAGCCTGGAGCAGAGCTGTGGACAGTGCCTGTGCTGTTCCCCATCTTTTAAGTTGCCCAGAGTGGGTGACACCCCAAGCCTGCACAAAGAAGACAGCGCAACAGTGACAGTCTTGTGGTATTAATGTGAAGATATTAAAGTTAAAATTTAAATAAAGGGATCAGGGCTTCAGGGAAGGGTTCATAAATCCCTATTCTAGATTGTGGCAGTAGTATAATCCCTAATTACATAAATAATACAAGGATGAATTTTTATAGAAATAGATTACCTTGAAAAATGCCATTGATATTTTGATAGGAATTGCATCAAGTCTGTAGATTATTTGAGTAATGCGGGCATTTTAACAATGTTATTACTTCCAATCCATAAGTCTGGTATATCCTTCCATTTATTTCTATATTCTTCAGTCTCTTTCTTCTGTATCTTATAGTTTTTCAAGTACAGGTCTTATACTTCCTTGGTTACATTTAGTTACAGCTATTTTATTCAATGATTAAAGAAGGTGTGCTACATAATATACAATGGAATATTAGCCATAAAAAGAATGAAGCCTTGCCATCTGCGACAACATTGATGATAGAGAATAATATTCTAACATTGATGATAGAGAGTAGTATTCTAAATGAAAAAAGTCAGATGGATAAAGACAAACACTGCATGATTTCACTTATATACGAAATCTAAAAAACAAAATAAGTGGACTAGCATAACAGAAACAAAGTCATAGATATAGAGAACATATTGGTAGTCACCAGATGTGAGGGGTATTGGGGAATGGGCAGAAAGGGTGAAGAGAGTAAGAATTACAGATTGCCAGTTATGAAAATAGTCATTGAGACATAAAATATAGCACATAAATAAATATAGTCACTGATATTGTAGTAACTAGGTATAGTACCAGATGGGGTGATCACTTTGTAAGGTATATAATTGTCTGATTAGTATGTTGTATACCCAAAAGTAATATAATATTGTATGTTAAGTGTAACTGAAAATTAAATTTTGAAAAAACCTTCCCTGGCTGGTGTGGCTCAGTGGATTGAGTGCCAGCCTGTGAACCAAAGGGTTGTCAGTTTGATTCCCAGTAAGGGCACATGCATGGGTTGCGGGCCAAGTCCCTAGTTGGTAGCACATGAGAAGCAACCACACGTTGAGTTTCTCTTCCTCTCCCCTTCCCTTCCCCTCTTCCTAAGTATAAATAAATAAAATCTTTTTAAAAATCTAAAACAAGAAACAGAATAAATGCACTGTCTTACATACTTGTCTAGAATGACAGTCATGTGCATCTTTTCTTCCCAACCACACAATTTTGTAAAATCTTCCAGATGTTTCTACCCTTAGGTTGTCGTGTCAAGAGGAGGCCTAATATGGATGTAAGCTGAAGGGTTTCCTTATGCATCCATCAGGTTATTTGTGAAAATATTGCCAGTGGAAGAGCCCATTATTGTACCATGTATTTGGAATGATCCCTCATTATTCCCATTTTGTTTGATAAAAAGCTGGTTTTTATCCATAAGCAACAATTTCTCATGAGCCTATAATAATTCAGACACTTTCAACCAAACACAGATATTTATTGTCTTCAGTGTACAGGGCATATGGAATCTTTAGCCAAACTTGTTGAAAATAGAAATGCCACACCTGTAGATTCTCTTTTACTCACATACTTATTTCTCTTTTAAAAGAAAAAAAAAACTTAAATAGATTTAAACAACTCTGTATCTTGTGCTAAGTGGGGAGGGGTCAGATTTTACTAAAAATCAGCTGTCCAGCAATACTTTTTTCTTTGTGGGAAATAACGCTATCCCATATGTCTCTATGCACAAACGGATGAGAAACAGCTAAGGCAAGAAGAGCCCTACTTGTGAGTGAAGGGAGAACTTGAAGAAGGCCACATGAAAATATTGCCAAAGTGCTGTTCTGGAATGTTATTCATCCAGTCTCTCAGATTCCTCTACAACATGAGCTCTGTGAAGGGAGAGTTTCTTTTATTCATAGCTGTGTCCTCAGCATCTGGAAAAGTACTTGGTGTCTTTTAAGTGTTTAATTAATACTTATGCTCTAGTACTTATATAGTATATACTTATAGAACTTATACTACTACTTATAATACTATAAGTATATATATAAGTGCATACTATAGGTACATACTATATAAGTGTATAGTAAATACAGTACTTATATAGTATAAGTATATACTATACACTTTAATATATATACTGTAATAACAGTTATATATTGTATGCTATAATAATAATAACAATAATATTAGAATGCTTGTGTGAATATATAACTTACAGAGAAATGAACTAGATATTTTAATATAGCCTTTATTTATTGGAGGAATGAGACAGTTTATTTTTATTATTTTAGAAGATTTTATTTATTATTTTCAGAGAGAGGGGAAGGAAGAGAGACAGAGAGGGAGAGAGACATCAATGCTGGGTTGCCTTTCACCTGCCTCCAGCTATGGACCTGGCTTGCAACCTGGCTGGGAATTGAACCAGTCACCTTTGGGTTCACAGGCCAGGGCCTTATCCATTGTGCTACCAGCGAAGGCTATTTTTATTATATATTATTAAATGAATATTTTCGTGTCATTATTGGCTTTTTTAGCCACTACTTAGTGCCTGGTCCCCATGTGGCCTTTGTGCACTGAGGAGAGGCTGAACTCTGAAGGTGGAAGAATGGGATTTCCAAGATGTCAACTAAGCTGGGGGTGAGAACAAATAGGCATTGGAAATAACCATCCCCCACACACATGCATGCACGTACACACATATACACCATAGGTAGCCTGTGTCTTGACCTTAAATCCTACTTTTTGTTACTAGTGAACCCTCTGACCTTGGCCTGAAGTTTGGACTGTGAAATCTAGCTTGCCCATTCATGAACTGCCATGGGGAACTTCAATGTCCTCAGTTAGTGCACTTACCTCCAACATCAAACGCATCAGCTCATTTATAGCTTTTCCCAGAGCTCCTAAGAAAGACTGTTTATATTTACATTTACATTTACAAAGTAAATGTGACAAAGCACTGCAGTATTGGTTGCAGGGTCTTAGGTCACCAGGTATGAACTCATATATTCTTCATGCAACAAATATTTGTGGAACTACATCTGCCTGGCTGATGTTGTTACCAGGGGTTGTATCTGTAGAGTTCTGCCCTCCGGAAGTCTCATAGCGGACAAGGAGGGACAACCACATCATCACAACACAGAGTGATAAAACCTCTTGAGAGAGACCTGCAGGCCCAACGGACCCGAAGGAGTCGGTGACTGTCACATCTGTGAGGTGCAATCTAGGAAGGTTTTCCCGAGAAAAGGTGCTTAAACTAAGTCTTAAACGTTGTGAAGGAGTGCGGTGAAAAGTGCACACAGGACACATGGGGTGGAGGGGTGTTGTCAAAGGCATGCCTGGGAAAGGGAGTCCGGACGATTCAGGTTTTCCTCAACACCTGACTGGAATTGAAAACGTCGCTGACAGACTGCAAAAGAATCTTGAAACTACCCAAACCCTTGATACTCAAAGTTTGGTCTGTTAACCCCACACCACCCGTGAGCAATTTCGAAATGCTGATGTGAGGGTTCGCCTCACACCTGTGGAATCTGAACCTCCATTTTAGCAACAGCCCCAGGTGACATACAGGCTCCTTCAAGTTGGAAATGTGAAACTGTTTTTCTTTGGAAGGTTGAGTCTTTTGTTGCAGTTGTGGGATTCTTGTTAAACCTGAACCTGATTCTTGAATGATGTGGTAAACATGAAGTTCATTTTGCCAACAGGGTAGAGATCAATAGAGGATATATAGCAAGTCTGTAGCTATTCAGCTTAGGGGGCTAAGTTATTTAGAAATTGAGCACCATCTATATCCTAGCAGGTGTGGCATTAAGTCTCAGGATTTAAAAATTTTTTTGATTAGGTTTATGATGTTAGGCAAGCCCTTTACACTCACTGAACATCAGTTACTGTGGTGCCTATAGGCACCTCCCATGTGCCAAGCGGTATTCTAGGCACTGACATGAACTTCATCACATGTCCTTATCTGCGGACTGCGGGACAACAAAACCTGCCATAGAGGGTGTCTCATTAGGCTCCAGAGAAATGACGTGTATCACCATGCTCAGCAAGTGATACATGCACTAGGTTATGCTTTAAATATCTGCATAGAAAAAATACATATTTATAGAGCATCTACTGCGATCCAAGACCGGTGATAAATTTAAGTTCAAAGATCTTTGTTATGATTGAAATAGGCAAAGCAAAACAGGTACATGTCATGCTTATTTAACAAGAGCGGTATCAAGATAACATTAAAAGCAGCACTTACCACATGAATCGTATGTGACGCTGGCCTTGTTGTCCAGCCTGCACCATTAACCCTCTGTGCTTCTTTCACTCTCCCAGGCATGCGCCAAGGCAACGATCACGGCTCCCAGTACCGCTCAGCCATCTACCCGGCCTCCACCACGCATATGCAGGTGGCCCTGAGGTCCAAAGAGGCCTACCAGAAGGTAAGGTCCCCTGCTGCTCTTGGGCTCCTCTGTCTGCCCCTGCCATCTGTCCCCACCAGGTTGGGCCTCACCTGTTGAGGGAGAATCTCATTCTTTTCACCTGGCATGTGTGCCGTTTGCACCTTTTTTGGAAATTTTCTATCAGCCTCTTGGAAGAGAGCCACTCTGCTCTATAAATGTACTAAGTGAGATTTTAATAATAGGCCCTTATGCTTTTCGCTTTGAAAACAACCTAACATAGAGTCTTGCTCCTTCTCTTTGTCCTTCTTTCCCCTCTCTCTGAATTTCTGTTTCTTTCTGTATTTGTTGGCGCAGACTGCCATAACAAGGTACCACCAGCTAGGTGGCTTAAGCAACAGAAATGTATTGTCTCACGGGTCTGGAGGCTAGAAGTCCAAGATGAAGGTGTCAGCAGAGCTGGTTCCTCCTAGGACTGCGAGGGGAGGATCTGCTCCAGGTCTCCCTCCCTGACTTGTAGACGCCCTTTCTCCCGTTTCTCCTCACATGATTTGACCAGAATACTCTCTTTCTTGCTCGTAACAGTAGATTGAATTATGATAAAAAATACTTCTAGAAATATAGACATTATATCATAATTACCTTCACTATTAACTTGCGATGTATTTTAAAAATCTCCTCCAGTAGAGATTTAGCTCTTTTAAAAATGAGTTGCTTTAATTTTTAGAACTTCATGAGAATGTGTAAATTGGAATTATTATTTTTATAGTTGTAATTATATCTACTTTATTTTTTAAATTAAATGAACACACTCTTAAATTACCGTTTCTATTCAACATTCTACGAGGTCTGTCCCAAAAGTATCGAGCTGATGTCAATATAATTAAAACAGTTTGTCCAGCTGATAACTTTTGGGACAGACCTCCTACATTAGCTTCAGATGTGGAGCATAGTGGTTAGGCAACCATGCCTAAGGTGGTTACCCCCGCCCTGATATTTCAAGTACCCGGCTGGCACCATACACCGTTATTACAATATTATTGACTATATTCCCTATGCTGACTGTTCTATAACTACCAATTTGTAATTCTCAGTCCCTTCACTTTATTCACCCAGCCCCAACCCCTCGATTTCCACTCACATTTAACAACAGAGCCAGTAGCTACCGCAATGCTGATCTGTTTTACAATTATGTGGATAGTCTGTGCAACAGTTCCCAAGGGTGTGTGGGTTCTCCACCTGTCCCCCAGGGTGGCAGAGATGGCAGTGAGATGGAGGCAGGGCCAAGAGTGCATCTACTGATGAAAAATTAGAAGGACAACTCATGGTCAGGGTGAAAACAGAGAGGGCTGAAACAGATGCTGTTGGGGTCCCACTTCTTCCTCAGCAGGCCCCCACCCCCTGTAAAGCGTGGCTGTCTACCTGGGTGGTAATACTAGGCAGCCTGTAGGGTGGCCCTCAGTGGTCCCTGGCCATATGTAATCCCTCCTCCTTGAGTGTGGGCTGGATTAAATAACTTACTTCTATTGAATGACAGAAGGAATGCGATATTACTTCTAAGATGAGTTTATTAAAGATTGGGACCTCCATCTTGGGGGCCCTTTCTCTCCTACTGTCTCTTGGCTTGCTGGCCCAGGGGAGAACCAGCAGCCATGCTTCCAGGCAGCCCTGCGTACAGGCTCACGTGGCAAAGGGCAAAGGACTCCGAGACCCGTTTGGCGAACTTGGAAGCCCTTCAGCCTCAGTCAGGCCTTCAGATGAGATTATAGGTGACAGTTGGGCTGCTATCTCATGGGAGACCTCAAGCCATAGGTACCTAACTAAGCTGTGCTATAGAAACCACAAGATAGTAAATGTTTATTGTTTTAAGCTGCTAAGTTTTGAAGTATCTGGGTATATTTATATTTCTATCCTAAAACACTTTTAATTATAAATTATTCCTTCTCATATCCCTTTTCATCATGGCTTTTCAGATAAAGGTGGGCTTGCCTGGACATACGTGGTAGCAGCTGAGCGTGTAACCTCTAGTTTCAAATCATCTTAATTCGTAGGTCAGCTAGGTAACTCTTTAATCAAGTGCCTAACACTTAGAAGCCAGATATCTTATCTACTCAAGCAAACTAATCAGGGTTATAACCTCATTATTATCCCCATATTTTAGATGCCCAGCATCCTAAGGTTAACTTAGTAGCATAACCAGAATTAGAAGAACAAGAATGCAGAAAGATGAGTTGGGTATCTGCTGCAAGACTCCAGGCCAGAAACAACGGGGACTTTGTCTAGGGTGGTCAAAGTCTAAATGATATGAAGGGACCTTGAGGAAGTAGAACTCATGGAAATTGGACCTGACTGGGAGCAGAGAGTAAATGGGAAGGAAGAGTGCAGGGCGACTTACGCGTTTCTGGATGATGATGACCTGTACGATGGTATGGAGGAGCAGAGGCAGGTTTGTGGGGAAGGGAAGTTCAGTTTGGAAATGTGGGGTTTGAGGTACCCATGATGTGGGCATCCCAGTGGTTGCTAGGCTCTGCGGCAGGGGAGAAGAGGAGGGTGAGGTCGAGAGCATCTGCATGGGTACATGAGAGATCGCTGCCAAGGCCATCAACAAGGCTTCTTTACCCAGTGCAGGCCAGGCAGCTGACTGCAGTGTCTCAAGGACGAGTTACCATGAAGCTGTGGCTCTCTGGCATCTCTGTTAGATCAGAGAAAGAGAAGCACAAGCTTTCATTTTTCAGCAGGAATCCTGCTACAATTATATAGTTACATAATAGACAGTTATATATGTAGTTTATGTAATATATTTATATATAGTATATATGCAACTAAATAATGATGCTGATAATAGAACAGCAACAACGGTACCAACTGAGTACTTACTACATGCTAATTACTGTTTAAAGCACTTTATGTAAATGATAAATAGATCTCTGACTACATTTATCTATATACATACATAGATAAAATGGATATATTTAGATTAAGGTATTTATGCGTCTCTCTTATCTTTATGTCAGAATGTATTCATTTAGGTATCTGTTTCTAATATTGAAACTTGTATAGATTTCTAACTGTCCATTCAATTGATATAATTAATAATATACACACAAAAAAGTCAATACTTTGCCATGCCTATGAGAGGTAATATAATTAGCTCTTACATCATAAATAAGTTGATCTGTGATTTTACATTTACCCTAAAAAGTAGTGTGTTTTTCTAACGATCACACAGAATAGGGAGGGAATCTCAGATATCACCCATCACCTTAAGAGGGGAGTGAAGGATGTGAGGAAGTTGAAGAGGTAAGCAGGCTTTCCCATTTTCTGTCCAGGGTAACCTTGAACAAATTCCTGAAACAGCAGAGGTCCTGAATAGGAACAGCCATTTCTTAACAATGCTAGATTACGGTGTAGAACTCTGTAATCTCACCATAAACTTTTAGGTTTATTTCTAAGCAAGGAGAGGTTCTGCGGATGACTCTTTACATGCGTGCCATATCTATGTCCTGTTTTCCCCTTTAAGAGTTGGCATTTCTGGCCCTGTCACTACATTCTGGGAATTCATTTTATCTGAGCCCTGGTGGGACCCCTACATCCTAATTGTAACATTGACTTACTTAGGTGACTAATTTAATAGTCTTCACCAGTTTGCCCCCTGAGTGACCTTTTAGTAACCAGCTTCTTCAGCAACTTCTCTATATGTGAAGTTTCCAGTGACAGTATTGCTTACCACGGAGCAGCCATTTGAACATAAAATTGGCTGATTTTATCACAGGGACCAATTGTTGAGCTAATTAGATGTGCAGTACTGCTGATGAGCCAGAAACCCAAAGTGATTTTCCATCTTAACTGTGGTTCTGTGCAAGTTGACTGGGTTGTAGATACCGGCTCACCAACAGCCCTCGGAAAGGAAGGATGGCTGAATGGAGTGACCTCATCTCCCTTCAGGTCAGAGGACTGGAGCATCTTACTGAACAGGCTCGGAAGGAAAGGTAAACTTCACACCGAGTTCCCTGACCTTGAAAGTGCTGGATTCTGCTCCCAGAATTTGACAGCTGCTGCCCATCTTTAATGAACTGAAGACGTTGCACAAGCTCTGGGGGTGTTCTTGCCTTTGGACCAAGAATTCATAGTCTTTTCTTGGTTGCATTTTTGTTTTTTTTTTTCCAGTTTCATAGTGGAATTATGTGCTACTGCTATTAATTGGAGGAGATAATCTAATTGTTTTCAGATGATCGGATATAGACAGTTTACCTCCCAAATGAACCTGTCAGGACAAACATTTTCTAGTATTCGACACTGAATGGGTGGGGTGGGCGGTATTCACGTGTGATTCTTACATCCTGCAAATGCTACTTTTTCTCATTTAGGAATGAAATAGTTTGATCACTGATATATTCCGTTTCTTGAAATTTGACAGAGAATTAGTAAACCTAAAGGTTGTTCTCCTGGCCACATGACCTACCTCTTTCCCGACTCATCAAAGCTTTAAGAACCATAATAAGCACAGCCTTTCCCCTAGATAAACTTCTGGGCGAATGTTAGATAACACTGTATATCTACTATAACACTGTTTAAAACTTGTCTCTATAAGCCTTTCAATCTGTTTGTTCATTCACCCATCTATCTAGCCACCCATTCATTCCTCCATCCACCCATATCCTCAATATAGCTATAATCGCTAAGTATTTACCATACTTTACCTTAAATTTCATGTGTGCAGTAACCTGACGTCTGTACTCTGTAGAGTGTCATTTTAAAGAAAAGTACCCAAAGTGAAAGATAAAAGCAGTCTGCAATGATTGGATGACAACAAGCATTGTTTTAGAATTGCTTCAGCTTTCATTGTTTCATTTTCTTCCCTATCACTTCTGGGCCTTTTAGCCAAGATCAAGTGTAGTATCTATTCTTATCAGTTTAATTTTTGTCCCTAAATGTTGAATGCATTTTATAATTGTATTCAGCTTGGATTATTTAATTTTCTACCCAAAGCACTCAGGTGGCGGCCAAATAGTCAGTGACCCCCCGAGCTCTCCAGTTAAGCCCTGACTAGTTATTACATTTGGCTTCATTTGGCTTCTGTGAGTGTGTTGGGGGGTGGGGGGGTTGGTGGGGAGAGAAGGGGGGAGAGAGAGAGAGAGAGAGAGAGAGAGAGCCCTTTCATTTTCGCATAATCTACCTACCGATGCTGCCAATTAAGCGCTGGTTCCTTTTCTTCACTAGCATAGTTTAAATGCCATCTTTCTGCCAATGATGCTAAAAATTTATGGCCTGAACTGCACCCTGGGCTGCAGATCCCCATAATCCACAGCTTACTTGTCAACATAATACTTCATAAACTGGAGGCTTGATTTTCACTCCCTGAAACAAGCCCCACGACTCCTTCTCCCACCTTCCCTGCCATCATCTTTTAACCTGCTTAGAGCAGGTCCCAAGGAGTCACCTGTGCCTCACCTTTTCCTCACTCCTCACCTCCAATTAATCAGATTAACCTAGATTCTGACTCTAAATAATAGATCCCCAGTGTGCCTTCTCTTTCATTTCTGTGTTTGCTCTCCTTGTTCCTGGACCACTGAGCTGCTTCCCTCTCCACATACCAGCTACCCACCCGGGGTAGTCAGAGCATCTTCCTGAGTCTAATTCCAGGCACTTCCTTTTTTCTGTGCCAACTCACCCATGGCTTCCCTGTGACATTTAGAGTAAAACCCAAACTCCTTAGCCTACAAGGCCCTGCACAATCATTTTGCTGTCTCCCTATAAGACATATGTGACTTCTAGTCAGAATGCCAAATTATCACGGCATATGATTCTTGTTCAGATCTCAGGACCATTGAACAAAGCTCAAGAGATCAGGGAACTCAGGATGAGAACTACAGTCACTGGTGGAAAATTTTACAGCTGCGCAGCCATCACAAAGCGTGGCCTTCCTTACCGCTCTTTGTATTTCAAAGTCAACTCCTGTGTGGACTCACTGTTGCCACCAAGAGACCAAATTCAGAGATGGAGAAATTGCTGCTTTGTTTAGTATGTGTGCTAGGCCTGCAGGAATCGACTACTGCATTAACCGTAGTATTCCTTACCCAAAGGCCATCTTGCAATCTCTCTTGACACAAGACATTGCTAAATGTCACAATCATAAAATAATATTTGGTGAGATGAAGCCAGTGGTTGGTACAAGAAACCATCCTCCTTTCTCCAAGTTGCCAAATCCATGATCTTTTGTCCCTATTGTAGTTACAGCTACTGTAAAAAAGTTCAAAAAATGTGGTGGCTTAACACAACAGAAACTCATTCTCATACGGTTCTGGAGGCTAGGAGGCCGCAATCTATTTCACTGGGCCAAACTCAAAGGTGTCAGCCAGCTGTGTTCCCTCCAGAGGCCCTGGGGGAGAATCCGTCTCTTACCTCTCCAGCCTCTAGCTGCCAGCCTCTCTCAGTTTGTGGCCCCATCGCTCCAGCCTCGTCGTCAGCGGTCACGTTGCCTTCTCCCCTTCTGTGTATAATCTCCCTCTACTTCTCTTATTAGACACCTGTGATGTCACTGAGGGCCCACCTGATAATCCAAGATAATCTCCCCATCTCATGATCCTTAATTTAATCGCATCTCTCAGGTCTTTGCCATGTAAGGTAAGGTTCATGTGTTCCAGGGACATTTGGGAGTCACCATTACTCAGTCTACCATAGTCCCCAGGCCTGGTTCCCAAGATACCACTGTCACATGTCCAGCCTCAAATGGGGACTGAAACTGGGAGCCCTTCTATCTTGGGCTGCTCAGGAGAGGGTGGCCAAGCTCAACCAGTGGGTGCCCACCTGGTTTCCAGAGAGGATGGAACTAAGTCTCCTCTTTCTTGCAGGCTTTGTCTAATTTTGAAGGGAAGTAGCAAATGACATAAACTAATCCCCCTCCACACACCTCTACCTTCAAAAAAGACCCAACCTCACCCCTACACTACTTACCAAGATAAAGTAGCATACCAAATATAACAACAAAAATAATCCTAAGAGCTAGATTTTGGAGAAGGTGAAGGTGGAGAATTGTGTGTGAGTGAAAATAATCAAAAGAACATTTGACTGGTTGACAAGAATATGCTAGTCCTCAATCACTATCTGTGACTCCTTGACTTTTCTCGTCTTCATTTTAAAATTATTCAAGTGGGGATAGATGGTGGGAGAGGGGAGGGGACAGGGAGAGAGGATGAGAGCAATGGGGGAAAAGTGGGACAAATGTAATACAACAATGAATTCATTTAAAACATAAAAATAAAATTGTTCAAGTGCGGATATCAAAATTTCCTCATAGGTTTGTTATAAGAATTAAATGAGATTTTATATATAAGTAATATACCACTTGTTATGGACTAAATACTTATATATACAAATGTACATAAATACTAGCATACACATACATACTACTACCATGTAGAAGTCACCCCAATATACTTATACATTAATTGAAGCTGAGCCCCTTGCCCCTTCAGTTTTCCAATCCAGAAAGTAGCTTTAATTTTGGCAACTCAATTAAGAAAAATTAAATATACTTAGTAAATATCCAGTTATGCCATAATCATCATAATATATAATATAACTGGACTTGATAATTTCCTCCCAAGAGGTACAAGTTCTTTATATTTTCTTGTAAACATCTGTAAGTTAAAAATTTGAAAATGTCCCTTCTTCCTTATCTTCCCCCACCTTCCTCAGTAAACGAATACCTCAGTTGTCTTATCAAACAGTATATACTGATTAGTTGCCAGATTTGCATGATAACCATTTCACACGCACCTATGTGAAGATGATCTTATGAAGGTTGCCCTAATAAACTGCTGTACAGTCACAAAAGCCCACATGTCAGAAGTGCTCCTTCCTGTAGGCCATTTCCTAGGAACTATCCTGAGCTCTTTGATGCATCCTTGCTTTCCCTGACACCTGCTACTGTGCTTGGCACCCAGCAGATTGTCAGCCAATAGTCGTTGCCCTGAACTGAAAAGATGTAACCAGATAAAGAAGGCCACCGTTACCCTTAGTGTGGACTGAATATTTGTGCTGCCCACCCCAATGCTTCTGTCAAAGCCCTAACCCCCAATGTGATGGCATTTGCAGATGGGGCCTTTGAGAGGTAATTAGAGTTGGATAAGATCATGAGTGTGGAGCCCCAGGATGGGATAGCTGTCCACCCTGTAAGAAGGGGTACTTGAGAACTCTGTCTCACTCTCTCTCTCCACTTGCACACAAGCACACAGAGAGATGGTGGCCGTCAGCACGCTATGAGAAGAGTCCTCACAATGCAACCTACCTTGCTGGCACCTTTGTCTGGGACCTCTCAGCCTCCCAAACCGTGACAAATGAATGTCTTTTGATTTAAGCCACCCAGCCTGGGGTACTTTGTTATGGCAGCTCAAGCTGACCGGGATGCCTTGCAGGGGTGGGAAGAGCCACCGCCTTGGATGAGAACCCTTGGCTGGAGTCCTGCTCTGCCTTTCCTGACCCTGACCTTGGACAAGTCTTTAACGCTCTAGGTCCTTGTCTATAAAATGGGGGGAATAAGAACAAAATGTTTTTAAATAAATCTCAAACGTTTTCAGTGCTTTGTTCTCTATTCTACGAGTGACCCTCACTTTCACATAGGGAGGTAGCTCCTACCTGCCTTAGGAGGAACCAAGAGGTTTATTCCCATCCTCAAGAGGACCGACCCATATAGCACATTTAGAGAGTCAGAGCTATTTGCCTCTGAATTCCGTATGCTTGTCTCACACGTTGTGTGGGGACACCTAGTAATCCATGGAGCATTTTTACGAATATTACGGCTTCATGGGGTGACTCCGGAGACAAGGCTGCCTGCATCCTGCTTTTGCTGAGATTTCCCTCAGATTTCAAACCATGGTGAATATACAGGACCAGGGAATCTTCCTTTCTGTCCTGAGTTGAGAAGAGAACAGGGTGATTTCCGTTCCTTTGCTCACAGGTAAGTGGGCAGGTTGCCTATGAGAAGTGCCCCTTGCAATATGCTGGAACCTCTATGCTATGATGTTAAAACCAGCTGATATTTTATGGCTTGGGGATTCGCCAGTTCTTTTTAATTTTTTTTTTTAAATCTGTGCTGTTGTTTAAAGCATGGCGTTATGATGTTTAAATGCCCTGAATAATTCATTCACTTACCTTGGTCAAAGAGAAAAATCCCTCTTTGTCTGCCCAGCAATAAAGGGGCAATTCCTCTCCCACCCTGCTTGTAGCTTTGTGGTTAACATTCCAGGTATTATTGTGAACTCTAAATAAGAACCTGTGAAATAAATGTTTTCAAAGCACCCATTTCTGGAGTCAGGTGTCTCTGTTTCTATGTGTGCAACCATATAGGTAGCTAAATCTTTAGCCTTAATGGTTCAGTTGCATCTAGGTGATTATTTTCATTCCCACTTATTACTGTGTGTTAGGCTCCCTGCGCATGAGTACAGATTGCCCTTTCTGGCACTGTATTTAGAAATATCTGCATTACCCCTGGGCATTTGTTCATTAATAGGGAGTGGGGAGAGGGAAAGCTTGTAATAATAGGCTTTACATATTATTAAACTGTGCGTCCACATTTGGGTCCAAATGAAAAATCTGGTTTGTGTCACTGCCCTCTGGTGGTGGTGGCGTGTGGCTGCAGTGGCAGGGAGCTGGGTCCCTGGGGTGGGGCGTGCCCTGCAGGAGCAGCTTCCAGGAGCTGTGCAGACAAGGACACTGCCAGCCATCAGTCTTTTATTCAAGGCCACTGCTTTTCATTCATGTGCTTTGCAAGCACCTTAGGATCCCACTGACTGGCCAGAATAATGCTGGAAGAAAGCATTCTTGTGAGAACCAGGGAGACGTTTTCATTTTAGTGGGCGTATATGTACAAAGTAACCCTGACCAACAGAGTGACATTTGAGTGAATTCAAATTCTCCACGGGCCATGCTCCCACTCACCTTTCAAGGCCAGCATTGGAAAGTGCAGTAGCTTCCAAAGTATGACATTCATACCCCAGGGGGTACACAAAATGACTTCAGGTATCTGGATGAACCGTTTAAATTTAAATAGGTGTTTGTTTGAATATGTAGTAGGAACTACACAGGCAGAGTTGAAAGTCCACACTTTCATTGAAAGTGCTGACGTCCAGGGCACAGGGCATGCCCACATTCTTTGCAACCTGTGCCACTCGGCTGATGAAGCAAAACCCCCTGGAGGTGGAGGGAGGACTTGGGACCCCAGTGGCACTGCTACTTGCTAGTGGTTATGATCTTAACCCTGCTAAGCCTGGCTCTCCTGATTTGTTACATAGGATAACAGTGGCTGCCGCTTCTTAGGGCCTCCTAAGCATTATATGATAATAACGGTACACAGGTCAAATGTCTGTCACAGAATTGGCGCTCTCTTCTCCCCACAGCCCAGGACACTTCTCAGAGCCCACCTGGGTCCCTGTTCTCATCCTGTGTAGCTGGCCATGTTCATTTCATCCAAGCTATTTTGAGAGCTTCCACGTTTCTTTTCCCTCCTAAGTCTAAGTGGGACCCTCGCTTGCTTTGCATCACGTGCAGACCACGGTGTGGCACTTTACACAGAGCGGGCACTCTGTGAAGGCCTGTCTGGGGAACTAAGGACAAGTGCAAGCTAATGCTGAGCTGCATTTCCCCATCCTCTGGCACATTTAGTGCATCTCATCCGTTGGATTAGGGCAGGACCTTATAGTGTTGTCCCTCCTGTCTCACTGATTCATGGGGTCTGATAACAGGAACAGGATTGGGTTCCTGCCCATTGGCTGCAAGCAGGGAGGGAAAAAGGCCTGCAGCGCCTAGTGCCTGCCTGCTAATATCACTCTTATCTTACCAACTAATATATAGGTTTAGCGGGTGCGCCTGCGTGCACAGGCTCTACTTGTTCATTTCAGTGGAAGATAAATGGAAGGCAGTGGAAACATTTTAAACACAGCATTGCAGCTAGAATAGGATCTATTTTAGAGACAACAAAAGAGCCTTTGTCATTCAAGTAGGAAGATGTATAATAAGCCTGGCCCTGGCTTAGCCTATACAAAATGGCCTTAGCAGAGGTAGGATCAGAGGACCTACACCAGCGGGGAGGGAGGGAGGAGCCCTTCCATTTTAGCGGCAACAAGAGCAAAACAGGGTTTGCTGTTTGCCTACAGAGGCCATGCATTGGCCATTAAAACCCCTGTGGACTTTGTCTCAGCTCTGTGTGGGTCTAAGTTGCTCTTCTAAGTTTCTACCCAGCCCGTTGCTCAATGCTTGCTTGCAATTCTGCGATGGAGGCGATGTTCATTTAAGGCTTCAAGAAATCCGAGCTTTCATGTTTGCCATGAAAGCCAGAGAGCCGCAGCACCTCTGTAGCAGAAATGAAAGGACATGTGTGTGCGTGCATGTGGGTTTAGAACTTAAAGGACAGGGAGAAGAAAGAAAATAGATGTTACCGCTTTGCACTTGCTTCAAAATATGCCTTACTCCCTCTGGTGTGACCATTTAACTCCAAATGGGTCCCTCATCCCCCTCTTGCCCCCACCACACACACCCCACCCCCACCACATATTCATCTTTGCTCATGTGACATCTGTTCTGGGCACTGCTGAGCAGTCTTCTTGTTGCCATGGCAGCTGGTGGAGGGAGCCCGCCCATTGGCTGCTGGCGGAGAGGAGGAAAAAAGGCCCACAGTGTCAGGGGTCGTGTGCCTAGCGCCTACCTGCCACTGTTTTCAGTCAGCTGCCGCGGCCGCATTAACCACGTGCTGCAGCGGGCACAGGCCCGCAGGGACCGCCCGCCGCAGCTGTGTACAGCACCGGGTGGAATGGGGGCCCCAAGGTCAATGTCATTAGTTTCTCCCTCAAGTGTGAAGTGTGTGAAGGACAAAAGCCGAGCACATAAAGGGAAGTGGGCTGCCTTTTCCTTCACCTTGAACTCCTCCTTTTCTTTTGTGGTGCTTGGATTTGAAATTCGGAGAATGACCCTTCCTACTCCCAGCCACCCCCATAGTGAGAGGGCCTGGGCCTCGGTTAAGCTGTCAGGATGAAAGCTTCTGTCAGATTCCATTTCCTTTGACCATTACCCTGTCACCGGAACACGAAAAGAGGACAGCGTTGCGTTTTGAAATCTACACCTAAACCCGATTGTTTTTCAAATCATTTTCCTCTTGTTGGAGTCACCTCTGAATTTAGCCATGGCGTTGGAGCCACTGCTCCCTCTGGCCTCCTAGCTCCGGGTTCCTGGTATCCTTACCCCATGGCCAAGCGAATCAATGCCCCCCTGGCTGATCTTGCACCTGGCAAATCAGAGAGGTTCACCAGCTGAACCCCAACTGTCTCTTTGGGCTTCCTTTTCCAGGCAGGATTTGAGGTCCCCACCAGTGAGTGATGGGGTCACATGTACAGCAGTCGCGCTCAGGACCTTCAGCCTCAGTGCCAGGCACCCGCTGGGATTCAGCTGTTGATCCCCAGCAGCGCTGACAGCACCAGCCAGTTGAGGATGAAGGACCTTTCGTGAGCACCATCTTGTCTGCCCCTCTAGGGAGCATGTGGTAGTTCCACCGAATCCCTGTTCAGCAGGGGACCGAAGCTGACAGTTTCCAAGGTCACACAACTTGTGAACACGTGAGCCCAGGCTGCAGATGCTGAACCTTTGATTCCCAGCTCCGGGCATACTTTTTCCATTCTGTCACATGGCAGATTTCTGGACAGATTCCTATGAGGGGGAAGGTAGACCGTGATAAGATCATTCTTCCTGGTTCCAGCCCTGCTTTATGGTGCCTATTTTACACTTACCAATAGGAAGAATGTTTCACTCGTGTTTAATTTGTCAAGCTCAGGGGCCAAGGGCTGGAGGAAATTTTGTTGCTGCTTCTGGTGGCTGCTTGTGTTTATAGTCTGCCTGAAAGCTCTGTGTATGCAAGACACTTTGGCTGGGCACAAGCTCTTGGCTGAGGACCAGGAAGCCTGTGCCAGGGCCAGTGAGATTACTAAGTCATTGTCACCCCTACTTCTCTCTCTCAGACTTATTGTGGTCACTTATTTGTTTTGGGATGGTTTGGGTATTGTCAAAATAGAAGTGTTCCACAAAATCATGAAGGAGAAGGTCTGTATGAAACCCACTTTGCAGAGTGAGGATCATACTATCACAGTTCAATTCGGTTCAAAAGAATTTATCAAGCAACTATATATTGGGGGGGGGGAGTGTTGCGGAAACCCATATGCATAATCAAAATCTAAAAGTGTGTATGTATGACCATTTAGAGCTTGGAAGAATACCTGCATCCACTTCTCTACTGGCTCAGCCTGCACTTAGCTTCATATGAAGAGCAATGCTCAAGATATAATAAAATACTGTTGTTGTTGTTTTTTAAGAACCACCACCAAAAACTGGGCCTGAAAAGAAAGCCAACCAGTACTTCTGGTGTGGAAGAGGTTTTCAAAATGTGAAATGACTCAGGCAACTAATCATATAGCTATTAAAAAAACAAAGCTAAAAGTTGACTGATTGTAGGGTTCTGTGAATTCTGGAGTCCCACCCACATCAGCTGAATTTGAATCTTTAGGAGTGGAGCCAGAAAGTGTGAACTGTTTTTAAAACTCCCCAAGTGATTATGATGCAAAGCTAGATCCGGGAACCTCAGTGTAGCGGACAAGTCCTCAGTCTTAGGTATTCTTAGCACTTAGTCCTTAGTCTTATGATGTGGTCTTGGATGTTTGAGCTTGGATAACCACCTTCATCACTCAGCTGCAATTTCCTAATCTCCAAAATGGATCTAATCATATGTACCTCCGAAGCTTATTGCATAGAATTAAGGAAATAATATGCACCAAGCTCCTGATTTGCAGGAGGGCTTGATCGATATCAATTCTCTTCTCTTCTGTTCATGCTCTTCCCACCTTGGTGCACCATATCCAGTTTAATTGAAGTCCACAGCTACATTGGCATCTTGCACACAGAGGCAATGGCTTATTCCAGGGTAGCCACCTTGAACACTCAGCTATTAATGAGAAAGGCATGGGTCATGACAGTTACTAAATGAGGTATGCTCATGACTCAGTTTTCTACCAGTGCATTTCTTCCCCTGACATAAGCTACACCTACTCAGTGGTGGGCTCATGGGTAAGGATTTTAGGGAAAAGTTAACCAACAAGGTCCTCATCATGCAGCCTTCTTTCCCACTCTTCACCTCCTATGCTGTGTGAGTCAGCCGGATCTGCTCTGTTCAGGGAATTAAAATGGCTTATTAGGAGTTAGCTATACAAAAGCACCAGTCTTTTTGTTCTTAAGTTCTGTTCTTCAGTGTTTGAGATTTTAGGCTGTTTTGTTTCCATTGGTCTAATGGACATGACCTTGAGCAGTGGTTCTCAGACTTTTGACCTTGGGACTTTTTGAGAGGCTTAATAATTATTGAGGACCCCAATGAAATTTTATTTCTGAGGGTTACATCCATTGATATTTACCATATTAGAAATTAAAACTGAGATTTTTAAAACATAAACATACATTCCACTAGCCATCAGAGTGATGCCATCATACTTCATGTAGCTTCTGGAAAATTCTATCAATATTCTTGGGAGAATAAGAGTGGAAAAAGAAAATATACCTTAGTATTATTATTTTAAAAGTTTTGACTTATAGACCTTGAAAAAAATCTTGGGGATCCTCAGGTATCCCCAAGCCCCTTTAAACCGTTGACCTTGAGTATGTAGGTTGTATGTACTATCACATTGATGTGTTTCACAGAGAAGCACATAAATCAAAGGAGAGCTCAGTGACTCATTCACTGACACCACTGGAAAAGGATCTTAGAGAAGGCCTTAGAGCCCAGCCGCCAGACTCAGCCTATAACCTAGAGCTTTGTACAGTTGGGCTTTCCTGTCTTCATTTTAGTGACTTCAAGGCACAGGCTCAGGTGAAAGGCAGCTGGGTTCCAATCCCAACCATGTTCCTATGTGACCTTAGATAAGTGTCTTTGCTTCTATGGCCTTTGAGTCCTGTTATATAAAATGTAGATTATAAAAGTAGCTACCTCTTAAGCTTGCCGGGAAAACTTAAATGAGACAATGCACGGAAAGGGAATGGCATCTTACATAAGCAGTCAATAAATATTGGTCAAATTACACTCTGATAGACTCCCTGACTTGTTAATCATTTTTATATTCCTCTTTTTGCTTCAGAACAACCAACTCTTAGAGGTTACATCTGTAATATTATAGCAGTCACCACTCCTAGGATTTACTACCAAGTTTTCCCCATCTTGTGGTCTCAGTTGTTCCTTTTTGTGACAACCTTTGGGCCGGTTGACAACCGAGCAAGGCATGGGGGTCCCAGGCTGCATGTTGAATGCTGTTATCTGTCTTAATTCCCAATCGGCTGAAATGAAGGCAGAGCAAAAATTGGATGTAATTAGTTTACATGTCAGACCCAACAAGCCACGCTGTATGTCATGCAGGTGCGATCGGTGTTTTCAAGGTAGTTTGAAACCTCATAATGAGCCAACAAATAGTATTATTACAGTTGAATAAACTGAAGCATGATTTATGATGATTAAAATTTGTTCATGGCATATGTTTTTCTTTTTCTTATTTTTCCCCCAAAGTGGAACGCGTGCTTCTGTAGCTTTATCCATTTGCAAATTGCATTCCCAAGTCACTTTTTAATTGTCTACTGATCCGTTTGTGGGAGAGCTTAGTGATAGTAGGTGACCCAGTTCTCCTCACTTGACAAATGTCAATCTAACACTTTCTTGTTTGGGGATGGGAGGGGGGAGGTTGCCCTCGTGGCCCTCACATATAAGCTAACAGATTTTCTACTACAAAACATTTAATATTGTTTTTAAACAGTGTACATGAATTTGATGGCTTCACTAGTAAAAGAACAACAAAAGATAGGGGTTTTAAAATAATATCCTATAAATAACAAGTTTTATGTGTTCAGTCAAATGAGGAAATCTACAGTCCATAGCCCTGCTCTCTCAGACCCTGTTCAGACATATGTGGATATCAATAATGAATTAATGAATTAATGCATCCTCAGTCTTGCCGGTGTCTTGCTGGGATACCTCTTGTGGCTCTGTTGACCACCGGGGGTCTTTGAAGGTAGAATGCCCCGTGGTCCCAAAGAGCTGCCTCATGCTTAGAGCTGACACGTGATCATTATCTCTACACTGTGGGATTGGAGTGTTTCCTTGTTGCTGAGGAAGTAGCATGTATCACCTAAAAGATACTGGCTTCGGAGTGGGAAGACCTGGACTCTTACCATGTCCTTATAGGTCCTCAGCAGCTGTGTGTGTAATTGTGTCAAGTGTCTCTGCCTCTCTGTCATTTTTCACCTCATCTGTGCCCAGCTGTCTCGGCAGCCATCCCTTCTGATGCTGATCAAGGGAGCAGTGGCTGACGTCCCTTACCCTCAGACAGACACAGCCAGCCACAGCCAACGTCTTCAAGGGAAGGAGTTTGATGCATACAATCAGAGTCAAAAATCATTAAGGAACTGGACAAGCTAACCACAGTGATTTTGAGTGAAACTAGACCTCGGGACCTCAGGTTTCCAAGTCAGGGATGGCTCATTTCACCAAGGCAGTCTCCACACCTCTGGGAGATGCAAAGACTTCAGCTCTACTCATGGGTCTATGAAGGACTGCCATGAACAGATTTCTTTTTCCTTTGTATGTTGGTTAATGTCGCTGTCTAACAAGCCACCCCAAAACTTAGTGGTTTAAAGCAAAAATAATTGTTTCTATGTCTCATGAGTCAGTGGGTTGGCTGGATCATCTTATTGGTTTTGCCTGGGCATATTCATGGGCTACTTTTAGTTGGTGGGTCACCTGGAGCCTGGGCTCAGTTGGGGCAGCTGAGACATCTGGACCTCTTATCTTCATGTGGTCTTAGGTTAGCCAAGGGTTTGGCTGCCCTGCACGGCGGTGGCAGCATGCTGAGCCCCGATGAACAAATGCTCAGCGAGCTTCTAAGTATGTATATGATCCCAGGCTCCTTTTTCCTCAGGAATAAAGAGAAAGTCTTAGAGCAAGTGACCTCTTAACACACACACATACTCACACCCTTTTTCATCTCTCATACAATGTGTACAAGAAAATCAAGTGTGCTTGGGAGATCTTGAAAGTGATAAATAGTATTTATGAAGATATCTGATAAGTATGTATATTTTCAAAAACATATAATGAGATTGTGAACATATCTATTAAAATATAGCATAATTAAAATAAGCATCTTATTCAGGGTTCCCTTTCTTTGCCGGTAGTTGAAGCTCACTCTAAAGAAGCTTGGCAAATCAAGGTGTGTTCGCATGAAGTTAAGCATAATAGGAGGGACTTAAAGGTCAAACGCACCATCTGGTTGCAGCCTTTGTTCAAAATGGAGGCATGTTAGCTAATTCAGGTTTTTATTTACTCTAACCATTCGACAGCCTACTCTGATACAGAGTTACAATTCAGCCATTCTCTTGTGTCTTCCTTGTGTTTTGATTATTTTCTTGGTTTGTTGTGTTCATGCCTAGCGTGTGTTAGGGCAGGTCAAGCATC
The DNA here is from genome assembly GCA_004026585.1 of Noctilio leporinus. Classification (NCBI taxonomy): domain Eukaryota; kingdom Metazoa; phylum Chordata; class Mammalia; order Chiroptera; family Noctilionidae; genus Noctilio; species Noctilio leporinus. The sequence continues at coordinate 173,192 of PVIW01000337.1, read as the reverse complement.
ACCTCTTGCTCAGGGTTCCAAATTCACAAAGTCCCCTGGATGTGGGTGGCAAACACAAGGCCCGGAGGCTGAATTTGGCCCTCCACCTTGTTTTATCCGGCCCGGCACCTTTGGTCCCTGACATACCTGATATCTCAGGTTATTTAACAATATGTTCAGCTTGGTGGCCCTCAAAGGACTGATTATAACAGGTAATCCTCTATAAATGTAAGTACTCCTTAAAAGCTCACTTAATTGTTAAGGAGTAGTTAGTTACATTTATACAGTCCTAAAATTACATTCGGCCCTTTGAAGGCAACCAACCTCGAGGCTGATGTGTCGCCCTTTGTTACCCCTACCCTAAAGGTACCAGGGCATCCGTGGACCTCTTAGTTCTTATATATAGGCAAAAAATGAGTACTTTGGGTCCTTGACTCAGAAAATGTAGTCTTGTCCCCATCCATTCCTTTGTTCATTCTCTGAAAACTAGTCCTAAAAAGATGGCACTAAAGTTTGAGAATCAGCTCTCACCTCTGCATGGATGACTTGACATTCAACATGAACTTCATGCTCATTTGCCTGCCTTTGGTCATTTCTAATGTGGCTATTGAATCCCCACTCTCCTTAGCCCAAGTTCTACTCTCAGTTCTCCTATCCCTCCACCCCAAATATTGTGAAATAAGCAGAGTTCCCCTAACATGGACTCAAGATTTCACAGCCTGTCACTCAGAGAGAGTGCTGTATAATATGATCTTAAATGATTAGGTCTGCCATAGTGCTCATTGCTCCTTGACACATACCTGATTTTCCAATCAATCAGTAAATTATCAATACACGCACACACTGTTGTAGTTATCAAAGCAAATATCTGCTCTCTCTTACTGGACTAAGCTCATTGAAATACCCACCCTAGGTGATCTTTGCCTTGTATATAGGGGAAGCACAAAATAAATATTTATTGAATGAATGGATGATAAAGCTGGTCTGTGCATCTAGAATAACCCTCATCTAAAATGGGTTCCTATTTAGATTGATTTATGATTGATTAATTCAACCCTGCAGCAAAAAATTTGCTTATAAATAATGGGATCATATCAGCAGATTATCAGAATGCTTATGTATCCAAACTAAGAGCAGTTGCTTAGTCTTTCCTTTGGCAGGCCTAGTAAATTGCTTTGTATCTGAGTAAGTGCTAGGGCCCTCTCCCTAGGAGATTTCTTTTTTTGAGGTCTATACCAGCGTTATAGCCAAACACCTGTTTCCCAACTTAGACCCAGAGATAATTGGCTTCTCTTTCAAAGTTCGGTTCATAGTACCAAGGCATCTAAAATATTGATTTCCTTACTCATTAACACTTTGAAGTCATATGTCATACTGGAAAGAGTCATAGGTTGGCAGAAATTGGGCCTAACAGGTAACTGGCATCTGAGAGGTATTGAGGGAGAGAAGGTTACTGAAGACGAGGGATGTATAACGCATCTCAGGGACCAGCCTGTAGGAAAAGAAGGAAATGGCTGCCCTTAGGCTTGCTTTGTCTGAAAAAGCTTGCCAACCTAATATTTTGGCTCTTGAATTTTTTTAAATCTGATGAAGAGAATGCCAGCCTAAGAAAATGAAGTAAAAACAACGCCTACAGCCCTGGTGGTTGTGACTCAGTGGATTGAGTGCTGGCCTGTGAACCAAAGGGTCACTGGTTCAGTTCCTAGCCAGGGCACATGCCTGGGTTGCAGGCCAGGTCCTCAATTGGAGGCATGTGAAAGGCAACCATACATTAATGTTTCTCGCCCTTTCTTCCTCCCTCCCTTCTCCTCTCTCTAAAAGTAAATAAATAAATACATCCTTAAAAAGATGCCTACAAGATCTGAATAATCATATGCAATGCATCTATTAGTTTTAAAACACGATTACATCATGCAAATTATATGTGATAATCATAAATTAAAACAATTACAAATAAAACAGAATACATTTATTGTTTCAATTGTTGGCATTTATATTTAGAAATTACTTTTGGTAGCATAAACATTTACACCACAGCAGATTTCACCTTTGCTGTCATGACTCACAAGGCATTTCCAATGGTTTCTGTAGCATGACAGGAAGTGCTTCTGTGCAGTGAAATCTTTCCCTGATCTGTTGCACTCTTCCCCGCCCTTCGTGGTTTCATCATTGTGTGCATACTACTCCATCTGCTAGAACATCTTTACCAGTTCTCCATTATTTTTATTCTTCAACATTTAATTAAAACCCTAACTCTTTCTTGACACCATCCTTCACTCCCTTCAGCACCTCTCTGTCCTTTGCAACCATGTGGCCTCCTATAATGTACCTTGAACACTCTCTTCCTCTAACTCCTCAAAGATAAGGAGGCCTTGCCTTAGTTGCTTTTGTGAACTCCCTCCACACTGTGCCTCACACCAGGTCTGGCACTTACTGGAAATCAGTAAATAGTTATGTAATGAGATTCAATTAATACAAGATTGGTACTTCACTGAGTTCACGAAGAACTGCAATCTCCCAGGGTCTGCTCTTTGGGCCCTCCTGCCTCAGCACCCATAAAGCCTGTGGAAGGTGCACTGCTGAGTTCTCTCTATGAGGCCCGGGAATGCTAGACTGTTAGAGCCCAGGCAGACCAAGAGGCCTTCTCATACCACCCCCTTGTCTTAGTCTGTTCAGGTAACTATAACAAAATACCACAGACTAGATGGCTTGTCAACAATGGAAATTTATTTCTCACAGCTCTGGAGATCAGGGTACCAACCTAGCCAGGAGAAGGCCCTCTTCCTGGGGCAGACTTCTCCTGTGTCTTCACGTGGCAGAAGGACAAGGGGGCTCTATCAGTCCCCTTTATGAGGGCACTGATTCCTTTCATGAGGACCCCACCCTCATGACCTAATCACCTTCCAAAGTACCTACCTCCAGATACCATCACCTTGGGGGGTAAGTTTCCAACATGTGAATTGCAGGGTGGGGGCATAAACATTCAGACATAGGACCCCTCATTTTACAGGTACAAATCCCAGAAAAGTGAAGGGACTACATGAAGGACATAGGTTCCCTTCAACCTGCCATTTAAGTTTTTGACTTTGTTAAACAAGCCTAAATAGAAAAAACTGTGGGACTTTGAGAGCCAGGAGAGACCAGGGTTTTCATTTTAGACTTTACATTGACTAACTGTGTAATTGGGGCACTCCTCCGCCCCCCACCCTTTAAAAAAATCATTCACCACAAGGCAGGGACTTGTGAGTGGAATTTGGTCTGTAGTCTTTTTCCTTTTCTTTTTCTAAGCTTGAATAGCACTGTCTTTCAAAAAGGCTTGCACTCTTCAGTTAGTTCACCATCCTTCCCCATGGTTCCAGACCAGCACTGTCCCACGGAAATATAAGGCAAATGACAACTCCTGAGTCACATCTACAAGTTAAAATGTCCTAGTATCCACATTGGAAAGATGAAAAAAAATTGGTGAAATTAATTTTAATGATTTGTATAACCCAATAGATCCAAAATATTTTCAATATATAATTAATATGTAACATGAATGAGCTATTTCAATTTTTTTTTCTCCCCTTGTATCTTGTACTTGGAGCACATCTCAGTTTGAATGAGCCACGTATTCAGTATTCAGGCCCCACCCGTGGCCAGTGGCCAGTGTTGGACAGCGAAGCTGTGAACCCTCTCAGGTACCTCACTCCCTGCCCCTTCTGGCCTATGAGGGTGTTTGAGTTTGAAAACTCTGGATGAGAAAGTCATAGAAAGTCCTGCCTGCTCCGACCTCCTGTGAATCTATTGTCAAGGAGACTTTCTGAGTAAAATTAGTCCCAAACCACCGTAGTTGTTCCACCGAATTAGAACTCACTTATCAGCAGCTACAGACAGTACTTGTACTGCAACCAGAAAAATGCTCTCAAATTTGCAGGGTCAGATTGGCTGGCCTCAGGTTGAGTATGCTTGGAGCCGGTTCACCCTTTGTCCCTGCCCTGGTCCAGTGGCCTGTTTACCATGGCTGTGCTCATGTGAATCCCCCAGGGACTCACCCCCCAACGAAACACCAGCCACAATCTTTCCCCGCACGTGAGCCAACTCTGGATCTCTCCTGGTTCTAAGGATCATGTCAGACTTCCTTAGCTGTTTGTTGCCATCAGCCTGGCAGGCAAGGATTAAGTGGGGTCACCCAGAGACCTCATTGCCCCCTCTGCCTTCAGCATCCCTTAAGGTGACAAAGAGTATGTTTTTCAAAGCCACCATGCAAAACTGTTATTTCCTGTTGATTCTATGCAGCTGCTCCAGAATTGGCTGGAAAGAGAACCTCATCTAAGCTGCCTAAGCAGGAGAAGGCTGTGAGTCAGTAAGACATCTTGCCAAAGGCCACTGGAGAGGCTTCACTGGAAGCTTATCTGCTACTGGTGATGCCCGGTTTCCAAGTTTCTCCGTTCAAGTCAAAAACAGCAGCCTTTGCCTCCTCTGTGCTAATCTGTGCAAAGAACATTTTGTGATGAATGATGATTCTTTTTCCTTCTAAACAGTGGAGTGACATCTATTTGTAAAGATGATCGCTCTGAAAAAGTCAAAGGTCCCTGTTAAAACCTGCGACTTGTAAAATAGCTTTACAGGGAAGCGTTCTAGGTGATTAAACTACTTACCTATGAAGTCGGTACAACCTGTAAGAACACTTGTGATCGGATTCAAATGTTACACGTAATTAGCCGAGTGGACAGAGATGCCGCTCAAACTTTCTTCCACCTCTGGGTTCCCCGGGTTCATCTTCAAATGCAAGGTCGGATTCAGTCGGATTGGGGTAGGGCCCGAGATTCAGCATTTCACACAAGCTCCCGGATAAGACTCAGGTTTCAAGGTTATAAGGAACTTTGCCTGGACTTTGGATCTTCTCCCGCGGTCATGGTTCATGAGGAAAAAACAACAACAACAACAAAAAAACCTCAATTGTGTGGTCGTTGGCTTTGGTGGGAGAGCTGATTTGTGAAGCTATGGCTCCAATGTTCGTGAGCTGAATCGCTAAAATTTAGTAAAACAATAGCAAATGTGAGAGTTTAGAGAAGGGGAAAAGTGAGCTGCAGGAAACAGCTTCCTGTTCCCTAATTCATTATTGAGTCAACGCCTTTGTTTGCTGCTGCTGACGACCAGAAACTATTATGCTGAACTAAGTTCGGTCACAGTTGAACTTGGACATGATGGAGATTTTGTAGTTAACCTAACGAACATTATTTAAATCCTGAAAGTATTGTTACACATACGAACCTAGAGGAACAAACACATGAAAAGAATGTAAGGGATTTTGCATGTGTGTAAGTGCGTACCCCATGGAAAGTCGTTTTGCTAGTTACATACATGAGAAAATCTAGTGTTTGGAACATGTTCTATGTTGAGCTTTGGGACCACAAGTTCAGCTCGAGGCAAAGCAGAGGGGTCGGAGATGAGGAGAGGGGTGGAGGGCAGAACGGAGGCATCATTCCTGTGCAGTTCATAGCAGATGACTTTCATTTGGGTCACAGTCTCCAGCAATGTGCAGAAGACTGCAGCTGCAACTCGCTGGTTAGTCTCTGTTCTTTTTAATGCTTTCCTGAAGTGCCATTTTGTCTCAGTAAAATGCTCCCTAAAAATACTCAAATATTTTTAGTTGTCGAGTACAAATCAGATTGAGCTGCACATTTCCCTGGTGAGCAAAAGTGATGAGTTTGTGTTCATTAACTCGAGGCCATCTGGTGTCGACACGCAGCAGTCTGTGAATCAAACGCGCATCAAACTCCAGGGATCAGAACCCGTGCCAGACCCAGTGTTTCGGAGAGTCAACAACAACCAGGGGGAGAACAGGGCCTCGACGATCTTCCTTTTATTTTTTAAAAATCAGTTCCGCCCTGCAGTATATCCGAGCGTTTCGCACTGCTCAGCTGGCGAGCCGCATTGCTCTCCCCTCATTGCCCATCTGAGCTGTCTTTGGGGTGTGCTTCTACAGATGAAGTCGTTTCCGCGTCACCATCTCCCTTCGGGCCGGGGGAGGAGAATGAGAACATCGGCCTCCCCTGCCCCACACTCCCCTGTAACTCTAGGCCGGAGTGAGCCACGCGCCTGTGCGCTCACGTACAGTCTCCCCGTGAGACCAAGCACAGCAGATACGCAGGGTGGCAGGTCCACGGCAGCACATCCTCCGGAGAACTGTCTTTTGCAAAAAAAAAACCAAAACCATTTCTGGAGGAGAGAGTGAGTGCTCCTTGCAGCCTTGCTGATAAAAAGCCATGCGGCAGTGGCTGGCTCTCGGTTGAGGCATACTCACCAAAATACAAAGGAAAAATAAATTGCTGTGCTGGTCTGTTACTGCTGGCCAGCAGACCCCTCAGTGGGGTGTGTAGAGGGACCTGGGAGGGATTGTGGGCCTCCCTGAGGCTTCTTCCCAACTCAGAGTCCGATTCCTGTATTTGAAACCAGGGTCAGCGTATTTAAAACTAGCAGTCAGTCTACTGCAGAGCAGCACAGCTGACTTTTCTGTGATTAGATGCAACTTTCTGGGTAGCCTCTGTTCTTTAATGCTTTCCTAAGTGCTTTTTGGCAGAGCAGGTCTCTTTAAGGCACCCATGCATGTTTAATTGAGGAAGATTAACAGACTGGGCTGCCCATCAAGGAAGCTGTGACTAGTGACCATCCCTCTCTGTCGCTGGGCCTGCTCAGTGCCCTCTCTTCTCTGTTCCAAGGTGCCAAGCAGAATTCAGAGTTCTGTGTGGAAAATTCTTTTGAATTTCCCACAGGATAGTAATAGTCAGAAATAAATAGCTTTTTCCCCATGTCTTGGAATGTGTCTTGGGAAACTTGGTATTTCAAAATTCATGAAGAGAAAAGGTGAAGCAGAGGACTTTTATGATGAATGCAAACATCGTTATTAACAGAAAGCAGGAAAACTGATGTGCAGGAAAATTTGCTCAGGTGCTGTGAAGAAAGTTAAAAGAAATTCTGTTGTTTTCTTTTTTCAGTGGGTGGACTTTCAATTTTTTTTTAAAGATTTTATTTATTATTTTTAGAGAAAGGGGAAGGGAGAGAAGCAGAGATGGGGAGAGACATCAATGTACAGTTATCTTTCACCTGCCTCCAACTACAGAACTGGCTAGAGACCTGGTTTGCAACCTGGCTATGTACCCTGGCTGGGAATCGAACCAGCGACTTTTGGGTTCACAGGCTGGTGGTGCTTTATCCACTGTGCCACCAGCCAGGGCTCAGTGGGTGAACTTTTAAAAATATGAGTTATTCAGTGCACAATGTGTTTTTACAATCTGACCAGCCGGGGTGCTATCATTGTTTTTAATGTTTGTTGATAGGATAAATATAAAAATAATAGTTTAGTTTTTCATACCTTGGATTAACACTGGAGTTTAAGTTTGTTGGTTTTATGAAAGCCCCAAATAAATATTTTGTTTTTTTTTTTTTAAGAAAATAAAGATTTTCACTTTTTAATATGGAGGGAAGCTAGCTCACTGAAGGCCTAGTGAAGATATTAATTTAAATATAGTACATTCTCTTTAGCCCTTATCTCTAAGGTGGTGGAATCTACATTGTTTACAATTTTCAAATTTCAGAACACACAGTGAGAATGAATAAGTGAAAGAATTGGAAGAGTTCTAAAGGAGTTTTCTGGAGGAAGAGAAATTTGTTTTAATTTTTACTCTATTACAAATGCGTATCTCTTGTGGAAACCACACATAAGCAAAAGGAAGAGAATAAAAATTACCTTTAATAATCATATTTTTAAACATTTTGCAATGTATATTTCTATCCATTCTCTGTGGGAAGAAGATACCTTAAACAATGGAATCTTAGTGAACATTCTGTTCTGTAATATGTATTTTCACTGATCAATATTTCATGACTATCTTTTCACACCACCACATGTGATTTTTTTCAATAGCATCCACTGAATGGATATACCATAATTTATTGAACCAATCGAGTATTGTTTGCCATTTGGGTTGTTTCTGACAAATTCATGGTCATAAACACCACTGTGATGAGCATACTTGTGGCAAAATCTTTGCGTATATCCACAATTATTTCCCCAGAATTAGTTCTCAGAAAGGGGAGTTGCTGCAAAGATGGGCAGGTAGATGTTTACAGCTTTGACACATGCATGCCAGTAGCATAATGTCCTTTCTGTATTATGGCAACGTTACAGTAAGAAGTATTCATGACACTTGTGTGAGATGGTAAGGCAGACTTTATTGAAGGAGGTCGTGATGACAGGTACAATGAGGACCTATCATCGGAGGGAGGGAGATTGGACTCAGCTCCAAATACAGCGTGGGCAAGCAGGAATGTACAGCCTTGGAGCCTGGTGGGGTCAGGAGTGAAAAACTACTGAGAGGAAACATCGGGGCCAGGGTTCTTGGCTAAAGCAACCAGACAGGATTTTTGCTGAAGATAGGCCAGTGTGAAGGGATACCACCTGGGGAGGATGGTGGGGAGTGAGGAAGCTGAACAGCAATGAAGGTGATCAGTCTGGGGTGGGGGAAATCTGGTTAAACTGGCCTAGCAGGATTCTTGCTAAAATTGGACAATTCAGAGCCAAACACAGAAGCCCAGAAGTCAGGCCTGCTTGGAAAAGAGCCTGAGTAGAGTCCAGTCAGTAAGAAAATTTGTGCCATCATTTACCAGGCTCTACAGTAACTTTTAAATTACAGTCCTCTCCATAAATCCTTATTTGTGTTAGGGCAGGACTGTGTGTACCTTGTTCCTCAACCAACAGCACCAAGATACCCAGCCAGCCCTGCTCCACCTCATGCCTGGAGCAGAGCTCATGACAACTTGCAGGGAAGTGCTGAGTATTCATGCCTATTTGAAGAGAGACAGTGGCCCAGGATGGAGGGAGAGGAAAGTGGAGAGTCGTTGTCTCAGACTCCTGGGTTCTGGTACAAGGTTTATCTCTTATAGACATGGCACCTTTGCAAACCCACCATTGCTTCTTTGATGCTCAATTTCCTAACAAAAGCAAATGAGCTAATTTAAAAAGAAGACTGAGGGCATTTCTGGATCTGCAAATGGGGGTCTTTTATTAAGGGATGGAAAGAGCTGGCTTGGGTGGTGAGCTGTAGCTGAGAGAAAGAAGCTGCAGTGAAGTTGGAGAAGTCTGCCTAGTGGATAAATCCCTTGAGAACATAAATGAGAACAGGCAGGTGAGGGTGGCAGTAGGACAGAAACTCTGGGAAGTCAGGCCACTGTGGTGGCTCTTGGAGGTCCTGACTGGTGGCACCTAAAGGTCCTGACTGGCTGGAGACCAGCTTCAAACTCCTGATGGGCACCTTCAAAAGGCAGATGGTTGATGGTTCTGAGTGGGGGCATTCCAGAAGCAGGTAATGGCCCATATCCAGGAGACCCAACAGTATGGGAGTGGGATTCATAGTGGAAACCCAGGCTGTTAGAGAGCTGGAGATCACAGGCTTAGCCTTGTTCTGTAGGGCCCTGGATTTGGATTCTCAGCAACAGGAAAGCTGGTATCCGTACTAGAACTAGGATTTGAAGAAGGGGCTTTTTCACACTGATCAGGAGGGGGCCAGCAACAGACTGCTGAGCTGTTGACCAGAAGCTCCTTAATTTACCCGAGGAGCTGGGATGAAGTAGTTAGAGTCAAGAAGTCTGGCGTTCACTATTCTTGACTCTAGTTGGCTTTTATAGAGATAGAGCCCAGAGCACTCTGAACATCCTTAAGGACTAACCCTCCTGAGCTCAAATACAAAAAGGAATTTAGAAATTCCATTTGTTTCTTTTAAGACCACTTCCTGTGTGAAACAACAGAAATGTAATTTTTGATGTGTTTTTTAAAAAGCATACAAACTCATCTCTGTTGCACAGTTTTAAATTGTTTTCATTTTTCAATTGTAAAATAAAACATACAGAAAGCAACACTAAACAAATCTATAGCTTAGTGAATTTTTATAAGGCAAACACTCGTGTTTCCATAGTATTGTACTTTGCCAGACACCTGAAAGTCCCTCCATTGACCCTGTCGCCATCACAGCCCTGCTCTTCTCAGCCTTTGTGGTAATCACTTGCTTTGTAGATTCATCACCTACGTGTACATTCGTCACTGCTAATTTTTCATCTTGCCCATTTAAAATACACACACAGTGGTGGCCTAAGTAGGTCTACAGTTGTTTGTATGTCAAAGAAACTCAGGTTGTGAGTATCACAATAGCTTCGTTAACTCAAAAGAACGTCTCATTGGCACAGCAAGCCTACTTTTCCCCACCCCTGTGTGTATATATATCTTGAAGTCGCTTTTAATAGCTGCAGCATCCCCTCCATCCCCCATCCCTTTCTTTTTCTTACACTTTTTCTGTGGAAGGAGCCAGGCATTTTTAATCTATAGAGTCCCACAAGTTTGTGGTGCTATGGAGCACGTTCCTCCGTCTTTTGTCTTTCCTACACATTAACAGCTGCATCCAGGGGCCTGACCAGACTCAAGGTTTATCTCTTTGGCAAGGTAACATGCTCGTCACGAGGACTCACATAACAGGGGGTTTTATGTGCTTTTGTTGAGAGTGGTGCTCAATGTCTAGATCCACCACTTCACTGGAGACTGCAAAATGTGTAATTCTAACTCAATAGCATTTTCACTTATTTTCTGGGACACATTTTTTTTTTAACTTTTATTGTTGTTGTATTACATCCATCCCCTTTTTGCTCCCCTCTGTCCCCCTCCCCACCCACCCATTCCCCCCAAAGTCAGTCTCTGGGACACATTTTTAAGGGGAGGCTTCCATTCATCTACCAGTTGGTTACTTGGCGGTGCAGTTCTTATAGGAAAGACAGAGTGCATATTCAGTGTAATCCTATACCCAATTTTCAAGGTAATAAATTGGCTTCCTGTCATTCTTAAAATGTAATCATTTACTTCTTTTTAAATAGTATTTTGAACTCATACACATGTCGGATGGATTTCAATCCATTGCTTGTTGGAGCTTCTTTGCTTGGCTCCTGGGTCTTTTCAGTATGACTCAAGAGGTTCTGGTCTGCCTTCCTATCTGGTATATGCAGACACTGCAGGCTTATATTGTGTATTTCCTGCCCCAGACCTGGAATCAACCATTTCCCCAAGAAGTCTGGTGTCTTTTCATGAGAAAATGTATTTCAGGACCACAATCAGAATCTTGCGGATGCTTATTCCTATTGGGTCAGTCATTGTTTCTAGCTTTCCTCAAACATGTAATAAGTGAGTGTGGAAGGGGAGGTATGTGTGATGAAATACTTCATGAAATTGAACTATTGCAGACTCAGATTCAAATTATAGAGTTTTTACCCAACTACTTTATTGCATTTGTATCTTCTTTATTCCAAATCAAGGGCTCTGGTTCTTCAAAACACTGAATTAGAATGAGAATATCCTATAATTATTCCAAGTGTCTCGGAATAGCAATAATAACACTTCCACTAACAATTATGACTACTAAACAGTTTAAATGTGTTATCTCTAGATTCTCTTCCCTCCCCTCAATTTTTATTATGTATTATATTTGTGTTATCAGAGCATATAGCCAATACATACAGTAACCTGTCCCTTCTTAACTCTCATTTAGTTCTATAGGTAGCTATATATTTAATATTCATTATCCTTATGCAGAAGCCAGTTTTGTCATTTTTGTTGCTGAAGATGTTCTCTAGTAGATTCCTTAGCAAGGGTTCATCTCATGGAAACAATATTCTCTGAATTCTTGTATATAATAACAGTTGAGCTTGTATGTGCTTTTTATACATGAAGTCAGTTTTGCTGGATATAAAATTCCAAGCTCACACTTAAAAAATATATATCATAAAGATGGCCATCAAAAATATCAGACTCCAGTTTCCTCTAGCATAAATATTGCTTTCAAAAGCATGTGACTCCTATTCTGCACTGATTGGATTTTCTTTTCCATATTTGTCCCTTTCTTGAAATCTTTTTCTTTTTTTCCTCATTTCTTTTTGATTTTTAAAAACTTTGTTGAATTTTTTACCTTCCATTCCCTTAAGTCGCCATTTATTTTATGAATTAGTTTTTGTGTTCCTTCTAGTTTAGTTTTCATTTCTATAATAATTCGTTAGGGTTATTTCAAATTTCTGCATCATTTTTAAGGCGTTTAGCTGATTTTGAAATAGTATACTACAGTTTTGATAGTTTTCTGAGCCCATTTTTCTGGCATTCCTTCATGATCTGTAGAGATGCTATTCTGCTCCTAATTATTTTTCTCTTCCTCCCTCCCTTGCTCCCCCTTCTTCCCTTCCTCCCTCCCTCCCTCCCTCCCTCTCTTTCTTTCTTTCCTTCTTTCTTTCTTTTTGTATAGCTCTGCATAACATTTTACCTACATGCACACCACCAGAGAGGCCCCTTCTTCCAATTCCCCTACCTCCCCTAGAGGGAAGTGGTGTTAGATGAAGGGTCTTATGCAAAATGTGACTCTTTATATGAATTTACTTGTTTTGAATTTTTTTCAGAGGAGAATTGCTTTATTTTGTTTTTCTAACTTAACAGTGCTTCCTCCTGTGGCTATTGGTGGGTCACGGCCATTGACTTGTATTTGGGGGTGGTTCATGGGGATACTTTGTCACCTAGTTTCATTGTAAACATTGCCTATGTGTTTTTGATTTTGTTTCTATGTTTGTTGTTGTTGTTGTTGTTGTTGTTTTCTCTGTGAGACATTGGGAAGAGGTCACTGCGGCTGCCCTCTTCCTAGAACCTGCCAGCCGGATTTTAGCTGCTGAAAGACAGGGCCCATTGAATTTTAGCTGCACTTCCTACCTCATCCAGTGTATCAGGGTCTCCATAGGTGTTTGCAGCATGGGAGGAGCCCACCCTCTAGCGGGAGCAGAGTATTTCTCCAATGCCTGTTATTTGGAGATAAGTTGTAAGTGTTGAGTTGGTTTTTAGAGGTCACAGCCTGCCACTTGGAACCAAGACCAGGATGGAAAGTAGTTGGGCAAGCTGTGGCTCCCAGTGCCTTGGTCTATTAAAGCACTTAAAATAGCAATAACTTATCTGCTTCTTTGCTTAGGTCCCTAATTAAAGCTGTTTTCAACCCAATAAACAGCCTCACCCTGGCTAATAAGGTTGGAAAACTCCTTGGTGGCCTCTTTCTTTGTCCTTTCAGGTTCAATGGCTCTAGGGTTAAGTTCCTGCTGCCTTCAGCAGGGCCACCCACTGAAACATTTAATAAGGAGAAGGGTATTGTTTCTGGGAGACTTAATTACAAGAGCCACTTCGTGCAGCCTTTTCTGAGACAACAGGCCTTTTGCACGGCTGTGCTGGGGGAAACTGTTGCCCAGACCCTGACTGCCTTAGCTGTGATGATTCATCCTCACAATGCTGGGTTTCTGCCTTGGCTCAGGGATCTGTTTCTAAAGTTACTGAACTTTTGTTTGAGAGACTTAGGACTTGTGGTTCTAAGTTTTCTCTTTCAGCCTTTTAGGCTGTCACTCCGTGTTGGTGGTGTGGCCGTGGGTGTGAAATAGGTAAACTCCCCCTTGAATCCCCTACTACGAGAAGCCCATTAGGTCCTGGGTTGGGGGGCACAGGCACACGAACCTATGTTTGTATTGTATTCAGATTTCTGAAGACTGGAGTCAAACTGCATGCAAGTGAAAACTGCTGCTGGGAGACCCACGGGACACATTTTAGGACTCATGCTTTGTCCCATTTTACCAGTCCTCCTCAAAAGTTACATGTGAAAGGTGTTTGACTCTTAGGTTAAATGTGCTTGGGAAGCTGTCTACTTAAAGTAACTCTTCAGAAAAATCCCTTTGTTAAGTTAGTACAACTTTTGTAATGTGAAAAGTATTTCCCTCATTTATCTCTTAAAATCTCAACTTTTCAACTTCACACCATTAGCCTTCAAGGCAAAAATCTGTTATTCCTTTCCCTTTTTTTTTTCCTACCTCGGTCTTTTCCCTTCATTTCCTGGAAAAGGAGATCGTTTCCTTCACATGAGATAAGCAGTTTTACTGTTTTACCTTTTTTGAATCTCTTGTTTGTGAAGAAATGGAGGAAAAAGATCTTCAGCTGGAGGAATGGCCTAAGGTTCCCATCTAGCTTTGTCCCACCTTGCTGTGAGGACTCAACAAGCTAGTTAACCTCTCTTAGCCTTACTTTTCTTACCTGTAAAATGGGTAGAAATAATTTGTGCATGACTTTGTTGCTGCTAGATTCATGTAATAACATATGTGAAGCACTTGGTGCCTGGCACAGTGTATGCAATGCCTCCAAAATTATGACCCTGAATTGGGAGTCCTTGTGCCAAAGGGAAACGCGTTGTGATATTTATTCTCACTCCCCGTGCCCCGACAAGTGACCTTCATTCCTTTCTCCTCCTGTACTTTTTAAGAATGTGTTTCTCCAAACACGTTTATTTACCGCCACTACAAACAAATCAGAGATGCCCATTCTCGGTGATACCATAAGCAAAGAAACCCAAGCCAGAGAGGTGGCTGTGCATCTTTAACAGCGTGGGTGGCACGATGGGGAGGGATCGCTGTGACATCGCTTGGCGCCTTTCCCACTTCTGAGGTTTCCATGCCTCAACTGGTTTCTCTTCTTGTATGCGATGGGCTCCTAGACATGACTCGTAGCCAAGCCCGCCCCTTAGAGCCCAGGATCCACGTAGAAACCCCTCCTCTCTCCTCCCCTGCTCCAGTGGGGGCCTTTTTGCAAAATGTTGTTCGAGATACTGGCAAATGAAGCTCAGGCACGCGCGTCCTGATCTGTCTCCTGGCCTCCTGGCCTGTCCTTTTTCCTCCATGGCAAATTTTAAACACAGTTCCCTCCACCACCCTATGCTGTCCCTGCTGTCCCCCACCCCTCCTGGCCCCCAACGCTTGTTCTGTCCCTGCCACTGCCTCTCTCTCCCCAGTACACTCAGCTTCATTGCTGCTTAAATGTCAGTTTTGAAACAACAGAAGGACATGCTGTTTTTGTGGCATCTCGGGGAAAATTTTTTTTTGATCCATTTGGTGTTAAGAGCACGCACAAGAAATATATTCAGGGACCCGCGCCAGCCTCTTTCACTGGGTGGTTCACATTTGGTGGTTGGTGATATATTAGGCACAACACGCCACCCACCCCCCAAGAAATGAGAAATGCCCCTTCTCCACTTATCTGTTTCCTTCTTCCCTAGATTTCTTTGTCTCGCAGATCAGCCCATATTTGCATCATAGCAGCTCCTGATTTATTTTCAAGCTGAGGATCCGTCTTGATCCGGCCCCTTCTCGAGGGTATTGAACCAAGTTCTCAGGAAAACTGAGGGAACACGGCCAAGTCTGGCTTCTGTCTCTGGGTTGTAAGGTGGAGGAAAAGGCGTGAGGCACTCGGTTCCCCACTTGACCCACAGGGCAGGTAGCATGTGAGAGGGGCCTGTCAGATGGCCTCCCTTCTGAACCGGAACTAAGAACTGAGGGACCCTTTGTTCTTTATCTGTCTTTTTCCTCCAGGCCCTTCCATGTTCCATCTGTGATTATATATATTCACACATTATTATTCCCCTTGGACTAGAAGCTCTTTAGGGCAAGATCCATGGCTGATTCATGTTTGAGTCCCTCCAGCATCTACAGCAGGACCCTGTAGAGGCTACACATTTGCAGAAAGCCAGAGCATGCACTTACTCAACAGGGTGTGCGGGGAGGGAGCAGAGAGAAGTCCCTTGTCTTCGGGACTCCTTCCTGTGCATAGGCTTGTAACATCATTTTAAAACCCAGGAACTCTTTGCTTATTACAGAATGTCCAGATGAGCAATTAAGTTATGAAATAGAATTTTAATTAGCTTGTTGTTCTGGCCAAATTAGGATTGCAATTTAGCGACTGGGCTCATCCCTGCCCAGTGGAATTACTCAGTTTTTAGGACATTGGGGCTCTGAATTTAGTTAACTTGCAATCAATCCATGAACACCCAAAGTGGGAGATTTGCTACTTTTCAGAATCATCAAAGCAAGCTTCTCAAGCCTTGAATGTACCATAGGACCCATCATGCAAGAGTAGTTTGAGAGATTCTGTTAGGTCTCACCTGGTAGACCTCCATTCCAGTTTCTAGGCTGGGTCTGCCATTCACTTTTAGCTCCTAAGAAGAAAATTGTCAGGCACTTAACAGCTGCTTCCCCACTTGCCTTTTAGACATTGTACGAGCTTGGAGGAAATGAGAAATAGCTCAATTTCCACACACACACACACCCCAAGAGTTCTTGTTCTCATGACTTGTTTTGACATTCCATTTGACAGAATGCTGACAACTTGAGGTTTGCAGCCTGAGTGACCATCTTAAAAAGTATTCTGTGTCTTCACTGACTTTGGCTAGACCTTCACTGATGGGTCATCTGGGCAGAGTTCAATCCAGCTACCAATGGGTTGCCAGCCATCACCTACGCTACCTAGAATCCAACCAAAATGCCTAGGAGACATTACCTCCCTCCAACTTTGTTTTGAGAAATGCCTTGGCTATAGACACACGGAGGTGTCGATATCATGTGTGTAGGCCCTTGCTCACCCGTGGGTTCTTCTTCCTGAAATATCATTCATCCATCCTGCCTTAAAACTCAGCTGGAGGTAGGCTCATTCTGTAATGTGGCTCTGTGTTGAAGAACATGCTTCAGCCTCTCTTTATCTGCCTTTACCTCACCTTCAAATTCCTCACTGCAGCTGACCTTTGCTAGACAGCTAGGGAGCAAAATTAGAAGCATTTCTCTGGGCTGACTTCCAAGGCCCTTCCTGATTTTCTAAGAAGCAACGCCCCCCAACAAAATAAATAAGAAGAAGAAAGAAAAAAAGAAAGAAAGAAAAAGTAACAAGTAGAGATTGGAAAAAGCAAACTTTCAGCTAATTATCATCTTTTTTTTCCCCCTCTGAGCTCAGAGTACTGTTCTTAATTTCCTGACCAGCTTGTGCCCCTCCCCCGCTCCCTCCGAGCATCTGTGGTGGCTTCAAATTGAACTGCATACCTGCTGCTCCGAATTTCCAACATACCATACCAGTTGGTTTGCCAAACAGCGAACTGCCAGCCATCTGCCATCCCAAGTCAGAATTTACATTGTTTCATCTTAAAATAACGCCTCCGGAATAGCAAGCCACTCTATGCATCAGGTTTTAAAATTGACAATCAGCCAGAACTAAAAACAAATACCAAATGGGCATAAAAAAAGAACTTGGGGAAGGGGCCGGCATTTGACGGAGAGTTTATTCTTCAGCATTTTTACCTGATCCTTCCACCAAAATAGCCATGCCATTTAATTTTATCTGCCATAGCAGGAACTGCTTACAGACTAAGAACATGAACTTTTTACTTGCCTGGCTCTAGATGGAAGAGGAGCGGGACCCTGGGGCTGCAGCCGCTGTCCAGGGGCTCAGGGAGAACGGATGTCTTTGTAACCCCTAGCTACAGAAGACCTGTCTTAACCTCATCTCCTTGGGCTTCTTGGTTGCTCCTGCGAGAAGGCTGAGATGCATGAAGGTGGCATGCTTGGTCCAAGGTCACATGCTCGTTAATGGAAGAATAAGGATGAACCCAGAACTCCTGGCTCCCAGGCATAGCCTGCTGTCACCTCCTTCCTCCCTGTCTTGACTCGTCATTATGGATGACTAGCTTAGCCCTTATCCAACGGTAGCCACCTTTTGTGCCCTGTTTTCCCGCTGCTTCAGGACAGACAGGAGAGAAAGGATTTCTGCAAGGTTTGGGGAACACCTGGGGCCCTGTGATGCTGGCCTTGTGGAAGACCAACCATTGAGTCTGGATGGCTTTCCGGAGCAGATGGGCTCGAAGGAGGTTTTCTTTATTTATTTTTTATTTTTTTAAGACAGAAAGAGGAGAGGTTTTATGTTTCTTTTAGGAAAGCTGTTCTAGGCGAAGGCAGCTTGGGGAAAAGTGTGAAGTTATGAGTGGGCAGAGGAAGCAAAGGGCTCTAAATTTATACCAAAGCCACCTGTGCCGTGGGCATGCCAGCCTGAGCTGAGAAGACACAGGACTGCTGATGCCTTACCTGTCTGGGGCTGGGTAGGACAGTGGGTGACCCTGGAGCCCAGCCTTCTGCAGCCTCTTTGGAATTCTCCTGGAGCTGATGGTGGGGAGAGTGGTAGGCATCACCCCTATATGGACTTAGATATCCGGGGGTCCAGGTGAGCTGCCTGCTCAGCCCGGACTCATGTGAGTGTCAGAGATGGGAACTCTGGTTGCAGTGGGGTTGTTGGCTTTGGGCCAAAGGGTGGCATCTCCTGGAAGTCTCCTCTCAACCCTAGCTAGACCCAAGGGCCCATTTCCTGTGCTCCCTCAGGCCACTGCCTGTATGTAACTAACACACCTGCCCCCCTAGCCAGTCTTAGTTGCTTGAACTGTCTGGTCATCCTACTCATTGGCTGGGTCCTAGGCACCATTCATACGTACTCAACTCAGGCTTACTTGCGAGGGGATCCATGAACTCATTCAGAACTTAATGTCTGTGTTGATCAGTAGGCCCAGTTTTGCAGTATCTCATCTATGAAAGCTGCTTTTGATTTACCCGAACTCTTCTGATTTTATTGTGTTCCACTTAGCATTATTGTTACTAGCTTATATACTGTACGTTCTCCTCTGATACTATGTGATTTCGTTTATTGATAGCAATCCTGGGAAGTCATTGTTATTGTTATAGAGGGGAGCCGACCAAGGCGCAGAGGAGTTGATATTCCCCAAGTCACACGTGAAGCCAGCCCCAGGGGCAGCCTGGCCATGGGAGCCTGACAGAGCTCCTTTTAGATGAACCCCGCTGCTGTGCACCTGGTACTGGTGAGGCCTCACTGTGCTCCTGCGCATTGGAGCATCGTGTCCCATCCTGGGACAGCCTGAAATGCCCTGACACTCACAGCACACCTGGGAGAGGGGACTAAGATCAGAGTGGCTTGTGAGGAAGGCTCGAGAAAGAGGTTCTTCTCAGCCTGAGGAGATGACACTGAAGTGGGGTGTGAGGCTGCATTCAAGATTCTTCCAGTCAAGATGGAGGTGTAGTAGACAGGCTTCACCTCCTTGCACAACCATGGAAAGAATTACACCCAGATTTCAAAAATAAATAATAAGCAGAACTCTCGGAAGATCAAGCTATATAGAAGTCTGACAGCCCAGGATTTAAAGAAGCCGCATTCATCCAGACAAGAAGGAGGGGTGGAGTCATGGAGATGGAGCAGAGAGGTGGTGTGGCTTGGACATGCGGTGGCGATAGAATGGGTGGTCCCACATTCACATGTGGTGGATAAAAATCGAGAGGGACACGCTGGGAGCAAGCGATCCCTTCCCCAGGCCAGACCAAACAACCCAGGGTTCCTCTGCTTGTAGAAACCAGTGGGGATTGGGGTGGCAGAAAAAAACTGTCAGATTTTCACCACTTAAAGGGCCTGCGTGGTCTTAGAATGTTTGTAAACCCCAGAGCAAACCCCAGGGCAGCAACCGAAAGGGCACCAGTCCCACAGGGGAAGCAGGGGAAGTGGCTGGAAATGGGGGCAGTGCCAGGCAAATCGCCAGAAGCCAGGCGACAGCACTGTCCCCTCTCAGAGCCCCCATCACAAACAGCCACCAAGCAGTGATACAGGGGGCCCTGCCCCGGCAACTGCCTAAGGCTCCGCCCCACACGGTTTACCCACACATGTTGCTACATAGGCCATGCTACTAAGACAGGGAGTAAAAGCAGTTCTACCTAATACACAAAAACAAACACAGGGAACCTGCCCAGTCGAGAAGGCAAAGAAATATGGCCCAAATGAAAGAACAGAACAAAACCCCAGGAAAAGAACTAAACAAAGAGGAGATAGCCAACCTATCAGACGCAGAATTTAAAACATTGATGATCAAGATGCTCAGAGAACTCACAGAGTATGGCAAAACACAAAGGAAGAAATGAAGATTACACAAAGTAAAACAAAGAAAAATATGCAGTGAACCAAGAGTGAAGGAAAGGAATCTGGGAGTCAAATCGATGGTTTGGAACAACCAAGAGAAACAAACTTTCAACCAGAATAGAAAGAAAAACCAAAATGCAGAAGAAAATGAGGTGAGGATTGGGACCCCTGGGACAACTTTAAACATACCAACATCCAAACCCTACAGGTGCCAGAAGGAGATGAGGAAGAACAAAAATTTGAAAACGTATTTGGTAAAATAATGAAAGAAAACTTCCCTAATTTGGTGAAGGAAATAGACATACAAGTCCAGGAAGTACAGAGTCCCAAACAAGTTGGACCCAAAGAGGACCACACCAAGACACAGCATAATGAAAATGCCAAAGATTAAAGATAAAAAGAGAATCTTACAAGCAGCAAGAAAAAAGCAGGGTTACCTACAAAGTAGTTCTCATGTGACTGTCAGCTGATTTCTCTAAAGAAACTTTGCAGGCAGGAAAGGACTGGCAAGAAGTATTCACAGTGATGAAAAGCAAGGGCCTACAACCTAGATTACTCTGTCCAGCAAAGCTATCATTTAGAATGGAAGGGCAGATAAAGTGCTTCCCAAACAAGGTAAAGTTAATGGAATTTATCATTAACAATCCCTTATTACATGAAATGTTAAAGGGACTTATTTAAGAAAAACAAGATCAAAACTATGAACATTAAACAACAAACTCACAACTATCAATAACAGAATCTAAAAAACAAAAACAAACTAAGCAAACAACCAGAACAGGAACAGAATCGTAGGTATAGGAATCATTGAGAGGGTTATCAACTGGGATGGGGGATGGGGAGAAAGGGGAAAATGGTGCAGGGATTAAGAAGGATAATTGGAGGCCCTGGCTGGTAGCTCAGTGGATAAGGCACCGGCCTGTGAACCCCAAGGTCACTGGTTCGATTCCCCAGCCAGGGCACATAACTAGGTTGCAAGCTAGGTCTCCAGCCAGGCCCTTAGCTGGAGGCAGGTGAAAGGCAACCATACATTGATGTCTCTCTCCCTCTCTCCCTTCCCCTCTCTCTGGAAATAATAAATAAAATCTTTTAAAATAAATAAATAAATAAAATTCTTTTAAAAAGGATAATTGATAGGTACAAAATAGACAGGGCCATGTTAAGACTAGTAAAGGAAATGGAGAAGCCAAAGAATTGACATGCACAACCCATGGACATGAACTAAGTGGGGTAGGTTGCTGGAAGGAAGGAGGGTACTGGGCAGAAGGAGCAAAGGGGGAAAAAATTGGGACAACTGTAACAGCATAATCCATAAAATATACTTTAAAAATTCTGCTGGGCTGTCATTGGAAACGAGGGGACAGGAGAAGACTCAGGGTAAACGTGGCAATGAGGTGGATGCCAACCCCTGAGAAAGTATTTCCAAGTGAACAGCTGCCCAACACTAAGTTCCCTGACTTTCAAAAGAGTGAGCGCCCTGCACGGTGAGATCGGAGTATCTCACCATGTATCATGAAGCAGGGCCTCACTAATACCGAGCTTAATACAAGCAGGCCTTAAAATGTTCATTTCAACTCCAAAATTCCTTAGTTCTGTATTCTTAGTTTAGTACCTAAAACAATGGTGATTATGAACAAACATTGTTAAAGCTTAAAATAGTCCTAACTCATTTTTACAGAATGAGTCATGTTAAGGCCTCCTTCCTCCCCTTGCTTTAAACATCCCACCAGAAGAATCTCAATGTTCTTAAAGAAACTGAAACTTTAAAACAAGATTAAACGCAGCTCGATCATTTAATTTCCATCAAGGTGTTTTCCTTTGCAAAATTGGAAAATGAACTTGCGCTCCCCCCACCAGGGACTGTAGACATTTATCAGTAGAATTCTGGAGGGAAGGCTGCACACAGAGGGGCTGAAGAGGGTACCACTGAGGGCCAAAGCCACCGGGATTGCTTCTGGATGTGAGTTTAAAACTCTGCCTAGCTATCTGCACAAGTGCTGTTGCAAGATGCATTGTTCTGGGATGAAAGATAAAAAAGCTCCTTTATAAAAAGCAGTTGTGAGACAGTTTGTATCTGACCCTGAGATAGCGTCGTTACTAAGGGAACCAAAGAGAGAGAGATTATATTTAAACGAGCTGACATCTCAAGATTCCGCTGGGCAGGAGGGCTGTTTCTCCCCCAAGAAAGAGTGGAAGGAACATCGCTTTCTTCCATGTAATAAATGGATTCGTGGCATGTGCTGCCCACTTGTGCCTGTACCTGTCTGTCACTGCTTTTCCCTTCTGCCTGAAAGATGGGACAGTCAGTTTCTGAAGAACCTTCTAGCTCCCCTAAGAGTCAGAAAAGCAAGCCGAGTCTTTCCCTCTAGCTGTCTGTGTCAAGAGCTTAGTAGGAACATAGCATTCTGATGGTTATAGGGCACAGCTGTACCAACAAGGACACCACCCCCCACAGGTCTGTTGAAACAATGGGCTTGAAGTTCAAAAACTAAAAGAATATCAGGATCCAGGTTCAGGGTTCTTAGTGAATTTGAAATAAACTCTGCATTCAGTTCAGTAGGGGAAACAATTGTATTAAGTAGTGATGGAGAAATTGAGAATAAATAGTTGAGGTCAAGTTTATAACAGTTTAATGATACTTTATATAAAGTATTAAAAACTACATCATTTTTAAAATGCTGTTGAAATGTAGCTCTTTTCTTCCTTATTTTTTTAAGAAGGAAAAAAGATTCTTCCTAGTTAAACGTATTGTAGACATCTTATTTGAATACAGCATGATGTGACACTACTGCCACCTAATGGTAGAGTGTCTTAATTGCAGACCAAGTACCTAAAACAAGCAGACACTAAAAATTTCAATACTAAATATAATTACAGCAAATGGAATGCCACCTACGAAGTCTGATCTTATATACAGTATGTAAATCACTGGCAGGCACAAGTAAGAGGATGTCACCTTTTGAGCATTTCCTACCTTTGACTTATGGTACTTTATGCTTTAAAAAAAAAAGTCCATCTGAAACTGAGGAAAGGTAGAATTACGGACTTTTTTTTACAGGATTTACAATATATCAACATTTGATTTTAGAATAGAAAGCTATTGCTAAAATGGGGTATAGGTTAAAATAACTATTAATATGTCTTAGTCATCCTACTTGAGCATTATTGATAGTTCAATAATTTATTCAACTTAATTAGGGTCAATTCATCACAAAGTCATTTTAAAAAGTCATAGGAAAAACTAGATTCATGGGAATTATTCATAAATTTTATAGGTTTAAAATCATCTAAACAGGAATAGCAGATAAAGGAGGAAGAGTCATTCATTCATTCTCCTACAGGTTATGAAATTATGAGCTCATAACTGAACAGTCCACTCAGGTGGAGAGTTGGCATGTATGTTCTATACTTGTTTAAGAAGAAACTTGGTGTTGAGTCCTCTGTAAGGGTAGATGGGGACACCTTTAGAAACTTTGCGTTTTCATTGTTTTTGCGTTCTGGTTTAGTAATAGCCAACGTTTGTATTATACTTTGCAGCTGCAAAAAGCTTTCACATGTTGCTTTTATTCTCCCCACCACCAGATAATTAGCACCTTTGTTTTACAGCCAAGAAAGCCGTTATGTTCCTAGAAATAAAATGACTTGCCCAAGATCACGTAACCAGTGGCAAAGGCAGGGGTGTGAATCTGGATTTCCTGGCTTAAATTGTATGTTCCTTCTACCACATGTCCCTGCTTTCCAAGAGAAGATAGGCATTGTTCCTCCAGATGGAATTTCTGGAATCTGTTACCCGTGTGAGCATCACATTCTTGTGGTCAAAGACATAGCAAGTCGGGAGACTCATCCAATGTCTGAGGCTTCTTAGGAACGAGATCTCTTACTGCAACTGTTAGCTGCACTCTGCTTTTAGGAAAATGCCAGTTCTTATTTGTTTACTCATTTGCGAATCCAACAACAACGAGAGTGTCGCCTGCTCTAGCAGCTCAGAGAATAAAGGCCTGAGGGGACCCCGGTTTGATGACCTGTAAAATGCCTCTCCTTTGTTCAGAACCCTTTTTCTCTTTTTCATCTGCCAGCTCCAGTCCACATTCTGTACCTAAAATACCAGGGGAATTGCTTGTCAGAGTGAGCAACCAGAAGGAAAACATACTTGGTAAAAATACCTCATGGTTCTTCACCCACGAGGTTTCGCTGGTCAGCCCGGGGACTGGTGTGTGGGTCTCATCCTCTGCCAAATGAGCCAGTCAACATGGGAACATTTTTTGAGCAAATACTTGTCCGCGTTGCCATGGAGAAATGAAGGGGCTGGCACATTGTTCTGGGGTGTGCTGTCACCCGGCCACGCGAGCAACACACACCGGCTTGTCATGAGCACATGTATCTTCAGTATGATCCGAGCCTCCTCTCCAAAATGCTAATCCTTCTCTGACTCTGGCCCTTCTTAAAAATGCAGATCTTTTGCCAACCTGGACAGGTCACAACCCCCTAGGGACATTTTCAGCCATGTTTTTGCGCTACACCCTCGGTGCAACTCCAATTAAGAAGCAGGACTTTCTGTGTCATGATAGGTGATTGATAAAAACTTAGTTCAGCGGTATTTTTAGGGCATATAAGATCAGGTAGGAGATAAATACCAGAAAGCACTTGAAAGCCAGAAAGGAAGTGCTCGACCATCTCAGCCTTTAGAGGGGGTCCGGATTTAACACTAGGGGAGCCCATGTGCAATGCATTGTGGGAGAAACCTGCTTCCATGGACCCTCCTTCATGTTGGACATGAAAGTGTGTCGTCAGCCCCAAACCTTGACTGGCCAGCATCTCGATCTGCCATTTCCCTGACCCCACACGTGACCATTGCAGGATTAACAAAGGTCTTTCTCAGATGGTCCCATATGCTGAGAGTGGCATAATTATGTGTCTTATTCTCAGCATTTTGCTTGAGCGGAAGCAAGTAGCAGAAAGGGAAATATTCTTACCAGTTGAGAAGGGAGAAGAGGACATTGGTCCCCCGGCCAAGTTAGCATTTGGACTCCTGAGCATGGCCTGCAAGGCTGCCCATATTTGCCAACCCCTTTTCCGTCTACCCGGAGCACCTGTGTTTGCTTTGCTACCTCTGTGCGTGTGCGCACAGCGCTTCCTGTGCTTTGGAAAGGCACTGCGAGCTGCTCTCACCCAGGCAGGGGGTCCCAGCGCCTCCCACCCCCCACCTCCAGCACAGCTCAGGGCTTTCTCCCTGGGTGTCACCGGCCCTGCTGGGCAGCGGCTGCTGGAGGAGCCAGAGGGGTCCAATTAGGAATTAAGAAATTGACTATTACAATCACAGGCCTCATTGAGTTGAAAGTGTTTAGAGTAATTTTGCAAGTGAACTCCATGGAGATTATTTTCACCATGCTTGCAAATAAGGAAATAAGGCACCCAGATTCTTTATGCAGGCATAGAGTTTTGCCGTGACAATAACCTTGTATTAATACATATACCACTGTATTTGATTTTGCCCCCTACAACAATGTTACAAGGTAAGTAGGGCAAGTGCTGTTCTCCCTCTTTCTAGATATCTAAACGGAATCCCCGAGAATCTGACTTGTATACAGCTGCTGTGTTCCCAGTGACAGAAATGATCCGGCTGACACGAATCTGCTCCCCTCCCCCCTCTCTCCCTGGATGTGAACAAAGGGAGTAAGCCTATAATTAGACAAAGAAGAGATATGAAAAACCATAACAATGCTGAATGATGCGAGGCAGACGGCAGGCGCTACAGGGTTGCAAGAGAAGAATGGAATAGTCAAGAAACGCTAATTAAAATAATGGCCCCCACTGCCATTTTCGAGGGTTTCAAAGTTGAGGTAGACAGCTAAAACTCTTTAGAAGCTCCAATAAACTTAAAAATAGGGTTTCCTGCAAAGATTTGACTGTGTGCCAGCCGCTGTGCTGAGGGTTGACAGGCATCGTTTTAGTTAGTCCCCAGTCCAGTCCATGAGGCAGAGACTGTGGTTGTCATTTTCCAGAGTCAACCAAGGGCTGGAAAATTGTAGGTAAAATTGTAGGTAAATTGTCCGCAGTGACCTGGTGAGCTGGGCACCGTGGCTCAAACCCAGGTCTGCCTGAATACTTTTGACACGGCACTGTCCCGCCACGGTGCTGGACTTCGGTGGAAGAAACGGGCAGGAACTCGACCCTGACTGGGGTCAAGATGGGCCCCTCTGGGGAGAGCAGGCACAGTGCTCCAGGAAGGCAGCCGGCGCCACTGGGGGCCCACAGAGTGTTTGGAGGGCTCCCAGCAGGTAGGTGCAGGACAAGAGGCGGGGTGTATGTAGATACCGCTGGAGCGAAGCCCCGGCTGTGGGGTCCGTGTTGCAGCCACTGGCTTTCAGAATCCAGGAAAAAACCCTGAGCCAGACCCGAGGGCAGGTGCATGACCCGCTGCCACGTTAGCATCCTTCAGGGGGTGTTCACCCTCCCCCAGCGCACTGCACACCTCGCTCCTGGCCGGTGTGCAAGCGCAGGGAGCACCAGTGGCGAAGGTTCCCCTGCTATCAGGCTGATTGATGGAGAAGTCAAGCCTCCTTCTGTTCAGTGCGGGGAGCTGATGGGCTTTTGTTCCTCAGGCCAAATTCCTAGGATCCTTTTGGTCCCAGAATACTTTGCCCGTGGAGTTGTTGATAAGAAAGTACCGAAGCGAACTCATAGGCTATAACGTGGGGATTAGGGATAGAGACAGTATGGAGGAAAGTAGCGATTCTCCTAAATCCGGGGCCTCGTGGTGTGGGATCGGTGGGATGGGGAGAGCCCTGTCCTGCCCCTGTGCTGGGTCAGGGATGAGAGGAGCAACCATTAGTTTAGCAAATTCTGGGCCCCAGGCCCCAGGCTCAGGGCTTTGCATATACGTCTTACCGGAAGTCTATTACGGAGGTGTTAGAAGCCTCATTTACAGATGAATAAAGCCCCAGAACTATTAAGTAACTTGTCGGGGTCTTACGTGGTAAATGATAAGTAAAGTGGCCATGCAGATCTCCCCGAGCTCTCCCGCTGTACACGGGCAGGGGCGGATCGTGAGGATGTAGCTGTCGAGGTTAAGGGTCTTTGCTTTGAAACATTCAGAGAGATTTACAGTTTGCCTTTCTCCTTAATTTTTGCTTTTGAAATCTTGTCTGTTTGAATTGAGAGACTTTTGAAATAGGCTTGTTTAGCCACCTCTCCGCTTCTCCTCTGCTTTTTCCTGTCTTTCTGCATCTTCCCTTCTCCTTATCCCAAATAAATTTCGGAGAAAATTTAGCATCAGCTCTGCGGCAGCCTGACCTCTTGCTAGGTGTACCCTGATCCGGGGTTGCTGGCCCTGTGCACCACCTCTGCCGTGGGGCTGGATCTTTGGCCCTGGAGGTAGGTGCAAAGCTTCCTGTTTGGGGTCCTATCATAAATGTTCTTGCCAACCTGAATTCACATGTTTCTCTCTGAAGGCCCCAGGGCATGATATCTTGTGGGGCTTCTGGTTCTGTGGATGACTCAGGAGGAACTGACTGTTTGGGGAAGCAGAGTCCCAGGGCAGGCTGTCCCCCACAACGGGCATTGGCAGGGAGTAGAGGATGAACGGGAGGTGCCCGTTAGCCGGCAGCAGCTCCCTGCGCTTCAGGTTTTCCAGAACGTCAGCCCATTGATAAATACGGCCTCAAGCTCACTTCCGTCTTCGCCTGCCAAAGGTCAGTCCACTCACGGGGACAGGGGAACACACGCAGCACACCCTGCCGCTGCCTGCCACCCGAGAAGACCGACACTGAAGCTGAGTTATCAGGGCTTTGCACAAATGTCAGGTCACATCATTCCTGTTCTTGTACCTGTGGTTGTGTCAGCTTGGCCACTCCGTGGGAGGGACGTTCCCCTCCCTTCTTTGCCCTGGAATGGAATTGAGTGTTAGGTTAATAACATCGTCTGTATATTGGGGGTTTCTGTGTGAACTTTCAGATGGGGTTGGTTATTAATGCGGGTTCCTAAGTCATAGTGGTGCCTCCCTCCCACACCAGATTAAGGACTTTCATCTGAAGGGCCTTGGAAAGATTTCATCTTCCTGGAACTTGACTCGATTTGGTCAGGTTTCTATCAGTGACATCCTTTTCTGGATTGCAGACTTACATTTCTGACAGCCTAAGCAGCTCATTGCTGCTTAGCAGAGAGATCATCTATTCCTTCAGCGGAACCATTTGGCAAGCATTAGCGCAGCTCGTGCACATGAAATGATGTATTCCTGAGGGTGCTGGTGTCTCCGGCGTGTTCTCTGAGGAACCTCGTGGCCCTTGCACTCACAATCCAAGGAGGAATAGCAAAAGCCACTTGGATTGCTTGACTGCAAGACATCCTCAGTACCACACCACATTTCTAGTCAAGTACAGAGGAAGAAAATGCCGAATGAGAGGCAAAATAGCACAGTGTTCAAGCCATGCATTCTGCTCTATATTGGCTGGGCTAGAATCTCTGCTCTGTGGCGCTGTGTCCGGGTGGGCAGGTGGGCACGGCCCACCCATCTCCACCCCGTCTCCGTTTCTCAGTCCTACAATAAGGATAATGATAGTACCTGCTTCCTAGGGTTTCGTGTATAATAAAGTGTTATTACATGTAAATTACAGAATGGTGCCTGATAGCTACTATTAAGCCCTTGGAACGCCAAGGAAATCCTATTTTTACCTTTATTGGGGTTTTTAAGCCACAATTTCAGTGTGGATTAGTTTTGAGTTTGAGTCGTCGGCTCTTGTAACGGCAAACATTCAACGTGCACATCCAGTGAACTGGCGAATGCTAAAGGCTGGTGAATACGAAAATCAGCTGAAGTCCTTTTTTCAAAGCCAGCTTAGTCTAGTGCATGGAGGTGTTCCTGGGGATGGTCAGCCCACATGTAGGTGCCTGCTTCGCTGTATCATTGTACTTCGGTTAAAAAAAAAAAAAAAAGAATGTGCCTGAAACTTTCAAAAAAGAACTGAGTCTTAGCCCAGATTCATGCCCTCTGTGCCCTTGGGGAGCCAGTCCAGCTTTCTGGGTCTGACTCGGGCTCCAAGTCTGTATAATGCAGCTCCACCTGCAGCGGCCGGTGGGGTCGTGGCAGGCCACCTCACTGAAAGTGATGGTCACAAGGTTGGGGCTCTTGTGATGGTTTTTGTGTTGTTTTTTGTTTTGGCTTTTTTTTTTTTTAATTTGTTTGTTTGTTTGTTGCAATAATTCACCTATTTTACAGGTGGACTTGGCCAGGATGGTAAAACCCAGGCCAGTTTGCCTGCATGATTTTACGTTAATTGCATTTGACATTTTTCGGTTGGCAGAAATCCCAAACCTGAAGGTGGCCTGAATCCTCTTTCAGCGGATTTCTGCCAGTATTTCTGTGGGGCGTACGACATGAAGCACAGTTTGACCTATTAAGAACCTGATCCTTTACTATTACTGGTAGCAATCTTTTTGCCCTGGCAAATCTTGATTCTTTGTTCACTTTGGCAAATGCTTATTATGAGAACAGTACCTGACTCTACTAGAAGGCGTAGCTTCTTTGTATCAACAGCCTTCAGGTGGGTGAGAAAGGGCCATAGGAGTGGATACAATAGAGGGTGTAGATATTTTTTAACTACAAATAGACTCTGCATTTCCGGCCTTTTGCTTTTGGGTCTGCCCGGTTCCTGGAGACCGCTGGAAGCTCAGCGAGGGGCCGGAGGCGGTGTGTGTGCCTTTCGGAGCACCCAGCGGACTAATTTCAGGCTCTGAAATCAGGTTCGACCCTCTGCTGGGTCTCTCCTGGCTGCTTTAATCACAGCAAATTCACAGGGACAATTCCTGCTGGGAAAACGCTTTTTCAAAGGAGGGTCATAAATACCAAAGTGCTGGTCCTAGAGCGGGCACCGGTCCCCCAGGGACAGCCAGCTGGGAGCTGCCCTGCACAGACCCCCACGCCCATCAGGAAGACATTTCCTGGCAGTGCCAGTGCCCGTGGTCCAGGAGGGTCCTAGTTGGAGCTCAGACGGTGGCAGCAGGCATGTGACCCACCCACTGGGAGCGCTGGCTGTGGCACAGCAGCTTCTAATCAGAGACACCTGCTCAGGGTGAATGGCTGTGGGTGGCCAGGCCAGCAGATGTCTTTATCAGTGACTGAAAGTTGGCAGAGGTGCTCTGCCTGCTCCTGAGAGTGCCCGGCATTGGAAGGGAAAGCTCGACAGCCTCTGAGCCCAGAGCTCTGGGTTTAAGTTCAGCCCACCAAGGCCAGCTGTGTGGCTCCCCACTCTGGGCCTTAGTTTCTTCACACTAGAGAGCTGGCAGTGAGGTTAGATCACCCACAGGTCCCTCTGCCACTCGGGGACCTGGGCAGGAGCAGACTGGGGAGAGCAGTCGCTCAGGGGGGTTTCCTTGAGCAGGCAGCTGCCCTGAAGGAACGTCTACTGGGGAGCCCTGCAGTCTGGCCCCAGGGCTCCCCAGAAACTAGGAGAGCTGTGGCTCACCTGCTGGTCATGATCCCTCCATCACTGGGAGCAGAGAGGAGGGTCCCCATCAGGACAGCCACCCCAGAGACCTTGCCGAGTTGGTGGTCCTGGCTGTGAACAGGTCGAGGTGCCTGGGCTTACCTGTCCTTCAGAACACAGGAAGGCATTGTCACCTGGGCTGGACTCACCATGCTGGCAGGCACTCAACAGTTCACAGTCCACACTTCCCCAGAGACCTCCAACCAGCCCAGTGTTTCTCAAAGGATGGGCCCAGGGGCACCAGCATCATCTGGGAACTTGTCCCAAAAAACCCAAACAAACTCTCGAGCCATGCCTCAGACCTACTGATGCAGAAACCCTGAGACAGTCTGCCCTTTGGAACCTCTGTACCAGGCACCCTGGCTGGTGGCTCAGTGGATAAGGTGCCGGCCTGTGAACCCAAAGGTTGCCAGTTCGATTCCCAGCCAGGGCACGTAAACAGGTTGCAAGCCAGGTCTCCAGCCAGATCTGTAGCTGGAGGCAGGTGAAAGGCAACCACATACATTGATGTTTCTCTCCCTCTTTGCCTCTCTCCCTTCACCTCTGTCTAAAAAATAAATAAAATCTTTAAAAATAAAAAAAGAAAGCACCGCTAGACCAGCCTGCCCCTATACATGGAGACCATTGTCTGTACATCTCTTATTTGAAACTGCACTTCATTACGAAGGCAACAGCACAACCATAAAGATACTTGGAACAATTACCCATAGCCCTGCTGCCCCATCGCAATGACTGTTTGCATCTTCCTGGGCTCTCTTCCAGGCTTTGTTGATCATTTATTTTTTTACGTGGTACAGAGATGTTTTTGTGTTGTAGTTTTTTTTCACTTAATGTCATTAGTGCTTTTTCCTCTATTGCTCTATAACCTTTATACTTGTCACTTTCAATGACTGCAAAACACTTCCATCACGTGGCCAGCTTTATGGGCTTGACCGCCCTGCCCCTAGACATTTGACAACTTGCACTTTTCACTATGGGAGAAGTCACCTGCCTGGCCAGGACCGGGCCAGCTTCTGGGGTGTGGGGGGAGGGTGGCGTTCCATGTGACTTCCCGTCGGCCCAACATCTGACCTCCCTGAAGTCCTGGACATGAAGTTATCCACAAAGATTACTGAGTGTCAAAGACAACAACAAAACACCCAGAACAGATGCTAAATCTGCGGAGATGTATGAAGATGGACAGACTCCCTGCTCTGCCGTCTCATTAACCTGAGCATCTTCTCCTTTCGCTCGCAGGTGGCATCAGCAGAGGGTGGCCTTGGGTGGGGTGGGGATGGGCTCCTCCCCTGCCCTGATGGGCGGCAAGCTTGTGGCCTCACCCTGTGCCAGGCCGGCTGTTGGTCATTTCCTGAGCATCCTGGTCCCCAGCAGGAAGGCCCCTCCTTCTTTCTCCGGCTGCCTCCACCTTCTCCCTCTCCCATGGCTGTGTACCCTCCTGTCTCCTTTCTTCTTTAGCCTGGCACAGCCATCTTAGAGTCTGAAATTCACAGCGTGGCCCCTAGCAGAGCCCCTTTGTTTCCACAAGACCGCTGATCGTCCTTGGGCCAGATAAATCACACTCTATCTTTTAGAATGATACTGCCAGGATAAACCCCTGGATATGGCATTGCCAGGTCTCAGAGTAACCATTAGGGCATCTTTTATGCCATTGTCTGCCCTGTTGGTGGCAATCTGCACGTATGCCCTACGGGTAGCTTTACGTTGTCCTTTGTGACGTGAGGTTCTCCTGCCCACTCCACAAGCGAGGAAACTGAGGCCCAGTGAGGCGAAGTAGCTTGCACAGACCATTAAACTGGGGCAAGGATGGCTGTGCATGACTTTGTTGTGGGTCTTCACTTCCTGTCGGCGGATAGGGTCACCTCCATGCCCTCCTCTGCCGGCTTCAAGCACCGCCAGCAGCTCAGGAGCCTTGGACTTGAAGGCAGCTCCACTCCAGGTGTCCCTTTTCTGCCCACTCCTGTGGTTCCTCTGTGTATGTAGGATGAGAGCCCAGGGCTCTGACCTCCCTAATCTTTAGTCCCCAGCCCACACTGGTTTTGAGGAGATGCCTGTCACCAGACTCCCTTGAACTGCGTTTAGTGCCCAGACCCATCAGTAGCAGCTGGTGCAGAGACTCAGCCTGACGGGAGGTAGGCACACCTTGAAGTGCCCTATTTGCAGAATGACCAGGGCTGCCATTCCACACCTGCCTCTCATTTGGAGTCCTAATCTGAGTGGTAAAGGTGGTGCCAGGACAAGGCTTTGCCAAAGCATCTCATAAAATCCGGCTAACAGGCCTTTGGGGTCCTCTAGCTATAGCTTCCCGTGACAAAGGTCTCAGCTCTGTTTTTATATGTTGCAGGTGGCAAAGGTCTTGAGTGGGCTGAAGGTCATTTAAAGCCAGCCTGGCGTTCCCTGCCTCTTCTCCTGAAGTGGGTGCACGCTCCCATCGTGGAAGGACAGGGGTGAACTTGGAAGAGTTCTGGCTCTGCCCGCCCCTAGCTATCTGCGCAGGCTCGCTGTCACAGGTCCGGGCATTTCCCAGCCTGGCCTGCCGCGGACGCACCCCACAGCGCCCGCACTCGTCTGCCTTGCAGGCATTCAGCTTCCTGAATGTGTCTTTCTCTTGTAAAACGTCCATCTTTTCCTGGCTTGCTAGATGGGAGAACAGAATCCCCAGACCTCCAACTTATTGAAAAGGGCAAGAATATATAGCTTTCCGAGAGACGTAGCAGCATCCCTGAGAGGAAACCCAGTTTAGCCACTTTGGGGCGGGACATCAAGGCCTGGTGATGTGTTCGGGTCCATAGAGCCCGTTGATGGCAGAGTCAGGACTGCCACAGGGTCAGCCAATTCTGCTGCTGCCCAGAAAACAAGGAGGCTGCGGGGACGGGGACGGGGGCTTTGGTCCCATTGCCTGTGTGAGCCATGGTTCAGGGGAGCTTAGGATGGAGTCCTGTGGTGAGAAAAGGCTCCGGTTCAGCCCATGTAAGTTCAATTTTTTAAATTGAGGTATATTGATGACTATGAATTGTACATATTTAAAGAGCACAATTGGATGATATGAAACACATGTGTAGCATGAAACACTCACCATCTTGAACCTAATTAATATATTTATCGCTTCAGATAGTTACTGTGTGTATATGCACGCATGCCTCTGTGTGTGCGTGTGCGTGTGTGTGTGTGTATGGAGCAGTTTTGTGTGGTCTATTCTAATTCAAGCTGTTTCTAGACTCTATTGAAGCAATTTCAATATGGTTCTTGTGGCTTAAAAGGTCCCCGAAACACTTCAGCGGAATTATAGCTCCTTAATTTAGCTGTCAGTTATTTTTTTTTTTCCAGATGGTTTAGGATTGACAGTGAGTTTGACATTTATAAAAATGTTTTGGAAACCATATTAGACACCTTAGAATCAAAGGAATATGAAGCACATTACTCCGGGAAGCACAATTGGAATTATTCTTCTGGCCACCCTTGGTGACACCTCCCTGCTTTCAGACAAAGCCCAGCGATGGGTTAGAAAATTGTAGGTTGCTTCTGAGCCACGTTGCCTCTGCGGATTTCCTGCCTGCTTTTTGTCACCCTCACTTTGGTGACTTCTGCTTCATTTGCGCACAGCTAAGGACAAAGCATTTCTATTTCGTTTGTCAGAACATTGTAGGATGTTAGCAATGGGAAGAACTTTAGGGACCTTCTTCATCTACTCACACCCACTCCTTTCTCAGGGGTCCAGAGGATGGAGGGTGGGGCTGCCTTCCTACAGCTGAGATTCTCCCCCAAATCAAGGACCCTATCTCCCCTTTGCCCAGCAGTGCTGCACGTTAAGATGCTAACTGTGACATTTACCTGCCAGTTTTAGGACAGCTATGAGCCCAGAGCTGGTTCCTTAAATTAGAAATTCCTGACAGTAGGGCTGTGTCACCCTGGAGAATGGGTGTGACTACGCCTGTGCCGTGGAGATTAGAGATGGGGAGGGGGAGTGGCAGCTGGCCTTGAAATGAGAGGCACCCCCTGGGCTCCCGCCTGCCCTGATGCCCCTCGATCCATCCCTTCCCACACTCTGCCCGGCACCCACCCGCCAGTGCTGGGAATCCACACACGAAAACCAGAATTCCTGCCCCGCACGCCACGACAGTTCAGTGTGAGTGAAGGCCCTGATGACGGTCACAGGGAAGCCTCTCAAGACAGCCGGCAGAACTGCTTGCTTTCCTTAGGTGCAAGGAAATGATGTCCGGCCTGTTGTCCACTCTGCCTGCTCAGGTCGGTCCTCTCCTGCCCCTTTGGTGGTAAGTGGTCTGAGGTGGGACCCAAGCCTAAGGAGGTCTTGTTGGCTTGTTTTTTAGGTTATTTTAGACACCTACCGTCATTTCCAAGACGCAGTCAGGATTGAGAACTGCTGGGCTAGGTAGCAGTCCCACATTTGTTAAAGAAAAAGTAAAATGACTCACGACACCTGCTAGTGTGTAAGGAAGACTTTGTTCCAGGGGAACTACCACAGTGGGGTTTTGCAGCAGGAGAGGGAAACTGAACTCAGCTCCCAGTACAACAAGGAAAAGTGGGAACCTACAGGCAAGGAGTGGTGGGGGGCTGGGAGGGTGGTGCGGGTGGAAAATGACTAGGACATCACAGATAAACCAGCCTAACAGGATTCCTGCTGCAGGCAGGCCAGGATGATCAGACATGAGCTGGCAGCGATGCTGGGAGTTGAGAAACCAAATCAGTTGTCGAGGGTGGTCAGATATTGGGGTGGGGGAGGGTTCTGGTTAAACTGACTTAGCAGAGTTCTTGCTAAAATTGGACAGTGCAGAGGTGAACATAGAAGCCAAAAAGCGAGGGCCTAGTTGAGAAGAGTTCAGAGGAGCTGAAGTAGAGTTTGAGCAAGGAGAGAATTGGTCAGAACAGTGGACAGAGAGGGGGTGGGGGGTGGGATGGGGTGAGTTGGCTCTTTGGGACTGAGGCCGAGTGGAGGCACAGGGGTGAGATCAGGTCTTCAATTTCAAAAGATTATTCTCTTGTGGGAGATTGAGCAGGTCTCAGGGACATGGACTGAGTGTAATGTGGGACCGGACATTTGATGCCTTTGTTGGGCAATCCAAGTGGAGATTCCTGGAAGGCAGCGGGAATGTCAATCTTTAAAAACAAGAATCAGTTCAAGCAGCAAATCATTTCTTTAGAATCAATTGCAATTCAGGTTCTACAGATTTAAGTGGAAACCCAAGTAGTGTGATGATCATAGGAGAGAGAGTTGGGTTTTAGTGGAAAGAAAAAGAAAGATCAGGTAAGTTGTTTTTTAAGAAAAGTTCACTGGTGCTGACAAAACTAGATTTGTGCTTCACTGGTCAGGCCAAGTGAACCAGGTAAAAGTTCACTCTTATCAGTCCTGGGGACAGGAAATCATCATCCTTGCTGATGCCTTGGAATGCTGGCGTTTTGGCCCAGTCAAAAGTTCAGAAAACAATACAGGCAGGATGGTTCCTCTGGAATGGCTGCTTCAACTCCATGTTAAAATGGAGTTACATTATTTTTTTTACAAAATCAGAGTCTGAAGCTGGGGAGCCAAGTAGAGAAGATACAAAAGGTGGGATTCATGAGCATATAAAGAGTGCTTAAATGGTTCTTTCAAATGGGGGGCTGGGGGTGCACTGGGAAGTTGATCAGGGGAGGTGTTCTCTAAAGTCAGGTGAAGGACAGAACGTCGGCAATGGAGGACAGAGGAAAAGAAGAGTTTGCAAAGATGATGAAGAAAGGGAACATAGCGACAGAAGAGAGGAATGTGTTGTGGAAGCCAGGAGAGAAAGGGTGGCTTTCTGGAGCCAGCCTGGAGAAGTGGAAGAATTTGCTCAGGGTTCATATCCTGGCTTCTTCTGTCCATCAAGCTCCAAGTGACACATACAACACAACCCTCAGTATCCTAGTTAACCAGAGCGGAGTTTCTCAGCAGCAGTGGGCACTGTGGGCCAGGTCTCCTTTGCTAGGCAGGTGGGGCGCTGCCCTGAGCACTGCAGAATGTGCAGCAGCTTCTTGGGCCTCTGCCCCTTGAGAAGCCAGTAGGTCGGTCCCCACCCCTCACTGCCCCCCTGCCTCCGTTGTGTCAACCAGAAATGTGCCCAGACATTACCAAATGTTCCCCAGAGGGAACTTGTTCACAGCTGAGAACCACTGAATTAGAGCGTTAGTTCAGACGCAGGCAGTGTTTTAAAATTCCTTGTATGCTTAAAGCCAGGTCTCCAGCCAGGTCCGTAGCTGGAGGCAGGTGAAAGGCAACCACACATTGATGTTCCTCTCCCTCTCTGCCTCTCTCCCTTCCCCTCTCTCTGGAAATAATACATAAAATCTTTTAAAAATATTTTTTAATTCTTAAAAAAAAAATTCCCTGTATGCTTTTAAAATGACTAACCCCAGGGCCCTGCCCCAGACAGTGCAATCAATGTTTCTCTGAGGAAAAGGTCTCTGGCATTTTTTTCCCCTTTAAGTTTTCCAGTGTGGCCAGGCTTTAGAACCAACAGAGTAGTTTTCTTTTTCTTTTTTCTTTTTCTTAAATTTCCCTTTTTATTGTTCTATTACAGTTGTGCCAATTCCCCACCAATTGCTCTCCACTGCCCTGTCCCCACTCCTACAATCAATCCCTGCCCTGTTGTCCATGTCCATGGGTCATTTATACCAGTTCCCTGACTGGACCCTTTCCCTTCTTTCCCCCCTTCTCCCCTTCCCCCGTCTCTTCTGCTCACTGTCAGTCTGTTTCTTATTTCCATGCCTCTGGTTCTATTTTGCTCATTTGTTTGTTTTGTTCATTATGTCCTATATTAGGTGAGATCATATGGTACCTGTCTTTCACTGCCTGGCTTATTTCACTAAGCATAATATTCTCCGGTTCCATCCATGCTGCCTCAAGCAGTATGAGCTCCTTTTTTCTTTCTGCTATGTAATATTCTATTGTGTAAATGTACCAGTTTTTTTTTTTTTT
Source organism: Noctilio leporinus (assembly GCA_004026585.1). Classification (NCBI taxonomy): domain Eukaryota; kingdom Metazoa; phylum Chordata; class Mammalia; order Chiroptera; family Noctilionidae; genus Noctilio; species Noctilio leporinus. Next base: position 135,919 of record PVIW01000337.1, on the reverse strand, counting down.
AATTTTATTGTTGTTGTATTACATCCATCCCCTTTTTGCTCTCCTCTGTCCCCCTCCCCACCCACCCATTCCCCCCAAAGTCAATCCCACCTGTTGACCATGTCCATGGTTCCTTTATACTAGGTTCTTGTCTAATAAATGTACCATTTTTTAATCCATTCACTTACTGATGGACAGTTAGGCTGTTTCTAGCACTTGGCTATTGTAAATAATGCTCCTATGAACATAGGGGTGCATAGGTTCTTCTGAATTGGTGTTTCAGGTATAATCCCAGCAGTGGAATTGCTGGATCAAAAGGAAGTTCCATTTTTAGTTTTTTGAGGAAATTCCATACTGTTTTCCACAGTGGCTGCACCAGTCTGCATTCCCACCAACAATGCATTAGGGTTCCCTTTTCTCCACATCCTCACCAGCACTTGTTGCTTGTTGATTTGTTGATGATTGCCATTCTGACAGGTGTGAGGTGTTATCTCATTGTGGTTTTAATTTGCATCTCTCTGATGGCTAGTGGTGTTGAACATTCTTTCATATGCCTATGGGCCCTTTGTATGTCCTCCTGAAGAAGTGTCTGTTCAGGTCCTTTGCCCATTTTTAAATTGGGCTTTCTCTCTCTCTGGTGTTAAGTTGTATAAATTCTTTATATATTTTGGAGGTCAAACCTTTATCTGAGGTGTCATTGGCAAACATGTTTTCCCATACAGTTGGTTCCCTTTTCATTTTGCTGATCATTTTCTTTAGCTGAGCAGCTTATTAGTTTGCTGTAGTCCCATTTGTTTATTTGTTCCCTTATTTCCCTTGCCATAGGAGACAAATCAGTGAAAATATTGCTGCCTGGGATATCTGAAATTTTACTAGCTGTTTTCCCCTAGGACTTTTATGGTGTCATGGCTTATGAGTATGTTTAAGTTTTTTATTCATTTTGAGTTTATTCTGGTGTCTGGTGTAAGTTAATGGTCTAGTTTCATTTTTTTTTTTCATGTCCCTGTCCAGTTCTCGCAAAACCCTTTGTTGAAGAGACTACTTTTACTCCATTTTATACTCCTGCCCCTTTGTCAAATATTAATTGACTATAGAGACCTAGGTTTATTTCTGGGGTGGAGTAGTTTTCTTAACTGAGGAGCAATATACTTGTACCAGAAATATTTTGGGTTATTTTTGAGGCATGGTAAGAGGAGAGAGAACAGTACAATTATGTCAGGAGTCAAAAAGAAAAAAAGTATTTGGTTCCCTCTGCAATTTTTTTTAAGTAGCTATTATGCTCTTAAAAATAGTAAAATTAATTTCATTGATTGTTTTCCCATGCAATTTCAACTTTCTTGTTACTACTTCAGTAATTAAGTTATTCTTTTTTTTTTTTTAAGATTTTATTTATTATTTCCAGAGATTGATGAAGGAAGAGGGACAGAGAGTCTCTCTGTATGAATGTATGGTTGCCTTTCAGCTGCCTCCAGCTACAGACCTGGCTGGAGACCTGGCTTGCAACCTGGTTATGTGCCCTGGCTGAGAATTGAACCAGTGACCTTTGGGTTCACAGGCCAGTACCTTATCCACTGTGCTAACTGCCATGTTAGGTTATTCTTTAAAAAATAATAGGGTGGGGATGGTTATAAGAGCTCCTGGGGGATTTCCTTCTGGACATGTCTTTCCTTCTTTCTGCTACCACCTGGGTGGGTGGGAGTGGACCCCACATCCCCCTGTGCCGGCCTCTCTCCTCCCCTGTCCTCTGACTTGCTGCCCATGAACCTTCCTCTCTATTCTGGTGCTTTCACTCTTTCTTCAGAAGACCTGAAATGTTTCCATTGCCCACAGCCAGGCACTCGCCTGAAATTCAAGGCCATTCATAATGTAGGCCCCTGTGTGCAGTCCAGGTGGGTCCAGGTGGGCCCGGGTGTTCTGACTCACCCGCGCCTGCCACCTGTCAGGGAGGGGGAAGTGCGCTTCTTCTCCCTCTTAGTTCCTCTGGCTGATTTAATGATAACAGTAATGTGAGGTAGATTAACAGGAGACAAGAGCCAAGTTTAGTTGCCTATGTACATATGGGGGTTTCATCAGAAGATGGGGTCCAAGGACAAGTCAGTAGTTGAGGCGTATAGGTTATTTTGAGCTAAGGTGGGGAAGGATTTCAAAGGGCAGGAAGGCAATTCATGTGGCGATGGAAAAGCACGTATTCGGTTTAAAAAAATGTTTGCTGGGCCATCTTTAAAATCGAGACGCAGAGAGTCTTCGGCTAAAATGGCCTTGCCAGGTGCCCCCTGTCCGTCACACCTGGCGCATGTTCAGCTACAGTTCTCTGCAATGACAGCTCCTTCCTGGAGCAGGTCCTCCAGCTAAATTCTTATAGACAGTTGGGTGGAAGGACGGTCAAAGTTTTTCCAGCTTAAAATAATCAATCCCAAAAAAGGCATACTGTGAGGTAGCAAACCGCTCCCTTGTCAATTCACTCATGTTGCCCTTCCTGATGCAGACCTTGCTCAGTTGCCACCTCTGCTGTGTCCCATGGTGAGATCGAATCTCTCCCTGCCTGTGGACCACCATGGTTCCTGGCGGGCATGTTTGGAATTTCTCCCTCAGCCTAACCGAAGACTGCTCTGTGCCCGTGCGTTCGGTGTCCGCCCAGCACTGGGCCTTGCTGCAAGGGAACAAAGGCATCCGCAAGGAGTGCGCACATTCAGGGGCCCCTGTGTGGTCATGTGTTGGTGGCCTTTTGTTCCCTTGTGCAAAACGGAGGACACCTAGCAATGATCTGGTTAAGGGGCCCGTCCAGGATAGATGACCAGCAGGACGAGTCTGGTTCCTGTCAGCTGTGATCAGGGTTACCCTTAGGGCTCCTTGCCCTTTGGGTCTCCTGGCACATCTCCCTTCCCCACCCACCCCCCTCAGGAAGCCAGGGGGTTCCTTAGAGGCACCGATGACATGATAGAAAGCAAAATGAAAACTTCTACTTATATTACATCATTACATGTCTGGCTGTTGTCACATGATGCTTTGGGAAACTTTATAGATATGTACCAAGTCAAAGTAATTATTACAACAATAAAATGACACCTTACATTTGGTCTGTGAATTACGTTGTCATACTGTTTTGGTACATACTATCTTTACTTGAGCCTCCTGAGAGGTGCAGACATGCATTAACTCCATTTAGAAGGTGAAGAAATGAAGGACATAGCAGTACCTTTTTTAAAGTACTGCAATGTATTGTGCTCTGAGGTTTTAAAGAGGCCTTCTGCCCGTTCTTAAATTTAGCACATGTTCTGGAGTTTCAAAAAGCAAAAATAGTGGGAAGTATTTATTGAACTGGTTTATCAATATTCTGACTCTCTAGGAAGAATGCTTTTATAAAAATATTAAGCTAATTTTACCTTGACTTTTATTTCCCCCCGCCCTTAAACCTTTCAGTCATTTGTAATGCAACCCAGCTTAACCCAGTTAGAAAAGGGGTCTATTCACCACTGTTGTGGCAGCAAGAAGCCTGGGTTGCAGTCCTGCTCCAACACTTGGCGCGCTTTATACCTTAACAACTTCAGTTCCAGTCTCTTCATCTGAAAATGGACAAGAGTCTTTAGATTGGCGCTGTCTGGCGAGGGTGCTATACTGCACACCGGGTATCCTGTGCGCTGCCTGGGGCCCAGCAGACAATTGTAGGTACCCTGTAGCGTGCTGGGTGATTCAGCCAAATTCAAATCTTTAATTAAACTCTATTAAAATGTTTTTCATTCCTCACTGACAATTCTGTGGGCATTTTATTAATTTTAAATCCAATGAATGAGCCGAAGAGGGTTTAACAGAAGTCACATAAAGCTTGCAGTGACTTAACACAGATGAGCATGCTGAGGCCAGAGAGGTGGGAGGGCCACTCATCTGGCCACCTGACTCCTGCCTAGCCAGGTTCTCCATGTACAGGACCAAACCTAACACGCCTGCACTTGAGTCCAAGAAGAGTAATGTGTAGGCTCATTGTTCCTGGCTTCATGTGTCCCATGTAGAAGGAAGGGGCGGAATAGCAAGTGGCAGATGGTGGCATCATCTTTAAAATACGACACTCCACTTACAAGGGACTTGGGTCACTGGCCTGGTTTTGCCACAGTGTCTGAAACATTTCTCTACATTTCTAAAAGTTGGTATTTTCAGCTTAGTTTCCAGATTTTTAGGTTTAAAAGACCTCACTATATGAACATAAAGTGCTCAGTAAACAAAGTTAAAAGGTTTTGTGAATCACAACCTCCCCCGTTGGCTTTACAGCAGAAGCTCAGCTCTGTGACAGGCAGGAGAGTGAGGGTCGCATTCTTCAATGGGATTGTGACAGTTCACCTGAGACCCTCATGATGAGGGAGAGGGCAATGAGGATGCACCATCTAGGCTGGCCACTGCTGAGTGGCTAACATCTGTCCCCTTTGCTCTTAAATGTCAGTAGCCTACGTGCCAGGGCTTCCTCATACCTAGAATGATGTTCATACTGCCTGCACCTGAATTGCTAATGTTAGAAAGGATTGTGGCGACTGATTCCTCGAATTTACAGCTCAGGAGTGGCCTTTTTCTGAGACCAAATGGCTGGTCACTGTCAAAGCCAGACCCTGACCCCAGCCCGGTGTCCCTGCTGGCCCCCACCTGCAACCTCCGCTTGGCCCAGACCCCCGTAGTCCACCCTCATCTCTTGATCCCCTCTCCCCCTGGATCTGGTCATGAAGTTCTTTTTGTTAACAGCCAATGTGCCCAGCAGCCAGTTATATTCTGTAATTAAAAATTAATCTGGTAGCTAAGTATGTCACTGTGAATACACTTCATCCTTTAATCAGCAGTGTGGCCCATGGCCATCATTTTACCCCTGGGCCTTCAGGTTTTTCATCTCTGATATTAGGAGGGTTGAATTAACGGACCTCAAAGGAACATCCCCTCACGGAGAAATGCTCCGCAGTCCCTGTGCCCTGAGTTACACAGTGAGAGTGGAACTGACTTCGGCTACCTGTGCTACTTCCGAGTCCCAGGAGAACAGGGGTGTGGAGCATAAGGCAGAGCTGCCCCCTCCCCACCTCACCCCACAGTGGGGAGCGGGATCAAGGCCTCTTCTGCTCTTAAAGTGGATACAACACCAGCTTGGTGTTTGTTTCTTTACCATTGGTTGGACATAGTTTTCTGTTTATATTTTTCCACTGAACTTGCCATAATGGAGTTTTCAGACTTGAATCCAAAGTTATTACAGCAAATCCTGCTGCATAGCTGAGAGGTATTTCTTGGCTTTTAGTGAAAAATGGGCCTTGTGTTCCAGGCAAAGGGATGCCATCTTGAAGGGAATCGACACAATGCTTCCACGCCTGGCACATGGTCAGCATGTGACGTGATGCACTCACTCCTGGGTGCTCTTATGAACGCGGTGTAGTGACCAACACCTAGGTTATAGATGTCCAGCTTGGCAGTCAGATACAGAATCAGTAGTTATGTAAGCACAGAATGTATATGGGAACATTGTGTATTTGATTACAACATGGGAATTGTAAATACTCAGAAGTGACTAGCAGGTAGGTGTCCTCTGTGGTTTATGAGCTGCAAAGGGGCAGCATGGATTTCTGATCATGCAGTTAGCCCGTGAGTAGCATACATGTGCAGTGACATGGCAATACATGAGTGTGCGCAGGTATCGAATGGAGACAGTTTTGTGACTGGTCTCTGGGCACCATGTATGCCCTTCTACATGGTCAGTATGCAGGTTTCATGTTTTACATGAAGATGCCACAGGGTTGGTGATGTGGTCTGAAGACCATGTAATGTATGCACAGGCCTTGTGTCTTGTGAGCTTTCTGTGATCGGTGGCAAAGTAAACAGCAGATGCGAAAGACCCTAAAATGGCACGTCCAGTGTTAGCATGGGGTTTCTAGGGTGTTGGTAGAAACTGTTAACTAAATGGCATCTGCATCTAGTGTATTTATAATCACATTTAAATATTTCACCATCTTGTTGTGATGAGTTTTTTTTCTCATTGACCTTTCAGAAACCAAAGGAGGCCATTCAATGTTTTTATTGTAGAGAAACCAAAGTTAACACTATGACACTGTCTGTATTTTTGACAGCTAAAACCCTGTGGTCCTCAAAGATAATAGTTTTTATTTTCAAAGGAGTTATCCCAGAGTGTCATACCCCTTACCAACACATTAATAGAGCTCCCCCATTCTCAGCCCATTCTTCCTTTACACAGCCCAAAAATATAGGATTAATATATATTAACTACAAAAAATTGCTTATCACAGTAAGTTACAAAACTAATTATATAAGTTTCCTCACTTGAATAGCATACCTTTAATTCTTAAATTTCTTTCATATGTATCATCTCTTTGATCCTCTGAGAAGCCTTGTTAGATTAGCAGAATTCTCATATCCACGAAGCAAGATTCGGGAAGCTGTGACTTTCCTGAAGTCACACAGCAGCTAGAAGATAGAATTGATTCAAGCCTGGTCATATTTTTCACTTCTCACTGCTCTCAGTAATGAACTAGGAACTCTTCCTTCCCACAGTCTGCTCCAGCAAATGGCATCAGTTCGTTTCTAAATAATTTGTACCAGGAGGTACCAATGTGAATTGGCTTGTCTAATTTCTATCTAACATCATAGCAGGTTGTTTGTGTGAATTGGATCCGGATTTTTCTTTCCAATATTGTCTCTACTCATTGATGATAAATCAATTATCTGTGATTATATGTTCCACTGACTCAATACATGGGCTGAGTATCTGCCATGGTTAAGACACTGTCTTGGCCTTGGGGTGCTTAGGGGAGACCAATAAAAATTATTACAGCTCAATATCTGCCTTCAAGTTGGCTTACAATCAAGCAGAAGAAGCCTACACACACAGAGCCACCTAGAACAGTGTGATGGATGTGACAACAGGATGAGCTTAGGACGCTGTAGAAACACACAGAAGGGAGCATTGAATCCTGACCCAAGAAACCAGGAATGCTTCCCAGAGGATAAGGAGATGTTCCTATTCAGAAATATGACCTGAACTACAAGTAGGATTTTCAACCAAAAGTAGAAGTGCGCACATGCGCACACGGGCACACACACATTTATTTACAAAGAACTGTGGTGCGTAGGAGAGAGGGACTGCATCCAAAGGAGAAAGAATAACCTAAACAACTGAGTGTGGAAGACAGCGCGTTCATTGGGACAGAACCACAGGATGCTTGTAGAAAAGAGTAGGGAGTGGAGGAAGTGAGACTGCAAGGTTTGGCTAAGGTCATTCCCTCTTCCAGGTATCTTCTCAAAAAATTTGAAAATATTTGTAAAGATATATACACCCCTGTGTTCATCGTATGATTCGCAGGGGCCAAGACATGGAAACAACCACCGTGTCCTTTGTTGATGATTATATAAAGATGTGGTACATACATACAATGGAAATTTACTCAGGCATCAGAAAAGATGAAATACTTTTATTGTGTTTTTTCTGCTACTATTTATCCCTCCTCCCACTGGCTGTAATCACCACACTGTTGTCAATGTCCATGAGACAAGAATGTCTTCATTTCTGCTGACCCTGGATTCACCCTGGTTACAGAAATGACCTTTCAGCACAGGACAATTTGAAACCTTCTCTGATCCAGTGGAAGTGCATTTACCCACTTCTGAGATTGTTTTTCATCTTCTTTTTTCCTGCATCCCTGGAAAATGCTAAAGTCCTTGTGGATGTGGATGCTGTATCTTCTGTGCATCTTAGAGGCAAACATCTTTAATAAAAATATAAAGTGGTACTTACAACCACACAGCCCCTTTCTCTATGAAAGCTGAAATCTGAATCAACGTTTCACCAAGATTCATGTCTCTGTCAATCTCCATGGGGCCCGGCAAGCATGACCGAGCTCAAGTGGGCCATGTCTTGTCTACACTTTGCCTGGCACGATTTCTGTTGAAATAACCCAGGTCTGATGCTGCTTACTCCCCACCCGCTTCCCACAAGGGCCCTTAGCTACAACCTTTCATCTCTCAGGCTAGCTTCTCCCCACTGCCAGGTCCAATCCCACACCCCCCACATTCTTTTCTTCAAGTGTTTTTTTTCATTCACTAACTGGTACCAGCAACCAGTTGAATTATAGGGACAAGAAGGTGTTGTTATTGATGGGCCCTGTGCTTGGTACAAATACCAGGCCTCCAGGAAAAAACAGTGCACTTAGCCAGTGTTGCTATTCTTCACCTTTGAAGTCCTCTCCTCTCTGCATCCCCCTTTTTTAACACGTTGCATAGCAAAGGCTATGAACGAAGATGCAGCGTTTCAGTGAAAGAAGATGTAGCACTTGAGTAACTTCTCATGGTCCTATAGTTAGTTGGAGCTTCGATGTGATAAGAGGCTGTGTCAGTATAGGAAAATGTAGATAACTGTTCTTGTGAAACTGGGATTAGCATTTAGAGATGATGCATTTAGAACTGACATCATGATCCCCTAAAAGTGTCCTGACTGTTAAACCTTTGCAGAATGATTACAGGTCACTTCAGATTCCCTGCATACAAAGACTTCAGGTATGGGTTGAAGATAATTTGGGGATTAGAACTTTCTAGAAGAAGACCATATTTTTGACTGTTGAATGACCCTGTCTCTTGACTGAAAGGAACTGCCATGAGAGATGTTCCAAGACCAATGCCTCCATTTAGAACCTCAAGGTTGTTCAGCAACTGAAATGGCCCAAGTCAAAGAAAGTTGAAGATCATGGATGTGGCCTCCAAACTGAGACGTGCCCTGTTTTGTAGGGGCCGCCATTGCTGGAGGAATTGTGTGGTATTTTTTGATACATTCTGTTAGTGACAATGGCTGATTCCTGGCTTGGCGACATTTGCAATCTCCCCATCAAACTAGCCTAATTTAGATGCAATGTCTTGGGTGAAGTCTTCCCTTACCCTCCCAGCCAAAATTACTCTATTGATGTTCATGCTCTGAGGCGTGAATTCTTGTGTGTTGTAGCTCCGTATTAGCAATTAAGTAGGACTCTCTGACCTGCATGTGAGCATTCCACCTTTGTCCCCTGGCGCTTCCCCTAGAATGTGGCCTTGTTTTATTTTTGTAAACCACCTTTAATGCTTGGTGAATAAAAAGTAGAGGCATAAACAAACATATGGACACATATTTAGAAGCTACTGCTCCAAGGCCATGACCTTGACCCTGGTACTTTGCAGGAATTTAACAAACGTTGCTTGGAGGTGGCACCTTTGAAGTAAAAGCAGAGGACGAGCACGTGGACCTGCGCAGTCCACAGGAGTTGGTGGCACGAGGGAGGTGGGAACAGCCCAGCATAGCAGAGCACCAGCACAAGTGCCCTGGGTGTGTTCTTCTCCAGGAGCGCTAGCTGTGCCAGCCAGAGTCCCCGGTGGGCAGGGGCCATATCCACAGGTCCTCATTCATGATGGGAGCTAAGGTGGCACCAGACACATAACAGGTCACGATCTCGGACTTTGAATTGGAAGGCTCTCCACCAATGAAAGTTATTTTTTTCACCTTCCAATTTCATGTTTTCTTGCTTTAGATTTCTACTGAAAAAAAATGTTTCATGTTGAACATGAAGATGGTTTTGGAATGCTGGATATCTGGATTGAATATAAATGCAAATGCTTTCTTTGAAGAACATTCTGTTTTCTCATAGCCTTTAGGACTTTTTATTCTTGTTGTTCTAAATTACTAAAAAAAGAGAAAGGCAGAAATAAAGAAGTGAGTCCATTATAACAGCTTGGTGAAAGAGAGAAGTGGGTAGAGGCCCTCTGTTCTCTCTTGTATTGATGTGGAAAGCCTTGAACTTGAGTTATAATATCAACATTATAAAAGGTTGTATAGATTCAACATAAGGTAAGAAGGTTGGCAATTACTCGGTGGCTTTAATCAGAGCAAATTAAGAAATTTGTAATTTAGTATAAAAATCCACTTCAGAGTCTATTAAAATTTGGGCAGCTACCATCCTGTGGCCTGTCCACACTCTCACCTTGTCTCCACCAGCCTTCCCAACCTTTAAGAGGTTCCGTTGTTTTTCACTCCATCCAGGGATCCCTCTTATAAACTTCCTGGCAAACAGTTAGTCAGTTAGCCTACGTTTGAACTGTTCGGAAGCAGTGCATCCACCAGCAGAGACCCGATTAGAGTTTTTCTATATGATGAAGTAGCTAAATTCTGCTTCTGAGTAATTCTGCTCGCTTGTCCTTGTCACAGGTTTAGAGCAGGACAGATCTTCTCCCCGAAGAGAACATCCTTTGAGGGCAGCAGTGGGGGTCCCCTGAAGCATCCTGCTTGGTGGGGCTGAGCAGCCCTTTCTCCTTCAGGGGCCCCTCAGGAGGTTCTTGAGCCACTGGGGTGGCCTTGGCTCCAAGACTGTCAGACTTGTCACTGGCACCGTAAGAGGAGGGTGCCTTGGCCTGAACAGGGGTGTCCTGCCCAGGTCATGTAGGTGCCCCTGCACGCTGTGGGGTGGGGGGGGGTGGGGGGGGCTGCCTGGGGCCAGCAATTCCTCCACCAGATGTTCAGCCAAAAATAAGTTCTCAGCTGCTGAGGGCTGGTCTCTCTGCTGCCCGTCTCGGAAGCTGAGTCCAGCGGTCTGCCAGCTGCAACTGGGAGACTGGCAAGTTTTTTGGTTTTCCTTGCTTTCCTTTTTTGATTTGATTTGATTTTTTTTATTCCAGCTGAAATGAAAAGTGGTATGAGGCTTTCCTTTCTTTTTTAACCTTAGTAAGTCAAAGGAGCTATCTTGTCGTAAGGGCGAAAAAGATCACCACTGCTTCTGGATCTGCTTCGAAAATAGCATTAGAAATGGCGGGGCTGCGCGGAGCGTCTCCGGGCGCCCTGGCTGCAGCTCCTGTCAAGAGCATCAGGGGCAGCTCTGGGCCGAAGCCCACCCACTGGATTCGGCTGAGCAGATCTGCTGCCAGCCTTTGGATTGATAACCGGCCTATTTGCACAGGGACCGGAGCAGCTGCCCGAGCTGTGGAATTTTCCAAGGGCTGCAAAACCTTAAAGTAGGAGATTGAAGTCATTCCTCTATTTAGCAAATGTGCCAGCTACTGTGCTGGGGCTGCAGAGACAAATCAAGGGCTCAGACCTCCCACTTTCCGGGGGAAGAAAGGGACAAGGAGGCAGATGAGTATGGTATTACTGGGATAAGTGTTCTCCGGGTGGCCCCAATGTGCAGGAACCTGGGAAGCCTGCGGGAAGTAGTTGTGGACATGGTGGCGGTGGTGGCAGCAGCATTGTGATCGTTGTTACTAATAACTTACGAAGGATACACAATACAACCCGTATGAAGGAACAGGCAGTTCTGCTTCAGATGGTCTTGGGGGATCATGCAGAGCTGTCAAAGAGTGTGATGGGTGGACTGCTTTGGAACAATAATGTGGACCACAGGGAATAAGGGCTTTCCTGACAAGAGGAAAGTAATGTGCAAAAGAATGATGAGTACAACAGATGATTTCAGGACAAAAAGCAGGTGTAGTGTATCTAAGATGTTGATAGGGAGGATAGACTGTACTCCTGGAAATGGGGACTTCTGAGTGGCTAAGCAATAGCGACAAAGTCAGATGGGCAGGTTACACGATCACTCTGGAGGGACTGGAGACTGGTCTGGAACTGGGTGGACTTAGGGGCAGGAAATGGGTTAGGATAAGAAATGACGAAAGAGAGACTGGGTTGAGGTAGTGGTGGAGAGGATGGAAGGAATAAGTAGATTTAAGGGAAAAATAAGGTATGGGGGATGTTGTGACTTTCGCCCTGTTTAGTCTTTGTGTCTGGGGGCCAGTGGTAACAAGTAATGACTGAATGAGGGCTGGAGCTAAGAATAGCACTATGGTCTCCCTCATGTGGTTGGCATTGGGACCGAGGGAAAGAAAGCAGGAGTGGGAACAGGTGTGTGGGAGCAGGGACAGAATTACGTTGACCTGTGCTGACTTTGAATAGTGACCTGCCTTGTGCTGCTACCCAGAAGCCATAATGGTCTGGTTGGAGGATGTAGGGGATGGGCAGCTGTCAGCCTTTTGGGGCGTCACATGCTTGGGCAGTGGCAGAAAGAGAAGGGTAAGGGACAGTATTAGAAAGGAAGGCTGGACCCTCACATATATGCTCAATTGATTTCTGACAATAGTGCCAAGATCATTCAATGGGGAAAAAGACACTCTTTCTTTCAACAAATGGTGCTGGGGAAACTGGATATCCAGTTTTATGACTGACTGTAAGTGCAAAGAATGAAGTTGGACCCTTACCTTATACCACATATAAAAATTAACTCAAAATGAATTAAAGACCTAAACACAAATGCTAAAGCTATAAGACTCCTAGAGGAAAAGGTGGAGGAAAATCTTCACCAGATTTGCAATGGAGTTCATGTAAATCTGCATTGGATTTGGTGATAATTTTTTGGATATAACACCAAAAACACAGGCAACAAAGGAAAAATAAATTAGACTTCACCAAAATATATAACTTTTGTGCCTCAAAAGACACTCTTGATAGAGTGAAAATACCACCCACAGAATGGAAGAGAATAATTGCAAATTACATATCTGATAAGGATTTATATTCAGACTATCTAAAGAACTTCTACAACTCAATAACAATGAAACAAGCAATGAGCAAAGAACTTGTCTAGACATTTCTCCAAAGGAGATATGCAGTGGCCAATAAGTACATGAAGAGATGTTCAATATTATTAGTCATTAGGGAAATCCAAATCAAAGCCACGATGAGATACTACTTTATACCCATTAGGATGGGTATGAGTGAGGATGTGGAGAAATTGGAACCCTTTTGCATTGCTGCACTGTGAAGAACAGTCTGGCAGTTTCTCAAAAAGTAGAATATAGAATTACCACATGCTCTAGCAATTCCTGTCCTGGATATACTCCCCTAAAGAACGGAAAGCATTGGGAAGGAGCCTGGATGCCCTGCTGCTTGGAGGAGTTTATTTCTGGGAAGCAAAGAGAGGACACTGTGCATACCATGTCCTTAGCCACTGAACCCATGGCCAAAGTACACCCCTCCCAAGTAACAGAGTGGTTTCACCTCTCTGAAAACCGGAAGGGAAAACAGCTCTGAGCAACCAACAGTTAAGTCACCAAACCCCTGCACTAAAGCCAGGACACTGCACCCACACATGGCTCTGGTTTTAGGCGCGTGTACATACGAAGTTTGAGGTTCTTGTTTACCAACCCCTGCAAGTAGAAGCCACAGATTACAATGTCTCAGGACTGGTTTCAGGAAGGCCTTCCTGAAGGCACTGGTGAAGCTTCTGGAAGCGTGGCAGCCCCAGAGAAAACACCAGCCATTGGACAGGGAAAGGCGGATAGGAAGATTCCAGAAGCAAGGTGCTTTACCGAGTGACATCTCAGGATGGCAGTGACCCAGCCAACACATGCAAAAACATCCCCTGGTGCTGCGTGGGAAGGCAGGCATGATGTCTTATGCAACCCAGCAAACTTGCGGCTCACCAGCAGAAGTTGGGGTGATGGCCCCTGCCTGCCCAGCGCCTCCAGCCAGTGGAAGGGCTCCGTGGGTACCCAGGCGGCTCAGCCCCAAGGTCAACTGGGCAGTGCTGGGCTAGGGGCGCCTGCAGTGGGCGTTGTGAGCCTGGCAGTGAGGACTTGCAGGTGCGGCTGCAGAGCTGCTTGCTGGGGACAGGGAGCTTTGCATTGGCCTTGATGCTCACAAGTACGGCTGTCAGGTGGCTCTGCGGAGAGAAGCTTTCCAAAAGAGTCCACAGCGTGTGCCTCATGTAGCCCACAGCGGCCCACTGTGGGTATTCGTTAAGTCCCCACAAAGCTGAAATTGCTTGGGGGACACACTGGGAAGAAGTAGGAGCATGGCCGACCCGTTCCAAGTTCAGGGGCTGGTGGCGTGCAGTCTGGGCTGGAGTGCCAGCCGGTGCCCCTGGCGTGTCAAGTTGCCTCTGTGAGCCTCAGTCCTCCGATGTGGTGCCTAGGGGTAAACACTGAACCTCTCACCCAGCATTGTGGTTGGGATTCTACACAGTTAGGTAGTATAGTACAACTAGTGAGAATTTAATCCATGACAAATACTTGAAAACATGCTGGGCAGGGAGGTACATAACTCACCTGAGAAAGTTTTTTCATTGAAAGTTATTACAATGTTAAAGGGCTTTTGTTTGTTTGTTTGTTTTGTTTTGTTTTTCTTTTTAAGATTTTATTCATTATTTTTAGAGAGAAGGGCAGTAAGGGAGGAAGAAAGGGAGAGAAGCATCAATATGTGGCTGCCTTTCACCTGCCTCCAGCTACAGACCTGGCTGGAGACCTGGCTTGCAACCTGGTTATGTGCCCTGGCTGGGAATCGAACCAGCAACCTTTGGGTTTGCAGGCTGGTGCCTTATCCACTGAGCCACCAGCCAGGGCAAGGCTTTTATTTTATCATCAAGAAGTAAGCTTGTTTATCTAAAAGAAAATGCTTCAGAGGACCCAGCCCTGAGCCATGTCACCCTCTGATGTTCATGTCAGCCCATCACCTCACCCACTGACACCGACGGGGCATCTCGTTCCCAACAGGGCCAAGAAAATGGGGTGTTTCTGTTCTTCCTCCATAGGTAGCAAGGCAGGGGGTTCACCTCTGGGGTGTCTGGGCTCACGCCTCCAGAGAAGAGCTGCCCTGGAATTTTTCTCTTCCAACCGGGAATCCTGAGTGTGTTTCTCCTCAGCTTCTGAGGTGAGCAACTGTCACACCCCGGGCAGGGAGGCAAGGACAGTGTCATTCTCCCCATCTATCCTGGGCGGACATAGCTGAGCAGCCAGGATTTCATACCCCCCACCTCCTCAGCGGGTAGGGCTTCAAAGGAGCAGTTAGCGGTCCTGTGGGGACAGGCCCTGGGCTCCCTGCCGTAGGCCTTCCGGGGCGAGGCTGCCTCCCCCGCCCTCACCTACGCTCTGCCATCAGCAGCTGTTGGTGACAGGTGCTCGGGCTCTCCATGGCAGATGGTGACCAAAATGGGCCTGTTGGCAGGTTGCGCCACATGCCGACCTCCCATCACACACATTGATGTGCATGCAAACCCACGTCTGCAGGCCTGGCTTTGTTCGAAAGGTACCTGCCTCCGTTTCAGGGGCCACCGGGGGTCATGCAGGCAGACACATTTGGTCCCCAGGGCCATTCTCCTTGGCCTGTGCCCCTTCGGTACATGGCCGTGAGACTGTCACAGAGCACATGCCACAGCTTGCTGCATTCTGTGCTCTGAGACTGTGTTGGCCCAGGAGCGTGGCCGTTCCCCGGAGCGCTTCATGACAGCTGTGGGGTCAGCCTGGACGAAGGCCATGAAGGCTGAGCTGCAGTGGACCAAGGTCACGGGGCTCCAGATGCAGAGGTGGCACCATGCCCTGCTCCCACCCTCTGCTTCCCGGGGCGCAGCCTTGCACACATTGGCCGCAGAGGTCATGGGGAG
The DNA here is from genome assembly GCA_004026585.1 of Noctilio leporinus. NCBI lineage: Eukaryota > Metazoa > Chordata > Mammalia > Chiroptera > Noctilionidae > Noctilio > Noctilio leporinus. The sequence goes on along the minus strand of PVIW01000337.1, from coordinate 120,527 downwards.
TAGCACCTGCTTCGCTGTGGACTTGGTCCCATATGCGGTGGGAGCCCGGTCTTTGTAAAACACTCAGACGTGGCCGTGCCGGTGCAGGGGGAACTTCGGCTGTGGGCTCACTCCTGGGAGAGAGACGGGCTGGAATAAGCGAGCGGGCCCTTCCAGGGGTCTCCTTGCCCCCCCGCCACCCTGCCCCAAGCAGAGAGTTGCTCCTGACCTGACCCCAGAGGGTCGGGGGTTGCCAGGGCTGTCACCCAGCCCGGAGCCCGCAGCCCCCCCGCACCGTGTCTGGGCTGCTCATTCCACACAACTCACCAGCCAAGGCAACCAGATGAGGTGACATCTGGCTTGAGACTGTTGCCAAGTCGCTCCTGCTCTATCCCTGGCAGGAAGGAGGTGAGCTCTTTGTGCCAGATTCTTAAAGAGGGAGAGGAAATAAAAATGTGTGTTTCATGCCCCATGATTTTTTCTTCTTTTTACCGAATCCTCAGCTGTCACTTTTCTTTCCCTGAGACTTGGACAACATAAGGACCCAATATCCATAACTGTTTTAGAGAAGCCTTGACCACCTGGTGATGATCAAAGCATTGGAGTAAATGATGTGAATGGGGCAGTGGGGCAGGGTTTAGAGGTGAGCTCCGAGGGAAAATGCACACAGGCACGCATATATGTACATGCTCACACACGTGCACACATATGACAGATCATGGGGGACAGAGGGGTGACAGAGAGGCTGTTCACTAAGGGTCTTATGGGTACAACTCTGCAATGGGTGCATTTTTATTAAACTGAATAGGATCAGAGCATGACAGTAGGGACCAAGTACCATGTTTTTTACGCATTCTCAGTATGGAGGAGAAATCGTAATGCCTTTCATTATATCTGGTATTTCTGTAGAATGACAGGCACTGCCTGGTGCCCATGGGCCAGGATGGAACTAGGACCCAGACTCATCCATTGTGTTGGGCAGGAGGGATTGGAGGTGTTTGTACTCAGCCAGAGAGGCTGAGAGAACATCCATTGGACAGGCCAAGTATGCCAGGGCAACTTGGCAGCTGTGTGACCTTGGGAAAGTTACTTAACCTCCCTGAGCCTCTGTTAGTCACCTGGAAAATTAGAAGAATGGCCTTTTAAAGAGTGTTTTGTGAACTTTCAACAAACACTACTTCCAGGGTAATATTGTCATTTTAACATGAGAGAGGAGGAAGTTGAAGTACAGGAAGGTTAAGTGACCTGGCCAAGGTCGTGCAGGTATCTTTGCAGGGGCAGCATGGCATAGCAGATGCCCAGGGGTAGGCAGGCTATTTCAGGAATGTCAGTCAGCAGACATGGGCACCTTAGCCTAGGGTGCTGGGGTTCTCTCCACGTTGGCCATGTACGCTGCCTACTTGTCTTCAAGGCCTCCATTTTCCCTCCTTGCTGTAAACAAAGCTGACAGCCTACTTCCAACCACAAAAATGTGTTATTTTTTTCACATGTGACCTGTGTCTCCCCTGCTCTGTTTTTGTTTGTTCGATTTCTTTGAAGTGCGTAAGGGTTTCTTTATCTCTTTGAATCATCTTGTTGTTTGGATCTACTTTTGTGGCCAGCTGAGAACTCCTTGAAATATATCCAGTTCAAGGAACCAAGGTGAGATTCGTGCTGAGGGTGGCCTTGAGCTGCGCCTCGTCAGATGTGATATTTTCTTGGTGTCATTTGCGAATGTGAGAAACAAGACATATATTTCACAATGTAAAGGTGATGTAACACACCCATGCTCTCAGGGGGGCAGCCTTTCAATCAGCCCCTTCTTGGTCCATGGTCAGGGTCAGGGACAGATTTTAGGGTCATGAAATAAGTGAGTCAGCAGGACCAGATGGAGGGTATGGCAGCTGCCAAGGCAACAGCCAGTGAAGGCTGAGCCTGGGATGTCAGTGAGGGCAGGGCGGGTTTGCGCACCATTCAGGATGCAGTGTCACAGTTTGCTTGGCGTGATTTGTAATGGGACATCAGGCAGGGGAGGGTTGGCACCGGCAATGAGATGTGTAGGTTGGGGGATATGTGGCTGATGATGTTGTGTACCAAGAAAGGGGGCAAGAGAAGATGAACAGCTTTGGGAGAAGGATGAGGAGGAGGGGCAGGAGAAAAAGGAGAAGAAGAAGAATTGCTCCAATTTTGGATGTGCCAAGTCTGAAGCTTGGGGCGGGGGGCAGGGTGAGTCACAGGTTTCAGGAAGCAGGTAGAGAGAAGGGGTCTGGTTCCCACAGAATGTGGAGTCCGAGTCATCATTGGTCTGAACAACACAGTACCTGCAATATAGTTTGCATTTTCATTATATTTCTTACTTGTTCTTTATGTTTATATTTGAATGCCTATTCTGCATTCGATGGCGATTGCATTCTGACTCCTGATCAGATATAAATTCTGAGAATTTCGTCCAGGATCACTTTGACCTTTAAGCTACTCGGGCAATGCAAAGATTCTTTGAATGGATTCCTAGGATGCAAAGAAGAGCCAACAGATGGGGACTCCTTAGACTTTCAATAAAAAGCAATAGATAGGCTGACAAGCTTCTACACCAAATTCTAATTTTGTTTCAAGAGTAATCATGAGATTAGGAGCAGAGCAAAAAATCTATATTGTCACAACAAGGAAGGCACATACTGATGGGAACCAAAGCCAGAGAGATAAATGACCACATCTCTTGGAAGTGGGGAGAGGGGATTAGGGGTGAAATATAAAAATCAAGGTTCTCAGGTTTGAACCAGTCTTATTTTACTTCTTTATAGTGCTATTCACAGGGGAATATGTAATTTAAACATCCAAGTTTTTAGATAAAGCCAATCTCTTTCATCGTATTGAAAATGGATAATGTGAGTAAATGTTCTGCCATGGGTAAGTGGATTGTCACGTGGTGGGCATAAAATATTTGTTTAGTTAAGAAGGCAGCTTTGGACTGCCTGGGTTCAAATCCTGCCTCCCCTCTTCTTTGTGCTGAGGGTCCTTGTTACAGAAATGGGGAGAATAATGCATCTTTCATCAGAGGGGCTGTTACGAGGCTCATGTAAGTTAATGCATTCAGGATGGTGCCTGCCACAGAGCAAGCAAGCATGCAAGGCAGGTCAACTCTTAGTTCCTCACCATCCCCACTCCTTCCCCAACGCGCATGCTCTTTTCCTCATCTTCCAGAGACGCAGTTTCACTGAGGTCTCAATAGACATTGGTCAAGGCATTTCTTCATAAAGAAAATCAAAGGAAAAGGGTTATCCTCCGGGGCCTGTGTCCAGGTTCTCCTCGATGGCTCTGCCAGTCCCCTGCGTCCTGTGCAGCCCGTGACATGGATGCAGGCTGAGAGCTGGCCAGGGGCCACCAGTCGGTGTCTTCAAAGTACCAGAAAGCTGTCTGATGTGAGCAATGGGTTATGCTGGGGAACAACAGGACAGGGTGATGCGAGGGCTCAGTTGGCAAGGCTGTGTGGTCTTCCCACCTTCTCTAGGCACCATCCCTTCCACCCTGAGTTTCCCAGGGTGACATTCCAAGGGCTCAGAAAGATCATACCCTCTTCCAAAACAACTAACACAGGACAAGCGGTGCCATTGAAAGTGCATGTACTATTTTGAGCAGTCATCTCGTCTATTCCTTAAAACAATGCCGAGCAGTAGGTTTCTTTCTCCCATTTTACAGAAGAGAAGTCCAAGCCTCAGGGTCATGCGCTTTCACAGAACCAGGGCTAGAACTTAGACCCCTCTCGTCACTTATATCTGTACAAACATGACTTACTTGGGAACCCCTGGGGATAGTATAAGGAAATTTTTTATCCTTAGAGTTACAAAGTGCTACTTTAAATAAATAGTGCCATTGTCTTAACTCCAGTTAACGTGGACTTAGATTGCCTTAACTGGTACCCATGCCAATTGTATTGTATTACCAAATTTAAGCTGTATAATTAGCTTATGTTCCTGCCACCTTTTCTCAAGGGAGTTCCAGTTCTTCACGGGTTCCAAGCCTTGAAGAAACTTAAAATTATGCCTTGGCAAAGAGCAGCCATAGCCTATTTTGGATTCTCTATTTCTTATCTTCCCATTTTTCCCTCCCTCCCTCTTTCCCTGCCTTCCTCTCTTCTCTAGAAAAAAAAAAATCCTGACTGTACTTCATTGCTAAGAAGTTTAAACAGCCTGGATAGAGCCTTCATGAACCCAGGCCCCTCCCTCCGATCTCCACTTGAGTTTTACTTTTTCCCTTTGTTATTCTGTTAGCAAGTAGAAGAGCCCTGGGAGCAAGCCCTCAGATGATGTTGGTTTAGAAGGAGAGATGGCCCTGCCTGGACCTGGTGGGCAGTGCTGGCTGGTGACCTGCGGTGGGGCCAGCTCACTGGTCCAGTCCCAGGGAAACAGCCCTCTGTACACTACCCTCCGTGTACCCACTTGGTGCCGTTTTAAAGTTTCAGAGCAAAGGATCAGGAGCTTCTTTTCTTTCTGTAGTTCACATCATTATTCATTCTCTACCATGCAGGGCTGGAAGCTAGAGCTTTAGAGCAAAAACATATCTTAAGTGAATTTTCTCATAGAGCTTATATTTTACCTTATAGTCCTATTTTTAGTTTCCTTCAATAACAATAAAATATTTCAACCATGTAATTCTCAGCCCTACACAATACAGTGTGAGGTTATTTATACATATTTCTGCCCCAGGGAGAATCTCTGTTTGCCAGCTCGCTGGCAGTTGGCAGTGGACAGGTTCAACCGACTCCAGGACAGGGAATGGCTCAAGAGCGGCTTTCGTTTCTTAATGTTGAAATGAGCTCAACTTTTATGGTCTTAGTCAGTGTAAGAGAATTTTAAGACGCTACCATTGACTTCTACGTTGATCTCTGCGTTCGGGAAAGCTTGCCCCACAGTTCGGCAGCTCGGGCATTGCACGGTGGCGAAGTGAAACCCAGCTGGGCTGTTCTGCAGACTCCACTCCCCGGCAGGGAGAAGGCGTGGGCAGAGCTGTGCACAGAGCAGTTAGTTGCACTCCGTGTTGGGAGAGACCATGACTGGTCTTTCATCGCGTTGCACGAGCTCAGAATGCAGGAGTAGCCATTTATAACATTGCAGCAGAAATCTTCATGCAAATGACTTTCCTTCAGAATATATGCTACTTTAGCTTGTGTTGAGGAGTATCTTTATGAATACAGAAAGGATTTGCTAATGGTAGAGAATGGCCTTTATAAAGTCACAATGAATATGTTCCAACCATGTGTTTGAACAAATCATTAATTCTGTACACAAGGAGCTCATGTGTTACATGCGATTATTTTTATGTATTTCTTAATTTAGTCCGATTCAAAACCATGTTTCTTACAACTGAGAGTTCCTGAGTTGCAGGACCCATATGCTCCTCAATTCTGGTTCCCTGGTACCGTATACAGCACCTTAATGGGGACATGTTAAGTGTTTCTTGAACTGAGCCATAAAAGAAAATTGCTTAAGGAGCTATATGTATGTATGCCTGTATATATGTGTGTGTGTATAGAGACATTATATTCAATATAAAATATAAAACATTATGTTAGAGATGTAAAGCCAAGATGTTCAATACCAGTGTCCCTGGGGTTATGCGTTTGAAATCAAAATGCAACTTTGGAATCTATAAAGAATCGTCAAAACTCAACAATAACAACAAACAAATTAATTTAGAAATAGGGGAAAGATTTGAACCAATACTTCAGCAAAGAAGATATATAGAAGTCAAATAAGACTATTAAGAGATGCTTCACAGTGTCAGTCATGAGGAAAGTGCAAACTACCACCTGCTGGAAGACTACCGCACACCAGTCAAGTAAAGACAGCGAGAGCTGACGGGGCTGCCCAGCATCAGGAACTCTGAACTCTCCGATGGGGCTGGGGGAGGGGGAGGAATGGCACACCAGTTTGGGAAACCGTTTGGAAATATCTCATCAAGCTGAATATTCATTTGTCCTGTGACCCAGCCATCCCGCTCCTAGTTTTTACCTATGAGTTTTATGTCCACGCAAAACCCTATAACCGCATCTTTACAAACAGCTTTATTCATAATGGCTCCAAACCGGAAACAACCCAGAAGCCCTTCAGTTGATGGGTGGCTGTCCAAGCTGTGCATTTATGCACCTGAGAGGGCCCTGATCTCTCCCTCTGGCTGACCTTGGAGCCTTGTGTGAGTAAAGGGAGAAAGATAAGGGAGGGCTGAAAGCTGCCATAGCCATAAAGCTGCGTTTGCTCAGCATACACGTGGGGCCAAAGGGTGGAACACGTGGCTTCACAGTATCTAAGGGAACCGCATGCCGAGACTTCAGTGACCACACATAAAAGGGAATACGAACTTGACATAATTAGTCCAGGAAAGCCACTAAATAATGAACAGCAGCAGTAACAGTAACAAACTGATTTGCAGTTTTACGTTATATTATTTTAAATGCCCACTTTTCAAGAAAAAAAAATGACGAGACAAAGAAACATGAAAGTAAAACTTACTAGACAAAGACTTTCAGGTATTATAACTATGCCGAAAGAACTAAAAATATCAACAAGGAGACAGAAGTCATTTTTTTTTTAAAGAATGAAATAGAAATTCTGGACTAAGCCGGATGTAACATTAGAAATTAAAAGGTACAGTACCTTAAAAAGCAGTCACTGACGGGGCTGTGTTATAGGCAGAAGGAAGAACACGTAAGTGAAGACAAGTTCATTGAGGTTATTCAGCCTGGGGAACAGAAACGAAAAGTAATGGTGATGTTTGCCCAATGCTGAGGTGATGCGCAAAACCACCAGCCAGTAAGTCTGTTACTTTATGGTGTGGTAAGTAAGCTCAAGAATACAGTTTTCTAGGGGGGCGGAAAGCAGTGTAAGGTAGAAAAGGCTCTGGGACCCAAGGCTCAAAGAGAGAGAACATGTGTAACAGGAGGGTGAGCCCCTAGCTTAGCCTTCTCGCTTTATAGCTGTGGAAACTGAGGCCCACAGGGCAGCACAGACTGCCCAGTGAGAGACATGAACGTCTTTGCCTGTCCTGCAGTGGCCGTGGGGACCGGGCCCGTGGACCCCCGATGGCCCCCATTCACTCTGAAGGAGAATCGGTGGAAGTTAGAACAGTTCCTGTACCCAATTGGAGCCAGGGCCCGAACCTGAAGCCACAGGCATTTTTGCTTTAAGTCCTTTTCAAAGTCAGCCTTTCCCAACGAAGGAGATTTCCTTTTCATGAAACCTGCATTTCATCCCCAAGGTGACAGCCAGTGTCCTTGGCTTCCTTTGAAAAGTGACAAGTGGGTTCTTTTGTATACTAAATGCGAAGGATATAACAAAAACAGTTAATGTTTTTTGATTTCAGATATGAAAAATAAGTTAATTGGTTTCAGATATGAAAATGCACATTATTACCCCGACCGCTATACAAAGGGGTTTGGGTGGAGGGAGGCCCATTTCGTGTAAAACTGAAAGCCATGGAAGGAAGCCTCGTACACAGGAAAAGTCATTTGAAATCGTTTTCAAAACCACAACCCTCAAAGGAAAGACCAAATCCGGAGAAACCAGCAGCCCTTGAGCATGTGATTGATCCTGAGTCACCTTGTGGGTGCAGGAAGCCAGAGCGAATGCGCCATGGCACCCTTCAGCCTTGAGCTGAGCTGCACACAGGGTCCCCCGCCCAGCCTGCTGGGGCTCCACCTTCCAAGGCACAAAGTAGAGAAGGAAGGGCCCAGTTCTTGCACCCATGAAATGATGTTGGAATTTGTAAAGTACAGGGAGGTAGAGAATAATAACGAAGCATCTCCACCTTGGCTCAGTTGGTCTGAAAGACATCACTGAGGCAAAAGATGAACCTCAGAGGCATCTGCCGGCTTTGCCTGGGTTCCAGCGGTTCCTCTTTTCCTGTAAAGTGCTCTTACGTGTCACTGTGACTGCAAGGTGGGGTATGAACTGAAAGTGTGTAACTGGAGTGCCTTCCATGGGAGCAAACAGAAAATGAGACCATGAACTTGATGCTTTTAAAGGTCTCTCCCACTATCTGTCTGAATCCCTTTCAGCCTTCTCCACCCTTCCGGGACCTTGAGCATGCCTCAAATGCACCCCCTTCCCTTTCTCCCTCTCTCTCCCTCTCTCCCTCCACGTGCTTGGAACAACACCTTCACTGTCCTCACAACCACCAACCGTGAAATTGCCAGTTCAACATCCACCTCCTCTGGGATCCACCTGCCCAGCTGGATTAGTCTTTCCTTCTTCCGTGGCCTCAAGGGACTCTTTGCACCCCCGATATTCTGGCCTTGCATGTATATGTACATCCTGTCTCCCCTAGTCAAATTCTGACCTGGGACGGATAGACAGTGGTCCCCTTCACTCCTCAGTGTGTGGCTGTAGCTCCCATTTTGTCACATTTTTAACTATCACTCTGCATGCTCAGGCCACCACGTCTTCATCATACTGCCTCCCCCTCTAAACCAGAAACTCCTTTAACTCAGAGAACTTTTCCTCCAGCACCTAGCACGCTGCCTGCCTAGCCCAGTTCTTCGTGCATGGCAAATGCCCCAGAATGATTACTGAAGTTAGTCGATTAAGTGTGAAGGTGGAGAGTTAAACGTATTGCACGGAAGTCTTGTGACCAGCCGGCATGGAGCTGTGCCTGTCTTCCTTGATCTTTCAGAATCACCACCCACACCAGGAAAACCAGGGAACTACGGTAGAGGAAACGAAATATTCTGTGTGGGACCTCTGCTCCAGATTGTCATGGTCCTCACCTGCCTGGGACCAAGGTGATGGAGCCACTACTAGCTAGCACAGTGCTGGCCACTGTGGCCCAGGGGAAAGCATGACACCCATGACAGTGCTGGACAGCTCCTGCCCGGAAAGGGCCTAGCCCCTTCCCCTCACAGCCTGTTGACCAGGGGATGTGGGTGACGACTAATGCAGTCTGCCATGCTGGTCTGCGAGTAGCGTTTCTCAAATTGAAACATGTACATAGAGTGCCTGGAAATGATTCTTAAAAAGAAGATTCTGATTCAGTAGTTCTGGGGAGGGGGCCAGGTTTTGCATTTCTAACAAGCTGATTGATGGCCCATTACCCATCAATGCAAAGGTCCAGCTTTGCATCCTCAGTGGCCAGATCGAACTCTTCCCGCTCCTCAGCAGAAACAGAATTCATTGTAGCTATCATTTTGTGTTGCAAATCAAGAAAAATATCGTTTCAGCTCAGAGGACACTTGTGACTTACCATGAGGTGGGGAGGGACACACAGGAATAGGTAATGAAAGCCTTTAATTGCTCGGACACAGGACAGAGTGTAAGAAGGTAGCTGTTCTAAAAAGCTGAAACCATTGCATCTAAAGGGCACCATTTGCATAAGCAGGTTTTGTAAATGGACCAAATTAGATCTAATTGTGTCACTTCTGCTTTGCCTCCCTCACTTCCGCCACGCTGTGAAGGGTCAGTGCCGCTCTGACTGGCTCTCCCCAAGGCCTTGGCCCCTCTGAGCTTGTCAGTGTTGAAGAGCTGTCCCAGGGGTCTTTCACCTGCCCTGATTTGTCCCCCTCACTGTGCCGAGTCACTGATTGACTCACAGGGTGCCCTATGGTTCCAGGCCTGCATCTCCGGCTATTCTGGGGTCCACTGTGGGCCGGGCACGCCTGCTCCCTGAACATTCTCGGTGTTGTGCCGTCCTGGACCGGATACACGTGAGCCTCAGCTCAGCCCAGAATAGATGGTGTTTTTCTCTCTAGTGGTTTCTTTAAAAGCCATGCCAGTCATTGTGTGTCCTTTCCCAGAAGCTGTGATTGATAGCAATCTGGTCAGCCAGAAGCCGCCGGTGGAATAAAACTGCTGACACGGGCGCTGGCGTTGGCTGAGCTTATGAAGCTTGAATGGCATGTGTGTGCACGTGCAGGATAGAGACATAGCATGGCATTCCATGCAGTTAGATGTGGAAGGAACTGAAGTGGTCTCTCAGTTCACAACAGGGCAAGTAGGAACCAAGGGGTGGGCTACGCCGGTGCATCTCCCTGCTGCCACTAGAGGGCGCAGTGAGCAACAGACTCCGTGTCACCAGCACCCTGCCCCAGAGCTTTTTTCTCTCCAGCAGACAGGGTTGACCCCTGAAACTCAACAGTTTCCTGTTGAGTTCTTGCAAGTCAAACCCCAATTTTATGTGGGCTCTGTATCATAAGTTATATTTCAGCTCTAGGAGACAAATGTCTTACTATTAAAATATTTGTTAAACGTGATCCTAAAATAAAATGAAACACGCATTGACACTTGACACAAAATTATCTAAAAACCCAACACTCAAGATAAGGCTAAAAATTCCTTCACTGGGTGGAGGAGGTGGGGTTAGCCTGGACTAGACATAGTGAGGCTTTAAAACTAAGAATCTGACGAGGTTGGCACTTGAGATACCTTCTTCCTTTCCTGCTGACTTCCCCATTGGCAACACAGCCATTTCTCATTGGGCCATCAATCTGTGATTGAATTAAGGTCATCTGTCTTGAAAATGTTCATTGCCCGTTAGATAATGCCTGCATGTTTCCAGGACCCCATGAATGGAACATGGGCGGTTGTCATGATCACTTTGGACTTGGTGGTCCTTCCTGTCTAAAGGTCCATGGGTAGACTTGAGTGGGTCATACATCTTTGATATTATAAGCACATATTTTGTTGTGATTTTATGTGAGAAGTGTTCATAGTGTTGATTGGATTCTCAAGGGAATCTACGATCCCACCAAGATATTAAGAACCATTATTAAAAATTCAACTTTCTTTTTCATGATACATTTTCTAAAAACAGGAAAGTGGAAAGTGTCTGTATGTTGCTCCATCTACAGTGAGAGTTGAATGGATATCACACCGCAGCCTTGTGCGCTTGTACACATGCAAGTGTGCAAGTGGGCACATGCACACCTCTCCCACACACATGCACACACACAAACACGTGCCAGTGTCTCTAAAATCAACCCTCTCTCCTCCCTCCCTGACCTGCTCTGTAGAATCCCAATACAAGATTCTGGGTGGGTTCCTGTTAACCTTTTGTACATTGGGCAGGCTCTTAGGACAGTGCAGGCTCAGTGTCCTGGTCCTCAGTCATCCTGCATTCCCAGATTCCAGGGACAGCATGCATGTGGGAAGGAGCATGAAGTCCAAAGCTAGACAGATCTGGATTCTTGTCCCAGACCCACCACTAACTCTCCAGGCACATGAATTTGAGCATAATTCTTAACCTTTGACTTTCCATTTGGGTAAAGTCAGGATAATGATGCCCCACCCCTGTAGGCTGGCCTGATAAAATGATTAAAGAGTTAAAGGAAAAGCACCCTGTGGTTTACATCTGCCCCATTGGAGGGGCCCTGTGAACTCTGACGTCCATTAGAAATTTGATAGGGATCCTGACACTGAAAATCAGACTCTGCTTTCTGACAGTTTGAGGTCTTCTGTCATCTTTTGGCATCAGGAGATACTTGGGAAGTACATGGAATTTGATGTTTGGAGGGCATTTGTCCCTCTGAATAGATGGGAGGCAACCAGTTCCAGCTCTCTCTAGTAGGCGACCTTAGATGGGCTTCAGTGTTTGTTTTCCATATTTGTAATGCAGCCATTGGTACATGGGATCAGTTGAGGTGGGACAAGGAAAAGAATAATGAACCACATGTTTGCAGGAAGTCTTTTCACCATTGCACTCTGTTGGCACTTCTTCGGTGAGCTTAGCACCTTAATAGGAGGCTACTGACATGAACAGGCCAGGAGGTATCTAAGTAACTGTTGTGAGGAGTGCTTGTCATGGGTCAAGATGTATTATTTGACAGCTAAAAAACAATGAGGGGTGACCCAAGTGTCCATCGATGGATGAATGGCTGAACAAAATGTGGTATTTGTATAGACATTCCAACACATGCTTGAGAACATTATGCTAAGTGAAAGGAGACAGTCACACACACACACACACACAAAAATAGTGTGGGATTCCACTTACATAGCATATGTAGAGTAGTCAGATTCATAGACACAGAAAATAGACTGGTGGTTGCCAGGGGCTACGGGGAGTGGGGAATGGAGAGCTGTTACTTAATGAGTACAGAGTTTTAGTTTACAGCAAGATGAAAGTTCTGGAGACTGGTTACACAACAGTGTGAATATACTTAACTCTACTAATGTGTACACCTAAAAATGGATGCAAGATTTGGAGTTGCGTATATTAAACCAAAGTAAACAAAAAAAAAGTCAATGAGATGACCAGAGAAACGTACATTACACATTTTGAGTTCCAGCGATGTGAGCAGGGCTGGATATGATCTAAATGTAGGACGGTCCGTGTCTAGCATTCTGGGGTGTTCTGAAATAATAAACTGTCCCTCTCGAAGGGCAAGGCAGCATCTTTATCTGGACCCTGGGACAGCGGTCTTTTAGTAGTGATGGGGACAGGATGGGACTCTGGTCCCAGCTCCGCAGCTCCCTGCAGAGTGACTTAGAGCAAGTGTCCCATCTCCCTGGGCTTCACCGTGCCACCCTGAGAAGTAAGAATACAAATCCCCCGCTCTTCAGTCAGTCACAGCCTCCCATGGGCCGGAGTCACCCACTTCGGGAACCCCTTTGGAGACCTGCAGTTTAGGGCGAACAGAGGCTTAGCGCTGACCTGCCTGCCTTGATACACCCCTGGCGCTGCGTGCTGATGCGCCCCCCCACCCCCCGCGCCCCGCGCGCCCGCACTGCTGGGCCGTGGCGCTGTGCTTCCCCAGGGTGGCGTGGGAAGCACACCACCCCGTCCTCTCCATGCAGAGCGCTGGGAGAATCTCAGCAAAGCTACTCATAAGCTTGTTAACAGGTTGCGGTAAGCAAAACAGCCACACGTCCGTTCATTTTATTAAAAGAAAGGTTTCTTGCCAACAGACCTGGAAGGCTGGGCTGGGCCCAGGGCACTTCTGCCAGCAGAGGATCTGTAACGAAATGGCCCGGCCACTTGCTCAGGCATTTGTGGTTTTGGCAGGAGTGTCTGGGGTTACAGGCACCTGCTGGGGGTCTAGGAGCTCTGCCCCAGCTTATTGGCGTCCACCTCTTCACCTCTTTTTTCCTGTCCCACAGAGATGGGCTCTGAAGCTGTAGATGTGGGGAGATCATGGGGGTGTAGCTGGAGGCCCACATAAGGAGGGCAGGGTGGGTGAGCCAGGTCTCCTCCAGCCCGGGCGATGATGGGAGAGGCAGCCAGTACTGCTGTGTAGTTAAAATATGCCAGGATGCGATGTGCTTTTCTTGTTTTATCTTGGATCCTCATATTAGCACAGTAAGTGAGGTGTTGTGCCCATTTTACAGATAGAAAAGCTGCTTCCAGAAAGAAAATAAGAGAATGAGGGCACAGGAGGCTCCCTGGGGCTGTCTAAGAAAAAGGTGACCGACCTGCAAACCCAAAGGTGTCTGGTTCGATTCCCATAAGGAGGTCTCCAGCCAGGTCTCCATTCAGGTCTGTAGCTGGAGGCAGGTGAAAGGCAACCATACATTGATGTTCCTCTCCCTTTCTTCCTCCCCCCCCTTCTTTCTGAAAATAATAAATAATTTAGCTCTGTCCTAAAATCAATAAAACATAGCCTCAGGTGGGGACTTCTAAAATTCAGCAAGAACAAATATGCCACAAACCAGAAGCTTTCAGTGTTTTGGAGTGGGTAGGGTGGGAGACGGAAGCTGAGCGTGGGGGAGTGAGGCCCAGAGGAGCTCTTCTTCTGAGCTGGTCCCTCAGGAGGAACCTGGCGGGTGGCAGGGCGGGCCCAGCCTGGAGCCTGGGGGAGGCGAAGGAGGGGCTGGGCAGAGTTGGGTGCTGGAGTTTGGCCTGCGAGAGGGGGAGCACGTGGCGGGAGGGGGGCCACCTGCAGCGCTGACCTGCACAGACCAGACCTCCGTAGCAAAAAGAGCCAAGGGAGCCAAGCTGGCGCCCCTCACGGGGCGGTCACTGCACATGGCTGAGCAGCAGGCCCTGGGAGGTGGCTGAGGGGAGTGACCGGCTTTTGCGAGAATAGCAGAGGACCCGCTGGTGAGGAAGAAGGGAAAACAGACCAGATGGGATTTTTCATTTTCCTACTTCCTCCTTTCCTATCTGTTTTTTTTTTCTGCACATTTTCGTCCCATCCCTCTGTTTTATAGCCACAGCCCTGCAGAAGGACATTTTCTCCAGGCCTGGTGGCTTGAGCATGCGTCTGCCACAGGGACAAGACCTGCCCTGAATGACCCAGGCCAAGGGGGTGGAGGAGGGCAGCGTGGCTCTGTTTCTGGGGGTTTTCATCCCTGTGTTGATGGTTCCCTCGCCAACAAAAGTGAATTGTCTGCCCCCTTGTGGCCGAGGCCTGACACTGCCTGAGTGCCCACGTCAGGCCTCCTGCCCACAGCTCCCCACACAGTGCTGCCCCTGGGGCGGGGGTGGTGGGGTGGGTGGGCTGGGAGTTGGTGACAGCCAGAAGGGAGACGAGGTGGGGGCCTGGTAAACAGCGTGGAGGGCGCCAGCCCCCTGCCTCAGGTAGACCCTTTTCTGGGAGGCCATCCTAGTTCAAACAAAGGACAGCTGTCTGGGAAAGAGAAGGGCCGCAGGCCGCATGCAGAGAAGTGGCCCGCAGAGTGGACAGGGCCCGACGGAGTGGTAAGCTGTGAGGTGGACACACCTGGGCGCTGGGCCCTGGCCCCGGGGGTGACAAAGACTGGGACAGGAAGGATCTCAACGGTGGGAAGCACCCGTTCACTGTGGTGTATCAGGGAAGCTTCTCAGGTCAGCATTCAGGGCCACGTCAGAATGCGGAGGACCCCTGTCGCCACCGGCAGAGCTAAGGGTTCTCTGCCCCGTGGGTGTGCCTGCAACAGTGGGAGCGGACCGGCCTCCTGGGGGTGTCCCTGGGCTCCAGGCCTAGTGAGGCTGTGAGCTCCACTTGCAAACTGCAACCCTCGGGAGCCAACTTTTTTGTGTCCTTGGACACAGCTACACAAATGAGCTAATCTGACACCAGCCCTAAATGTGCCCTGGCTCTCTGAACTTGGGCCAGGGTTGCCAAGTCCCGACCTTGCATGGCTTTCCTTCCACAAGTTCTGGGCCTGGACCCCCACAGACCTCCGGCTCGTGTTCCTTCCCAGATTACCCACGGCCACGCCACCTAGTGTCCCCATTGCCACTGTGCACTGTGGGTGCCCGTCCAGTTTCCATCACAATGAGGTCATTCCTGCCTTGAGCTCCAACCAGGACAGTTGACCTGTCCCAGGTTCCCCTTCTCACTGAGGTTCTGCGCCCAGGAAACAGCCGGCGCCAAGTGCTGTGTTAGCCCGGCTGGGTCACAGAAGCAGAAAGCACGTGAGCTATTCCAAGCAGGGTCAGATTTGCAAAGGGAATGTGGTGCTTCCCGAATCATTCAAAAGGCTGTTGGAGCGAAGGTCAGGGAATTGCGCCACTGGATTTCAGGATAACAAGAAGTTAGAGAAATCGCTGGAAATCATTGCCGCTGAGTCATTGCCTGCCACGTGAGGGTGGACGGGTCTCGGCAGGGGCCGGCGGTCTGGGGTCTGCTCGCTCTGTCTCTGTGCTCGTCCCCAGACTCCATGAGCGCCTCCCCCACGGGTGGCCTCTGACCCGGAGCACTGCTGGCAGCCAGCTTCCAGCCTGTGCCATCCAGGGTGAGCAGAGAATGCCAGGGACTGAGACGCAGTATCTGAGACACACTTTCAAAGACAGATGATAATAATAGTCCTTCCTTTGGATGGTTGTTGTGAGGCTAAAATTAACACTGTGAAGTCTTTGTGCAGACTGCAGCATATGGTGAGCCCTCGATAATTGCTAGTTTACCAAAAAAGTGTCATAACTCAAATCAGAATGGCTCCTCGTTGTTATTTCTAACCCCTGTAAGGAAACTGGCTGCATCGGAGGGTGGGGTCCAACCCAACGCGCTGGCAGGGACAAGCAAGGGTCCCGTCCCTGACCACCCCGGCCTGCTTCTCAGATCCTCAGTGGGTCCTGTTCAGGCTCAGAGGGCTGGGCGGAGGGGGAGTCAGGGAGAAGATGCAAATTCTCAGGGAAAACCCGTGGCAGTGAATCATGCTGAGCATTCGTATTGGGTTCCTGGTGCTCTGCAGCTGTATGGTGATGACTTCCTCTCACACGGACAGACAGAGATGGGTCAGTTCCCTGTGAAGACACAAGCCCCAGGCCCCACCTTGCACCCCTGTCCAGAAGGGAATCAGTGACAGCAGGGCCGAGTCTCTGTAGCCTTGTGCTCAAATACTGCAGCAGGCAGCCTGGAACAGGGAAGAATTGGGGCACAGCTGACATCCAAAAGGGAAAAGAAACGCACTGAGATCCAGGGGGAACAATGTCTGTTTCCTAATCCGTCTCCTGCCCCAAATAGCTCCGCTCTCCTCCCCCAGCCTGTGTTGACGTGTCTGTGTCTCTCCCTGGCAGCAGATGCCACCAGGCCTTCAAGTAGGTCACGGAGGGTGGTGAGGAGCCCACACAGGCCCTCAGGCCCCGTCCTCTGTCCTCCACTCACCTCACCCCCCAGGAGCGGGGACCTGGAGCCACAAAGCCCAGACCCCACAGGACCCTTTGCTCCTCAGGGATCTTGGCAGGGTCTCTGTGTGGGGGATCCTCCATCCTGCCTGGGAGAGGGCAGGGGCCTGTCCCTGAGCTGGAGGAAGAGGGGGCAGCCCTGGGTGGTGCTGTGGCCCCCCTGCCACATCCTGCGGGCGCCCCTTCATCCCCTCCCACAGCAGCCCTGCTGAGTGTGCTCAGGGACCCCATTCTTCCCAGGACAGCCGGGAGTAAGGAACCAGGCCCATCCTGAGCCACCTGTGCCAGCCTCCCTCCCAGCCTGACATCCCCATCCCTGCTTTCGGAACCACTCCTGCTCGGGATCAGGTCCTCATGGCACCTTTCTGTCCACAGGTCCTGTCGGAGCAAGGCTACGGACAGATCACCACCGACATCCGGGAGGGGCAGACCTTCTACTACGCAGAGGATTACCACCAGCAGTACCTGAGCAAGAACCCTCGCGGCTACTGTGGCCTCGGGGGCACCGGCGTGTCCTGTCCACTGGGCATTAGAAAGTAATTTCTCCCTGCGTGGTCGGCCCCAGAGGTCACAGCAAAAACGCTTGAAAAAACGCAGGCAGTTCTTCAGCGGGGCACCCCAGTGGCTTTTAGATGTGCGCAAAACACAAGGCAGTCCTAAAATCGGGTGTGTTGATGTATAATTTACATGAGGTGCCACGGCAGGTAGATAACATGGAATTTGTCTTCTAATTCATTGTGGTGGGAGTGGAGCTGTGACATTTTGGGGGATCATTTGGGGTCTGGGTGAGGATCATGAATATGCTGTGCTTGATGTTCTCTTTTCTGGGGGCCTGCCCGGGAAGCTGGAAAAGGAAGGGAAGGCTGTTGGGCCGGGGGAGGCACGCCGGAAATCCTCCGTCGAGCCCTGCCCCACCTCACATGCCCTGCGCCCTCCAGTGCCTTGAAACGGTGTCATTCACTGAAACACTTTGATCCTATTTGTGTGTCAGGGGCTCGCTCTCGCTCTGCGGCGCGGCCCTCCCGTGGCAGAGGAAATGGGAGTTAGCTTGATCAGTTCTAGCACATTGCTTACAGCTATGAGAAATGCTTCTTGTTCTAATAAAAGGCTACAATCTAATAATGCAAACGGTGATGTCTCATCCGTCTTTTCCTTGTTTGGGTAGGCTAGTTCTAAGTATTGTAAGATAAAAGGCTCAGAGTCATTCCTCCCCCAAATGGGAAATAAGATTGAAACCCTTGGAAAACACGTACACTTCTGGCTCCTTGCAACTTGGGTTAATAATAACCTTTTCACATGCAGGTTACAGTGGTCCCATCAGGGGCTATTCCAGTTACAAAGGACAGACACATGCAGTTCCCGCCCTTAAAAATCTTTATATTCAAGACAAGGGGTGGGGGACAGAAGCCATAAACATGCAAACAGGTGAATGAATAATGTGCAGGTCCTCAGAAATGTTGATCAGTAAGAGGCGGCAGTTAAGTTGTGTCTGGGCCTGGGGATTCGTCTTGAGGGCGGGTTTAGCTACGTTGTTGCAGGGAAGCGCCTGCAAGTTGGTGAAACTGAAGTGGAGAATTGAATGATTATCCTGTGGTAAAAGAGACACATAAACACGGGTTGGGGAGGAGAGCAGGGCTATTTGGGGCAGGAGATGGGCTAGAAATGTACATGGTTCCCCATGTATTTAGCCTGTTTCGTTTTTCCCCCTCCTGGATTTCTGCTGTGCCCGTAGTGTAGGTATCCCTAATCGCTGCCAGCATCCTCCGCCATGGGTTGCTTGAAGGAAATGCTTCCCAAGTAGAAGGACCAGGAAATCTAAATGGCCGAAGACAGGGAGCAATGTCGGGTGATGGGGAAACAGAAAGACCAGGGGCTGGAATAGAGAAGTCAGGAGGATGGAGGCCCCATAACGGGATTAGTGTCTTACATGAGCAGTCCTCAACTTTTTTGGCACCAGGGACCAGTTTCATGGAAGATAATTTTTCCACGGACCAGAGAGGGGGATGGTTTTGGGATGATTCAGGTTCGCCCCCTGCTGTGTGGCCCGGTTCCTAACAGGCCAGGACCAGTACCAGCTCCACTGCCTGGAGGTTGGGGACCCCTGTAGAAAGAGGCAGGGGTTCTCTCTCTTGGTCATGGGAGGACACAGCAAGAAGGTGGCTATCCACAGCCAGGAAGCTGGCTCTCACCAGACACCACATCTGTTGGCAACTTCATCTTGGACTTCTCAGCCACCATCACTGTGAGAGACAAATGTTCCGTTTCAGCCACCTAGTTTATGACATTTTTGTAATAGCAGCTCGAGCTGAGACAGGTAGCCTGTGCTGTATCTGTTGTGCCTTCATCTTGCTCTGTATCCTCTGACTTCTGAATGGACTCCCACAATAGGCTTCCTTGCTCTCTGGAGTTCACTGGGACTTGGCCAACAGGAAGTACTCGTAGGAGACTGAGGGTGGGAGATGAGTGAGGTCCAAGTATTTGCTCTCCCTGCAGGTCCCCATGCAGGGTTGGCTGTGTGGGAGTGGTAAAAGCTCCACACTGTTGCTCATTATGATCTGCAACACCCTCTTTTCGAGGTTTAGCTAAACCCTGTTCACTGTGTACTTTTTATCCCCCAAATGAATAAACTAGTCCTCAATTACCCACTTTGAGTGCGCCATCTGTTCTCCAGCAAGACCTCACAGACACAAATGAGGAAGGCAACCTTTCTTCCGTAATAAGTTCTGGAAAGAATTGTAAGATGCTCTGGTTCTATGTTCATGTCAATTAAGTAAAAACATGTTCTAAATACTCTACTGTAGTATGTAAAACCACAGGTTTTAGAGCTGGACAGATTTTTGACAGATAATTCAGATGCCTACCCTCATTCTATGAGTGAGGAAGCTGAGGACCCAAGAGGCGATTTTCCACTGTTGGGAAATGCCACAGTTCATGTACAAGTCAGAAATAAACCTCTCTCCTGTGGTTTTTAGACCACTAGCCTGGGTCCCAGCCTTAGGGCCACCGGGGAAGTCTGGCCCTCTTCTTTAGAAAATAGATACTAGAGAATATTTGAAGATAGAACTTATTCTCCCCAAATAACCTTTTCTAGGCCAAATAGCTTTCTAGTTTCCTTCTAAAATCCTGATTCACACCTGCTGGCCGGCACCACTAAATGCCTTGGGTCCAAAAATGAAGGCACTTTGTCTGAGATCGTGTGTTGTCTAACATAGTAGCCACGAGTTGCTATGTTAAATTTAAATTGATTAAAATTAGCTAATTTCAAGTACTTAATAGATAATCACAAGTGGCTGGTGGCTACCCCATGATCATCTGCAGATATAGAACATTTCCGTTATCACAGGAAGTTCTGTTAGACAGCACTAGAGCAAAAAGGGAGTTTGATGGGACTTGTATGTCCTTTGATTTTATGCTTTCATTTTATTAGTGCAGTCAAGTCATCTTGCTGGCCCATAGGATTGTAAAAACTTAAATATTCTTCATATGGATTATCTTCAAGACAGAGCTCTCCAATTATCTTCTTACAGTCTTAGTTTATTATCATTTTAACCTTTGTTATAGGAATGTACATACATTCACTCTTTGTTTTGTTTACTTAGGCCTTGCATTTCAGTTTGTTAAAATAATTTAATTTAGAGTCTGACATCTGAAATAATTGCCTTCCTCTCCCAGTTTTGTGTCATGCACAGGCTTCATTAGCATCTCCTCAATATCTTCTTGAAGGTCATTATGCAAAATATCGAACGGGGCAGTTCACTCAGAAAGACATGTCACTTGTTTAGGTCTTAGAGCATCTATTACACTTGGCATGACTTGGCACTCTGCTGCCCCTCCTGACCCTTTCTCCCTCACTCTTTACTAAAAATTGCTGCTAAATTTCATGCCTTTTTCTGCTAAGCCCAGATATGCCTTCAGAATTCTTCTCCACAAAGGACGTTGGGCAGCCACTGCCAACCAACTGGACTTGGTGTTCTAGGTGAATCCCCTTTTCTTCCGGGCAGACACCAAATCTTTGACTAATGCTTGGGCTATAATTTCTCAACCAGTTGTAAATTCACCTAAGAAAGCAATTGTACAAACAGATATTATTTTAGCCACAACATGGTAGTCAGAGAATGGGGTAGATTCTTTGTTGACATCTAGAAACACCATAGGAGCCAATGGAGAGATCAATTAAAGTCAGACTGACCTGACTTAACAGGTTGAATGACATCAAAAAGGTCACAGGCTCTCTCTGAGACTCAGTTTCCTGGAGTGTAAAAACCACAGTGAGATGTCATGCTACACTGTTTGCAATGTCTAAAATCAAAAAGACTGGCCATGCAGGTACTGATAAGGATGTGGAGGAACTGGTCATTTCATTTGCTGCTAATGATCATGTAAAATGTTAGAGCCACTTTGGTAAAGAATCTCTCAGTTTCTCAAAAAATTAAACATGTACCTATCATGTGACTCAGCTATTTTATGCTTAGATATTTATGGAAGAAAAATGAAAACGTATGTCCACACCAAGACTTGAACATGAATTCCATGGAGTTTTATGTGCTATGGTCACAGATTGAGAACACCCCAAATGTCCATCAATGGGTGAATGGATAATAAATATGTTGTGGTACATTCACACAATGAAATACTACTTAACAATGAACAGGAATGAATTGCTGAGATATGCAACAACATGGATGAATCTCAATATTCATATGCTGAGTGTAAGAAGAAAGGGAAAGACACAGAGTAAATACTGTATGACTCCAGTTATATGCAATTCTAGAAAAGCAAACTAATCTGTAATGATATAATGAATTTGGGGGGGAGGATAAGGAGTAGAATCATTTATACTGATCAAATAATCAATATAATATATATAAGTAGACTGACTATTCTATTTTATTAATCTATTTGTCTGTCTTTATGCCAATACTGCACTGTCTTGATTACTGAATAAGTCTCTTTTTCACTAATTGATCAAACGCCGATTGTTTGCCTGCTATGTATCAGTCACTGGATTAATTTAATGCACAATTAATATGTTACAATACACATTTTTATCCTGTTTAGCAAATTAATCATGACAGTAAACCTATTTCAAAATTTGTGCTCAATATATTCATTGATTTTTAAATAAAATGATGAAAAATTTGCCCTATAAAAAGTTATGCATGCACTTATTATGGGATGATGTGGGTTAAGTTCATTGCCCTATTATGCTGACTGCTAGATAAGTCTTAGAACGAGGAAGGTGACTGGCAAAAAATCAGTGAACGTTCTGAAGTTCAAGCCTGTCTGTCTCCAGTTTCCAATAGGGTACTTCAATAGTTCTTGTCCATCATTCAGCATGAATATTTCCTCTATTTCACTCAAGTTTGATTTTGTTTTTATCTCAAGAAAAAATGTGCTGTGAACAGTCAAAACCTATTTCTTCTGGCCCTAGCAAGGTCATGTAAAACCATTGCACAGGGATTGAATTTTCTAAGCAGTCATCGTGAGGGCCATGCGGCCCTGTCATGGTGGGCTGTCAGCAGCCCTGGGAAAAGGACCTGCTGTGGGCTTCCGGATTATAGTATATTTTATCACCATCTACTTCATTACTATTACCTCACTAAAATGCATAAGTACCTTCAAACAATATACTTCCATGTCTCTACTTCTGGTCATTGTGCTATTATCATACATTTCATTCTATGCATGTTGTAAACTCCACAGTACCTTGTTCTTATTTTTGTTTCAAACAGTCAATTATTTTTATTTAAATCATAGAAAAAAATTATATTTACATAGTTACCATCGTAGGCTTCTTCATCCCTTAGGTTGATTCGTATTTCCACCTGGTATTATCTTCCTCCTGCTTGAAGGACTCCCTTTGACATTTCTTGTGGTGCAAGAAAGCATCCAATGATGGATGCTTTCAGCATTTGTATGGCTAAGAAAGTCTTTATTCCATCTTTGTTCAGGAAACATTTTTGCTGTGTGCAAAATGCTAGATTGGCATTTTTTTCCTGGGTAATATATAAAGATGCTGCTTCATTGTCCTTCCTTGGTGTGTGTTTTTCCCAGGGAAAAATCTATCAGCCTCTGTACGTAATTTTTTCAACCATTTAGCTGCTGTTAAGATTTTCTCTTAGTTACTAGCTTTAAGTAAATTGATTATTATAGTGTCTAAAAGTATGTTCCCCCCAAAATAAAATGTTTAAGTCCTAATCCCTAACATCTGTGAATGTGACCTGATTTGGAAACAAAATTTTTGCAGATGAACCAAGTTAAGATGAGGTCATCCTGGATTGGGATGGGCCCAGGGAGGCAAAAGGGACCAGGGACCACAAAAGTCTTCAGCCAGCTGCCTGTAGGTAAGAGCTGGAGGTGGGGATTATCTCTCTCAACAGGTAGTAATTGAAACCATGTAATTTAGCAAGCTCCCTGATGGAGCTGGTTTCCTAGGAAACCAGCAGAGAGCGAAGCTTGAGCCCTGGGTCTGGTCCAAGATGGAGTGGCCAGAGGGAGAAAGGCAGTGAGAGAGGCCGTGGTGTGGACAGCAGGACCTTTAAAGTTAGCACACCCTGGGCAATTTCTGCACCTGAGTTTCTTGTTCCTAAGAGGGAGTCAGTGCTGCAGCTTCACAGGGGCCCGTGAGAATTCAAGGAGATCTGTGTGACAGTTTTGTGGAAAGGGCAACACTTTTCCGCAAGTGTTTGTTGTTGGAGAAACAAGAAAGCTCTGAGTAATGGAAGCTAAGGTTACAGAGCAGTGGTGGTACTGGAGTCACTGAACGCCAGAAGTGGGAGGGGCCCTCGGGGTCACTGAATCTGACTGTCACGCAGGAAGAATGAATGAATGTGATGTGAATGAATATAAAACTGCTCTAGAAAGCGTCTAGGAAATGAGGTTTCCAAGATGTCAGCCACTAAATCCTGGGAGAGGTTGGGGGGTCGGCCTGGTGTTGAGTATTAGCACCAGTATCTGGCGCACAGAATTAAATGGGGGGGGGGGGGGTGACCATTTAGTACCTCCCTTGTTTGGTTGTTAGGAGGATTAAGTAATAAAATGTTTGGGAAGTCCTCAGTCCTCAGAATTTGCCAACTTGTAAAGACACTTTTCGCAAGACACATTTATAATAACTGACTCCTCAATCTTCATTTTTTAAAAAAGATTGTATTATTTTTAGAGAAGAAGGAAGGGAGAAAGAAAGAAAGGGAGAGAAACATCAATGTGTGGTTGCCTTTCACGTGCCTCCAGCTGGGGATCTGCCTAGATACCTGGCTGAACACCTGGTTATGTGCCCTGATTGGGAATCGAACCAGCAACACTTGGGTTCGCAGGCTGGTGCTCAATCTACTGAGCTACACCATCCAGAGGCCCAAACTTCATTTTAACCCTTGTTGGGGAACCGGCTGATTTGGTTCAACCCACTTTGGCCTTAATCAGATTCCTTGTTTTATCATCCTTGGCCTGCCTGCTTTTGGAACTGCCAGTCTCCTTTATTCCAGCTCAGAGGGTTACTAGAGACTTAGAATTCCATGTGAGTGCTCAGGAGAAAGAATGAATTAAGGAACAAGATCAATATCAAGACTACATCTAACATTCTTAGAAGACCAGTTCTTCACTCTAAACAGAATCAGTCACAGTCTAATTCCTGTGTGAAGGCGCAAGCCCAGAACCCGCCTTATTCACTGTGTCCCAGATGGAATTAACGACATGGGAGTCAGGTCTGTGTCATCTTGTGCTCAAACACCCTTGCTGGCTGGTAACAGAAAGAATCAGGACATAGCTCAAAAACAAAAGTGGAGAAAGAAACGGGCTAAAACCCATAGGGAGAACTTTCTATTTCTTAATGTCTCCTGCCCCAAATAACTCTGCTCTCCTCCCCCAACTTGTGTTTATGTGTTAGGTTTCCTTCTTCTGCAGCAGATGCCACCAGACTGACAGTCTCTGAAGTAGGTCAGGAGGGTGGGGATGAATTGTCGCAGGTCCCTGGGCTATGTCGTACCTTCCCCTCACACCCCTCCAGCTCCCGGGCCTGCCTTCCCTGGCCTCTCAGGGTGATCTCTGCGTCCCAGGGCCACAGGGCTTGGAGGATCCTCAGTCCCGCCCCAGGATTGTTGACTCACACAGGCTTTCAGCTGTCTGAGCTGAAGTAGAGTAAGGTAGATCTTTTCTGCCCTCGGCATTTGCTGCCTCTCCAGAGTCCTCTCATTCCACTCCAGCTCTGATACAATGATGTCGGAGGACAGTTATGTGTTCTTCAGAGCAGCCGGAAGCCACTTCTCTCCTAGTGCCTCCACCGCACGGGGGGGCTCTTTCAAACAGACAGGCAAGATCTGAGAGAGGGCTCCCTACGAGCAGTTGCAACAGCATTGGGGAGTGAGTCAAGAATAGGTTTCAGCACCAAACAAACCTTGTTTCAAATGCTGGGAGACTGAGTCTGTGGAAATAAATGGCTTGCCCAGTGTAACCCAGTAAGGGGCAGAATCCAAGGTCAAACTACCACCTAACAATTCCTACTCTAACCCACTTTCTGCTACTTGTATTACCCGTGATACCTCTCTCTCCTTCCTTGCTAACCTCGGTTCAGACTCTAGGTCCAATTTTTTCCTTCTCCTCAAGATGTCCTTTAAAAGAATGACATGCTATGACTAATATTTGAGAGGAAAAACATTATATTGTGAAGATTATCATCAGCAGTGTTGAAGCAAAAACCCTGATGGATACCGTGGAGCAGGGTAGGGGACAGGGAATTTTCCCTTCCAAGGTATTAAAAAGATAATCTTTCAATTTTCACTTCTGGATAGTGTGCTGTAAGTTATGGGAGACCAGTACTCCCACTGTAGCAGCAGAAAACTAGATAATTTTTTTAAATCACAGGGTAGGAAAGCTATGAGAGCAGTGAGGATAAAATGAACTAAAAATTTCAGAGAATCAACACTGCTATGAAATGAGTTGACATTGCTCAATTGCCAACAGGTTTTCCCCCACTCCTCTCCTCTGGGGACATTTACCAAGGCTGAGCACAGGCTGAGGATCAGGCTTGGTTGAAACAAAAATCATCTACAGGAACAGAGAGAAACCAGCGAGGCTTTCCTTTGCAGGTCTGGAGGAGAAACAGGAAACTCAAGAGGCCCAAGTGCACAACATCAAGCTGAATGAATAACTGACCATCTAGACGACGCTCTTCTTAAAAGTCAGAGGGAATTATCTTGCCCCCTCCAAGGCTCAGGGAACAAAGATCCACCACAGGAAGGAGGTTGCCTACAGATCACCACTCGCGTCCTCAGGCTGCCTGAGATGAGAAGCTGGAGGTGGAGGTTGGGAACCCCTGGCCTCCTGCAGGTTTTTAAGGCTGAGGAGTTTGAGACCTGCTGGGGTCTCAAATCATGGCCCTGCCAAAGCCATGCCCAGAAAATAAGGGAGAGAAAGACTGAGTCTGTCTGAGATTTAACTGTAGCAGCAGCCATGACCCAGATAACATCCCAGCTGGATTATGTGATCAGCCTTTTAATTTATCACCCAACAGAGGACAGGGGACCTTTTCATGTGGAACCTCTTTCCCTTTTTCTAAATACACAATGTCAAGTATTTGAATTAATTACATTCAATTAAAATGTAAAATTATCAACCATACAAAGGAGCAAGAACATATAACTTCACAATCTAGATATTAACATTGCCAATATAGATTTAAAATAAAATAGAGTCACCTATATGCTCCTTACAGCTATTAAATATAAGAACACAGAAAGGTTGAAAGTAAAGTAATAGGAAAGAAATTATGTAAACACTAATTGAAAGATGGCTGGTGATGCTATACTAACCTCAAAGCAGTCTTTAAGGTATGAACAGAGACAGAGTCACATAGGATTCAGACATGGGAGGCACCAGGTATAAAGCTTTAAGTGAACAATAATTAATATGTTAAATAAAATGGAGGTAAAGTGGACTGAACGAATGAAAAGGTTTAAAACTTGCTGAAAGGATTAAGCAAAAAAAAAAAAAAAAAAAAAGACTAAACTAAAAAAACTCATAGATACAAGGTGACCTGACTTGGGGTGGTGAACACATAATACAATACACAGATGATGTCTTATAGAATAGTACACTTGAAGCCTATATAATTTATTAACCAATGTCTCCTCAAGAAATTCAATAAAAACTTTTTAAAAGAATTCTAATTTATAAAGAATTAGTGGGTTAGAACTCACAATCTACAATATCTTAAGTTAGTTTCCACAGCAGAATACAGAATTAGTGAACTTGCCAAGACAAGGAAAAGGAAACATGCATCACATTAAAGACAGGTGGGGCACATTCATAGCTTATATCCCATGTAGTATAATTACAGTTTCAGAAGGAGAGGGGAAAAAAAAAAATGAGACAAAATGAACATTCAAAAAAATGTTGAATGAACATTTTTCAAAATTTATAGGCATCAGTCCCCATAATCAGGAAGCCCAGAGAACCTCAAGCAAAAGAAACACGAAAAGTATCACATCTTGGCATATCGTAGTAAAACTAGTGAAAACCAAAGACAGAAAATCTTCAAAGCTGTCAGAGGGGAAAAATAAAAAAGACATTCAGGGGAACAATAAAAATGTTAGGTGACTTCTCAACAGACACAGTGGAAACCACAAATACTATCATGACATCTCTAAAATGACAAAAGAAAAATAAAGGACCATTTAGAACCCTAACTCAGTAAAATATCCTTCAAAAGTGTTGGCAAAATAAAAATGTTTTGAAGCAAAGGAGAACAGGGAATTTGTTGTCAATAGGCCTATATGGAAAGAATAATGGAAGGAGTACATCTGGAGCAGGAAAAAGGATCCTGAATGGAAATATAAAATACAGGCTAGAAAGAATAAATGTGTGAGTAAATGTAAATGAACACACAGTATTGTAAAGCAACAGCTATAATGTCTTTTGGAACTTAAAATAGAGAGAGAGCTAAAATGCATATCAACAATGGCATGAAAGATGGGGCTTGGTAAATAGAATTGAAAGAGTCTAAGCTTCTACCAGCATTAGGGAGGTTTCTGGACAAGTGTCTTGTCCCAGTGAAAACAAAGCACAGATGTACCTGGGGTTGCACCATGATTCAGGGCAAAGCGCAAACTAACTTCCCTCTCCTTTGCTCACAGCAGAATTGACATTCAGACATGGTCCCTCTGAACGCATTTGTTGCAGATAAAGTATCATTAGTACCTATCTTCTCATTGAAAGCTGAGACGTAGAGAAGTTAACGGGGCCAAGGTCACACAGTTCGCACATGTGTGACCTTGGCCAGAACCAGACCATGGATCCAGGACTTCTGACAAAATGACACCAAGTTTCCTGAGAGTGAAGCCAGAGCAGGCCATTTCCATGCTCACACCGCACCAGCTTCCGCAGGCGGGCTTTCTGCTTCTCTCATTCTCGTCTCTGCAAGTGCTTCTTCAACTAGCAGTCAGCAGCCAACAGTGAGAACTTTGGGAATAAAAGTTTCTGAGACAGCACGGGTGGAGGAAGCCAACTGGATTCAAAAGCTGATGTGAGACCTCCCAGACTCAAACCATCTGCTCTGATCCTTCCCTGGTTCTGGCTGGATGGCCATTTGGGAAAAATCTGTGCTCTGAAATTGTCTAATTCTAGAGGCGCCTGGAATCCACCAGGAAGAAACCACTGATTATCCCCCAGGGCAGGGCACCAGGAGGATCGGTGAGTCCTTGTTGTCCCATGATGCTGGTGGATCCCAGGTCTCACTTGCTGCTTAAAAACTCCCTGTATTTGGGCTCCCTGGAAAGTCCCTGAGAATGACAACAATTGCAGCTCTCAAATTTTGGAGGACAGCACACATTGCATGTAATTTCCAACAAAAGTTAATCATTAAATATGTATTGTTACCTCTTCCTAAGAATATCCGCTTTTCAATGTTTTAACAGCTTTATTAAGGTATACTTTTATGTACCATAATACCTACTTATTGTCCGTGTGCACTGTTTTTTGTTTTGTTTTTTTTTTAAATAAGTTTATAGTTATGCAGCCATCACCATAATCCAGCTTGGGAACGTTTCTATCATCCCAGAAAGTTCTTTATGTTCCTTTGTAGTTACTCACCACTTGCACCTCAGCCTCTGATCTGATTTCTATTAATTTGCCTTTTCTAAATATTTCACGTAAATTGACTTATGCAGTAGGCAGTGTTATGTGTCTGGCTTCTTTCACTTGGCATCAGGATTTTTTTTTTTTTAAGATTTTATTTCATTCATTATTTTTAGAAAGAGGGGAAGGGAGAGAGGCAGAGAGGGAGAGAGACATCAATGTATGGCTGCCTTTCACCTGCCTCCAGCCATAGACCTGACTGGAGACCTGGTTTGCAACCTGGTTATGTGCCCTGGCTGGGGAATCAAACCTGCAACCTTTGGGTTCACAGGCCGGCGCCTTATCCACTGTGCTACCAGCCAGGGGCATCAGGATTTTGACATTCATCTATGGTGTACAACATATCAGAGGTTCATTCCATTACATTGCTATATAGCATTCCATTTCAGGGATATACCACATTTTGTTTATCCATTTACCACTAGTTGATGAAAATCTGGGTTATTTCTAGATTGGGGCTATAATGAATAATGATGCTAAAAACATTCATGATTATGTCTTTGTATGAGCATAGATTTACATTTATCTTGGGTAGATTCCTAGGAGTAGAATTGCCAAGTTGTGTGATAAGATTTTAACGTTTTAAGAAATGCCAAACTGTTATCTTATCTTACCACCAGCAAGGTAGGAGAGCTTCAGCATCTATACATCTTACCAGGGTTTGTTATTGTCTCTTGATGGGCATATAGTGGTATCTTATTGTGGATTTATTTATTTAAGATTCCACTCATTATTTTTAGAAAGGGCAGGGAGGGAGGAAGAAAGGGAGAGAAATATCCATGTATGGTTGCCTTTCACCTTCCTCCAGCTATAGACCTGGCTAGAGACCTGGCTTGCAACCTGGTTATGTGCCCTGACTGGAAATCGAATCAGCGACGTTTGGGTTTGCAGTCAGGTGTCTATCCACTGAGCCACCAGTCAGGGCTTATTGTGGATTTAATTTGCATTTCCCTTGTAACTAATGATGTTGAGTGTATTTCCATATACCTACTAGTCATTCATTTGTCTTCTCTAATGAAATGTCTAAATAATTTGTCAAGTTTTTTTTTTTTTTTTTCCTTTCAGGTTGGGTTGTTTGCCTTCTTATTATTTGAGTTGAAGAGTTCTTTATGTATTCTAGATATAACTCCTTTATCAGATACAGGATTTACAAAATCATGTGTCATATTTCTTGATCTTTTATTTTCTTGGTGGTGACTTTTAAAGCAAAACAGTTTTAAATTTTTCTGAAATTCAATTTACCAACTTTTCCATGGACTATACTTTTCATATTGTATCTAAAAACTTTTGCCTAACGGAGATCATGAAGGATTTTTCCCATATTTCTTTTAGAAGTCCTATAGGTTTAGCTTTAACATTTAGGTTTTTGGATCATTTTGAGTTCATCTTTTACATGGTGTGAATTAAGGATCTATGTTAATATTTTTGTTGTGTTTTTAACATATGGCTATTCAATTGTCCCAGGACCATTTGTTGAAAATAACAGCCATAGCTGGTGGCACAGTGGATAAGGCGCCAGCCTGGGAACCCTAAGGTCACTGGTTCGATTCCCAGCCAGGGCACATAACCAGGTCTGTAGCTGGAAGCAGGTGAAAAGCAATTGTACATTAATGTCTCTCTTCCTCTCTGCCTCTCTCCCTACCCCTCTTTCTAAAAATAATAAATAAAATGTTTAAAATTTAAAAATACTATCATTTGCTTTATTGAATTATCTTAGCATCTGCTTTACAAAAATTGATCATAAATTTCAGAACTCTTAATTTTGTTCTGTTGATCCACATTTCTTCTACCTTTATGCCAATATTATACTGTCTTGATTACTGTAGTTTTATACCAAGTTTTGAAATTGGGTACTATAAGTCCCCCACCTTGGTTATCATATTTCAAAATTGTTTGTTGATCCTAGATCCTTTGCATTTCCATATCTATTTTAGGATCAGCCTATCAATTTCTATTAAAATAACCTGCTGGGCTTTTGATAAGTTATACATCAATTTAGGGAGAATTGTTATCTTGATCATGTTGAATCTTCCAATCTATGAAATATCTCTTCATGTATTTAGATCTTTTTAAACCACCCTCCACAATGCTTTGTAGTTGCAATCATGCACCAGCACTGTCTGCATTCGTCACTCTGGTATATTTTGTATACACCAGTGATGACATTGTGTATTGTCTTAAGGTCTGTTTTCCTTCTCAGCTTTCCTTCTCAGTGTGTTGGTGTCGGACAAGGGTGATGATTCACACAGGGTCAGCAGTCCCTGCACTGGCCAGGACCTTGGCTCCAGCTCAGCCCAAGCCTCCTTAAGCACCCACAGCCTAGACAGCAAGTGCAGGGGACAGGGTTTTGCTTCCTCCCATCTCTGCCATTAATCAGGATCATAACCTTGTAATTGTACAGAAGGGCCTATCTTCAAATTATCTTTGTGATTATTCAAACATAGCAGTTGAGATTTTTTAAAAATATGGGTCAAGGGGATCTTAGCCTGCATATTGGATCTCCCTCAGCAGATGGTTTTGGTCCCACTGAAAGAGGCGGTAGTCAAGGCCAGCACGCAGGTGGAAAAGGTATGTTGGCCCAAAATATGCCCTGCTTTCTAATTAGATTTTAGGTGGTCAAGAGGACCCTCTTTCGGAAGAACATGCTGTGTTTTTTAACTTGGCTGGAGGCAGGTGCACAAGCCTCTTTTGGAAAGGCAGAGAGGGACAAGTCTTTCTTTCCTGTGGTAGAAGATGCTGCGTTAGCTGCATGTTATCTGTATCTTCAGATACGGCCAACATTGTTGCCAATGCGGTTGTGCCCATTTGTCCCTTCGGTAGCAGAAAAGGAGCGTTTCTGTGCCTTCGCATTCTGCCAACACTTGGTATTACCGATGTTTTCATGTTAGCCCTTCTAGAAAGTCATAGTTAGCTCATGGAGGTGTTCGTTAGCATTTCCTAGATAATAAATATAAAACATATATGTTTATTGGCTGTTTTAAGATTTTTAAAAAGTGTTCAAGATATGTGCTCAAGGAGGTCCTCTCTTCACATACAGTCTTTGTTTCCTGGTTAAAAGGTCAAGGAAGACCTGGTTGGTTTTCTGTGAGTCTTAGGGACACCATTATCAGTCACCGCTGCCAAAGATCCTGCTGCTCCCATCATCACGATGGTTTTGCTGCTCCTGTCGCTTACTGTAGCTGTCAAGTTCATCCTATTCCTAACAGTCGACAGCCACCTTCTGGCCTTTGACTTTCCAGGATGACTTTGATTTTTCAGGGTTGCCTCTATGTTAGTCAGTGAATCCCATCTCCACCTGAGCACCTAGCATGTTCTCCCCATTTTCGGATGACAGCTACCAGACAGAGTATCAGGTATGCTTGCTTTGGTAAATACAATAACACTAACTGCTTTACCACAAACTTAAAATTTTAATGGCCTAATTCATTAAGTTTTTTTATTTTTTGGTTCGAGTAACGTTCCAATGTGGATACCTCTATTTAATGTGGTGTCTTCCCTATGGCTCTCAAATTTTTACTTCTAAGCATTTATCTAAGAGAAATGAAAACATAGCCATAAAAAGACTTGTTAGAAGACCCTTTGTAGTAGTTTTATTTATTTATTTATTAAAAAAATTTTTTTTAAAATAATAGCCCCAAATTAGAAATCATTCAGGTGTTGATCAAGATGTGTGTGGAATACTACTTTGTAGTCCTAAGGAGAGAGCCACTGACACATGCAACAACATAGACGAACCTCAAAAATATTGTTAAACTAGGAAAAGCAGACATGAAAAAATACATACTATGTTATTCCACTAAGAGCAGGTTCTGTAACAGGCATAACTAATACAGTGAGAAAGAGTGGATCCGACAGAGTGGCTGGAACGTGGGAGCAGGCTGGGATGGTGGTGGAAGGACCTGAGGGGTCTTGCTACGGTGATGGAAATGTGCTGTATCTCCATAGGCATGTGAGTTTACACAGCTCTAAGCATTTTTTTTTTTTTTAACTCATCAAACAATAGACTTAAGATCAAGGCATTTCTATTTAAATGATACCTCAATTTGAAGACAAAATTAAAAACCCACTCAGCTTTCCCATTTCTTCCTTCCAGGACCAGCAAATGTCAAAGTTTGGCGACATGCTTTGTGATGGAGGCAGAGCAGCCCCTTCTCCTGCAGACTCTCCATCAGTGGAGCCTGGCTGAGTGGCCTGGCTGTTTGGGCTTCCCTGTCAGCCTGCGGTCCTGAGGTGAGGTCAAGGGCAGTGGCCTTAGTCTGCTCCTCCCTCCTCAACTTGAAGGCCGGGCTGCCATTACTGCCTCTTCTTTTCATGAAAAAGAGGAAATTCTTCCTAAACCTTTCTCCAGGACCCTAACCCATCTGCTTGGAGATATAGTTCCTTGCTTGCCAACAGCCGGAATTACTGGGGCCACTCTGCAGGTCTGGCAGAACTTGGCACTAGACTGGTCATTCCTGCCCTCACCCTCCTTCTACACCTGCCTTCCCTCTAATTCAGACAGGAGTCAAGCTGTCCTGTCCTGGCGCAGCTGATGAAGACCATTGCCTTTTCATCCTCTCTTTATTTTAGGTTTTCATGTTTTCATTTACAGTTGACATTTAATATTATTTTATATTAGGTTCAGGTGTGCAGCATTTGTTAGACATTTATGTAATTTACAAATGATCCCCCTGATCATTCTAGTGCCTGCCTAGTGGCAGGATGGCAAATTGGTACCACCCCCATGATAAACAGCATGGAGGTGCCTCAAAAAAATTAAAACTAGAACTATCATGTGACCCAGCAATTCCACTTCCAGGCATGTATCCAAAATCCAAAACACTAATTTGGAAATATATCTACACCCCTGTGTTTATAGCAACATTATTTACAATAGCCAAGATATGGAAGCAACCCAGTGCCCATCTATACGCAAGTAAGTAAAGAAGATGTGGTACATTTATACAATGAACTGTTAGCTCTAAAAAAAGAACGAAGTCCTGCCATTTGCGGCAGCATGGATGCACCCAGAGGGTATTAAGCTAAGTGAGATAAGTCAGACGAAGACAAATATTCTCTCTTTTCTTCTCTGTCAGAATGCATATGCACAAAAGTTGACGATCTCTCCTTTTTGTTTTATGTCTTTCATGGCTTAAGGAATTCTGCCGAAGTCAAACTCATAGAGAAACGCATCTTTTTAAATACTCTACAACTTCTCCCTCTCTCTCCAAAATACGTGCTGAGTTGCCTCAGACAAGAGTGCCACTTGTAACGCCTTGCCTGGTGGGGGGAATTATGTTCATGGGCAATTGCCAAAGGGAGGAGAGCCCAGCAATTCTTCCAGATGGCCCAGAATGCACCCCAGGTTCAATCAGACCCAGACCTGTTCACTAGAATAGCCTCCTGAATCTGTACTGCTCTTCATTTGGTTTTGTGCTGCCCAGTACATTTCTCATTTCTTTCTTTTTTTTTTTTTTCTTTCATTATTTTTTTTTCCCCTTCAGGTTGAGTTTCTGATGCTTGCAAGCATAGGTGGCTTGGTTACTACAACCTATTCACAGTGCGTTTCTTTCCCACCTCATCTCTAGGACATTTCTGCATCAATGATTTCCTGATCCTGAATCTTAGCATCACTGTGCATGGTCTCTGGCAGGCAAAAGCAGCATTTATGGGGGCTCAGGACAAGGTGGTAGAGATGAAAGCAAAGGTGGGTGAAGAACAAGGATCTTTCTGGAAATCAAATCTGTAGGTCTCAGGGATGAGCTATAAATGAACGGAGAGGAGTTGGAATGTTCTTTTATTTCAGGAGCAAAGAAAATTGAGAGCTGTTCATCCCTTTGGAAGATGAAATAAGCTGTGGAAGGATACCTGTTTGTAAAACAGGAAAAAGAGGCTTTCTGGTTCATGGCCTTCTCCGTGAAAGAATGTTCCACCCAAGCCTTTGGCGAGGACTCAAGCTGAAATTGGTCATTTCAGCTTGTTGGTGTTGTTGTGGTCCCAGTTTTTTGTTTTCTGTTTTTTTTTTTTTTTTTTTTTTATATGAGCATATCATATTTTTAATTCTAAGGTAAAGTTTATAGAATTTTAAGTCAGCCTAAAAGGAAAAAATTACATTCTTATTTGACTGTAATGGATAGCTACTTTTTTTAAAATTTTTTTTTATTGTTGTTGTATTACATCCATCCGCTTTTTGCTCCCCTCTGTCCCCCTCCCCACCCACCCATTCCCCCCAAAGTCAATCCCACCTGTTGTCCATGTCCATGGTTCCTTTATATTAGGTTCTTGTCTAAGCTGCTCCCCTTCGTTGCCTCTTCCTCCCCCCTCCCCCCAACCCCCTTTCCCCTGACCACTGAAGGCCTATTCATTGTATTCATATATTTGGTTCTATTTTTGGTCCCAGTTTTTTAAGCACCCCTGTAGGTATGATTATTTCAGGCACGGATAATCAATAAGAACCCCCTCTCACAACCTTCAGCCCACCATTGACCTTACTCCACACACTGAGAAAGACACTTGGTTTTAAGGCAATATAGTGTTTAGTCATAGGGTCAAGAGAAGCATCACAAAGTAGAGGAACAAGATGGCCCATGGTGATAGAAGCAAACTGTGCCCAGAGTCTGGCTCAGGCACATAGGGCCTTCCTGATAGTGTGGTCTCCCTGTTAATCCACAGCAGATAATTAGACACCTTCGTGTATGCTCCAGGCAGATTCTTCCGGCCACAGCCCACTCCCCAGCTGACAATTCCCAGCTGATACCATATATTTTTGTTTCTTTTCTGGCAAACCAGAGGCCCCCCACTGTCACCCTAGGAGAGAAAAGTTGTTTGGGAATGGAAGGGACAGTGACAGGTTATTCCTATAGCCCATTGAACTATAGTCACCTGTTAAAAGGCAAAGAGCACTTATGGAGTATTTTCATAAGCAGACCTTTTAAATTCTCATTAGACTC
Organism: Noctilio leporinus; assembly: GCA_004026585.1. Lineage (NCBI taxonomy): Eukaryota > Metazoa > Chordata > Mammalia > Chiroptera > Noctilionidae > Noctilio > Noctilio leporinus. The sequence goes on along the minus strand of PVIW01000337.1, from coordinate 84,984 downwards.
TCCAACTATATGACTATACCCTCAGACCTGTGACAAAAAGGGTGATAAGCCATTTGGTCCAAAGCAGTGATGATGAATGACAATTTGGTCAAAAAAGGAATGTCCATCATCATCCTCATCCAGTCCTATACATTCATTTTGATGTACAAAGATTTTGTAATCCATTTTGCCTCTAAGCACTTTTGTCTTTTCAGAATTCTTCCGATTGTCCCCCTGCCTCTTTTCAGTTCAAATCCACTTGCAGCCAGCCCATTTGGCTCTTTCTGTAGCATTCCCACAGCAAAAAGTGGAAGAAAAAAAACAACAACAACAAACAAACACAAAAACCCATTATGCCTCATAATAGGTCATCAGTTTAAATATAGCAGGCATACCAATTGATGTATAATGACATTCAAAAAGTACACCAGTTGTGTCCAAATTTACATTGTAGGTTACAACATGAAATTTTAAACAACTTACATATCTTGAAACATCACAAAAAAGATTGCCAAATAAGCACAGATAAATAAAACAGACATTGGTGACTGAAAATTGAGGCCTACCCCACCTTTTCATGTCCCAACACTTTTGGATCACTTTTTAAATTCTATTCTCTGATCCTGAGTTTCCCCATCTGAAAAGAGCCTGCTTCCTAGGGCTAGTTCATAACTCTTTCTTGTATTTGTGTGGTTTGTACGCCACTGAGCACTGAACAGGTGGGCACAAGATGGGGGTGGAGAGCATGATATTCATGGCATTTACTGTGACCCTCATCAACTATGCACTGTTTTAAGTGCATTTGTGCGTTGACTCAATTTTCCCAACTGTTATAAAAAGTGGAAGCCCTTTAGTGTTCCCATTTTACAGATGATGAAATCTTAACAGGCACAGAGCAAACAAAGACACAGGCAGAGAAGCTGGTCACAGCCTTTCTTTGGTTATAGAACATCTCTACTGGGTTGAATAGCATCTCTTCCAAATTCATGTGACCCTAGAACCTCAGGCTGTGACCTTGTTTGGATACAGGGTCTTTGCAGGTATAGTTAGCTTAATCAAGAGGAAGTTCAACTTCCAGTCAAGATGGTGGCATGGATAAACATGCACAACCACATCAAAATTACAACTAAAGTATAGAACAACCATCACTCAGAACTGACTAAAATCGAGTTGAATGAAACTCTGACAACTATGGAATTAAAGAAACCATGTCCATCCAGACTGGTGGGAGGGGCAGAGACGTGGAACAGGCTGGTCCCACATCCTCGTGTGGTGGGTATAAATTGGGGAGGAGTATCTCAAGAGTAAGGAGTCCCAGCCCACACCAGGCCCCCTAGCTCAGCGTTTCAGTGCCAGGAAGATAAGTCCTTATAACTTCTGGCTGCAAAAATGAGTAGAGATTGAGTTGATGGAAGAAATTTCTGGAATCCCAAGCAGGTTCCCTTAAAGAACACACACACGTACTTACTCAGACTCGCTCTAAGCTTCAGCACCAGGGTTGCAGCTTGAAAGGCACCAGTAGCATACAAGGAGGAACTGAAGTGTCTGGCACCAGGGCCCACACACCCAGTGAACATATACCACATCGGAGAACTACCACCTTGCCCCTGTACAGCTGATCCCACACCGAAGGTGGAGATTGATGTTCAGTGGTCACAGCCATTTGTAGCTCACTGACTTGGGTAAATCCTTCCCATTGACCGCCCACAGCAGCCAAGGCTCAACTACAAGATGAGGGTGTACTTAGTCCACATGAAGGGTGAGCCTCAAGTACCCAGCCTAAGTGATAGGGGAGGCTATGCCGCTGGACCCTACAAGACACCTACTACATTAGGCCACACTACCAAGACAGGGAGTCAATAGCATCTCTACTTAATACATAGAAACAAACACAGGGAGGCTGCCAAAATATGGAGACAAAGAAACAAGGCCCAAATTTAAGAACAGATTGAAACCTTAGAAAAATAACTAAATAAAATGAAGATAAGCAATCTTTCAGGTGCGGAGTTCAAAACACTGATTATAAGGATGCTCAAGGAACTTAGTGAGGACCTCAACAGCATAAAAAAGATCCAGTCAGAACCAAAGGATACACTAATTAAAATAAAGAACAATTTACAGGGAAGCAACAGTAGAGGGAATGAAGCCAAAGATCAAATCAATGACTTAGAACACAAGGGGTGGGGAAATCAATCAGAACAAGAAGAAGAAAAAAGAATCCAAAGAAACAAGGATAGTGTAAGCAGCCTGTGAGACAACTTCAAGCATCCCAACATTTGCATCATAGAGGAGAAGAGAAAGAGCCAGAAATGGGAAATCTATTTTAAAAAATAATGAAATTAAACTTCCCTAATTCGGTGAAGGAATCAATATGCAATTCCAAGAAACACAGAGAGTCCCAAACAAGATGGATGCAAAGAGGCCCACTTCAAGACACATCATAATTAAAATGCAAAGGTTAGAGATAAAGAGAGAATCTTAAAAGCAGCAAGAGAAATGCAGTTAGATACCTACAGGGGAGTTCCCATCAGATTGTCAGCTGATTTCTCAAAAGAAACTTTGCAAGCTAGAAGGGACTGGCAAGAAATATTCAAAGTCATGAAAAGCAGGGACCTACAGCCAAGATTGCTTTATCCAGCAAAGATATTATTTAGGTTGGAAGGGCAGCTAAAGTGCTTCCCAGACAAGATAAAGCTAAAGTTCATCATCACCAAGCCCTTATTATATGAAATGTTAAAAGGACTTATTAAAAAAAAAAAAAAAAAGATCATAGCTATCAATGATAATATGACAATAAACATATATCTATCAATTGAACATAAAAAACAAGCTAAGCAAACCACAAGAACAGAATCATAGATATAGAGAGCATTTTGATGGTTGCCAGATGGGAGAGGTTATGGGGGAGAACTGGTGAAGAGGTGAATGGATTAAGAAGTACAATATAAATAGGTAGTTACAGAATAGCCATGGGGATATAAAGTCCAGTATAGGAAATGAAGTAGCCTAAGAACTTATATGCATGACCCATGGTGTAGGGATTGTCTGAGGGGTTGGAGGATGCTGGGTGAAGAGAGCACAGGAGAAAAAAAGGGAACAATTGTGATAGTATAATCAATAAAGCGTAATTTTTAAAAATTACATTTAAAAATTCCTCTTTAATTTTAATTCCATAAAATTCCTCTTTAAAAAAGGGGAAGTTCTACTGGAGTAAGACGGGACCCAATTCAACAATATCCTTTTCAGAAGAGAAAACAGAAGAGACACACACATGGACCATGTGAAAACAGAGGCAGAGGTGGAGTGATGCACCTGTAAACTAAGGAACACAAAGAATGACCATCAACCGCCAAAAGCCAGAAAAGAAAAGGAAGGATCCTCCCCTTAGAGCCTCCAAAGGGAATGTGGTCCTGCGATACTTTGATTTTGAACTTCTGGCTTCAAGAACTGTGAGAACATACATTTCTGTTGTTTTAATCCACCCTCTTTGTGGTAACTTGTTACAACAGCCTTAGGAAACTTCTCCAGAGGAGGAAATGGGGAACCAACTATTCTGCGAACGCTGGCCAGCCCCCTATGGGAGCCTTTCTCCCAGCAAAAGATGAGTCCCATTACCTGGCAGGCATCCTTCCCACCTCGAGGGTTTCCGGCACACAGCATGTTCCTGGTGAGCAGAGGCAGAGTATTGTAACACTTTCTCCATTTGACCAGCTTCACCTTGACTTTATGCAGCCCTTGATTCATACCTTGCATAGGAACTGACCAAAAGAAGAAGCAGATGGGGAGAGCATCCTGAGTTAAAAGTGGTCCCTTTGAGTGGAGATCAAGTACTCACCCACATGTCTTTTCACCTTCATGACAATGGAACTTCCTTATGGTCCAGATAACAACCCAAATTTGGACTGAGTGAGAAAGGGATGGGAGGGGTGGCCAGAAGGCTGTCAAGCCCACTCTCTCTGAGTCCAAAAGTCCCCAGAACTGGACCCCTACTAGATTTCAGCCTGTGTGCACCATCCTCTCACCCTGCAGAAGCTGCCAGGGTCCTGAAGAGATGTTTGTTTTAAATCCACAAGGATGTAAAGAGAACCAAGATGACAAGTTCTGTCCTGGGGCTCACAACACATGATGAGCTTGGATTGTGTCAAGAGAGGAGGTGAGCCCCACACCTAGGATATTCACTCTGCAAAGAGGAGGATAGTTTTCTCTTTGGGCAGTCTTGCTGAATCCCTAGAACCTAGGCCACTGCCTGGATTATAGAGGAACTTCCATGAGTATATGCTGAATGAAGCATGAGAAACTCTAAGTTAAACAGGTGGCCCTTTTTGAAGCTCGTGACAAACTTCTAAGGGCAATTCCCAATGAGTAATTCTAAAATAGCTCTCTAAGCTTTGGGCCCATGTGGAAATCCATGTACCAAGCCATTGGGGTGCCTAATGGGAAGAGGAGCACCAACAGGAATATGTATTTGTTTTCTGCTCTGTTGATTATGGGGCAAGACACGTGTACCAAGATGAAAGACCAAAGGTCACCATCTTGTGTGTTGGCCTGAAACAGTGGCAGCTGTAGTTTTCAGGTTGACTCTATAAGGTTAAGATTATAGTCAGGGCATCCACTTTTCCTTGGCTTGTGGTTTTCAGATAATCTGGCCACAGAGCCCTTATTCCAGGGGAGCAGAACTGACTCCATCAATTGGAGCAGAACTGCTCTGGATGACATTGGTATGGATTTCCTGGAACCCAGTCCATTTTGCCACCCCTTTGCCCATTGATACATCCCTCAAAATTTCTCCAAGCTATCCTCACATGCTGAAAACTTCTTCCTGAATTACCCCTGAGGCCCCATTTAAGGTTTATGTTCCACAATGTGGACACAAAACTTGCTACAGGAACCCAGGAAGGCCCAGGAAGGACAGCTCCCCTGTGAACTGAGGACAAGGTTCATCATGGGACCTTAAATGGGAGCTTAAAGTCCCCAAATCCACAAGGGAGACTTCCCAGGGCCAGCAGTGCCTCTAGCTTTTTTACCTCTCATTCTAAACATCAGCCAGGGTGCCACCCACCTTGGGTGGTGCTACAGTAACTCACCAGTAATGCCCCATCCAGACACCCAGCAGTTTCTCCATTTATGTAGGTCAGTGACCCCTGAAAGGCAGATGGGGACCTTTGTGACACTCAAGTTAAATGGGGATTGGAGCAAGAGCAAAGCGATGTCATTATCCAAGATCCAGCTGTCAAAATAGGGGTGGATAATTAGCTTGTCCACTTTCATCTTGGCCAAGTTCTTGGTATCAAAATTTCCGTAATCGTATATGATCTCCAAAGTGGATCTTATTTCAAAACAAAAGGAGAAAAAAAGTAAGTGGTAGAAGAGCCAAAGATAGCCTTCTGAGAAAATAATTGCAACAGCCTGAGACTGTGATTTTGAGAGCTGGGGGGATGGATGCATCTGGGGCCATGCATTTGGCATAGAGTCAAGCAAAGAGCCCCAACCAGGCAGGAGAAGACAGACATGAGTTCCAGCTCTGTCTGTTGGCAACAGCTCCTGGCCTGATGGCCCCTGTCTAGGGCAAACTTCCTTGTAAATTTCAGCAACAGAAGTCTGGGAAGCCATGCTATGTCCAAGTAACAACTGAGGGAATCAACTCTTGATTTGCAAGAAGCATTGGTCTAGCTGACAAATACCGGGGAACTATCTCAAAATTACTGACTGGGGGACTTGGGCTAAAACAGCACCTCAGGAACTTCTGTCATCAGGCCTAGCACTCTACCCTGGAGTTCTGATCTCTCATCAGATTCTCCCCCTCTGTGGACACCAGTCAACCTACTCGGCCTGAGTATGAACAAATGCTTAGGAAAGAACTTTTTTAGAGGTTTGGACCAGGATCCCATGCACTTGGCAGGAAGCTGGGCAGTCCAAGGAACATTTGTGCTGCCATTTGGGTCCTACACAACAAGATGGAAAAGGTCCTAGAAAGAGAGCAAAGGGTGATATTCAGCCACATATTTAGGACACATATTTAGGCCCCTGGTACTTTGTTCTGTGGCTAACAAGCCCAGGTGGAGTTTCCAGGAGAATAATAGCATGCAGGGGCAAATATTTCGCTCGTTTTTAAAAGCTCCGTTGGCAGGACCTACTTGGTTTTGTTTATAAAGCAGTGGGACGCGGTTAGAATCCACCATTCACTGAGGATGGATCCCCCGCAGAGATGGCTCTCGCCTTCAAAAATGCTCACCAGCCACGGGAACTCCCTAATGTGGGCAGGTTCTCCACCCAAGATTTTCGAATCGTATTTCTCAGATTTGGAACTCAATGTTCGACCGCATGTCACTAAAAGCAGAAAGAATGGAGAGGAAAGAGAGGGCTGGGGCCCAAAAGCCAAGGTTGAAAAAAACCTGAGAAGAGTGCCCCTTTCAGCTCCCCCTCCCCACCACCACCCCGGCGCACAGAGAGCAGTGGCTTAATGGGGTGAAGGCCAGACGGGAGACCCATCAGGCAAAAGTGTACCCCAGCCACCCCACCCCATCCCACTCCAGCCCGGGCCTGCCTCTAGAATCTGCCAAACTCATTCCTCACTCAGGAACTTTGCACTTGCTGTCACTTCTGCTTGGAAATATGTCTTCTTCACACCAGATGGGCCTCGTCATTTTAGGAAGGCTTTCTGTGACCTCCTGCTAGGACAGCCTCGACAGCCACCTGCTGACCCTCCTTCACATTCGCCTGTTTTGTCTGCACCATGCCATTTAACAGGTGCTGAAATTAACTTACGCATTGATGCGTTTATAGGTTTAATACTTTCCTCCCCTCACTAGATAGTAAAACTGCTTCAGGGTAGGAAATGAATCTGTCATTCTCTGTTGTAAACCCAGCCCCTGAAACAGCCCCTGGCATGTGGTAGAGGTTTGATAGTTGTCAACCAACAGGTTGAACATAACACAAGGCCCCATAAATTCTTAGGACTCGGGGATATAGGGCCATAGTAGGTATGAATACGCTGCCTTCATTATTGTTATATCATGTCACGGTTTTGCATTAGACCAGTTAGGCTCCACATGATCCTTCAGACTGTATCAGAGAGAAAGCAGCAGGGAAATACCTGTTAGGGTCCCCCATGGCCTTAAGGCTGTAGCACTCAGCTAGGTGGCATCTCCAGCTTGATCTCTGGCTACCCTTCTCAAAGTGTCCACTTACATGGGCCATTCACATCCTGGTACTTAACATAAGTAACACACACACACACACATTCACACTCACACCACACTCCTCCACATATAACTTTGAAGTTGGGGTGTTGTGGGAGCAATGATATGAAAGTCTGGCCCAGCCCCGAGCCTAAGGGACTAATTAAAATGGCAGCTCCCCAGATCCCACCCAGAACTACAGAATCAGCACCCTACGACTTGACCTTTGGAACAAAGCTCCCAGGTGAGTCTTCTATATGGTGGGGTCCCGATACAAAAAAGCACAAGACACCTACATGCCAGGGAGCCATGTGTCCAGGATAGCAGCTGGGCGACTAGCAGCAGAAGGGCTGCTCTTCCACCCTCCATCCTGTCATTGGCCATGGTCTCCACTGGGATTGTGCACAGTCCACTCAGGGGGACTGAGCCATGTCTTTGCTCTCTGTGCTTGTCATCCTGCAGCCCAGCCTGGCCACCGACATCATAATAGGACACTGGGTAGAGCTGGCACAGTCCAGGCAAAGCCACCATCTGGTGTCCTGGATACAGAATTTGATGGTTTCCATGAACCAATCTTTTGGGATTTGGAGGTCAGCAGGACTGGGGGGTGGGGGTGTGGAGAGAGCAGAGTGAGAGAACTCTACACCAGTTGGGCTCGTGAGATGGGGCACAATGCCTCAGAACTAAGAGCTGGATGCACCCCCTGAGGAGAAAGCAACTGAGGCTGGTGGTCCAAACAGGTCAGGTTAAGTACAGTAGAGCAAACACAGACTCAGACCCCTAGAGAAGAGAGCTCACATCACCAGTGGGCATCTTAGGGGAGCTAGAGAGCTTTGAGCCCCAGATTACTCCTCTGTAAATGGAGATAGTGACAATACATGATTAAATTGTTGGGGGATGAATTAAGTAATTCATGTATCCTAGCACAGGGCCAGGCAAACACCAAGCCCATGATTTTAATTCTCTACAGATTTCATCTCTCTTAATGTCTCTTTCTACTAACTGCATTTCTGCTAACATCCTCCAGCAAAGGAAGGTATATTGGCCAGCAGTTCCTATGAGAAAACCACTCAGAGACCAGCTGCAAGGTGTGGGGGACCCCCAACCCACAGAGCTCCCTCAGTGCCACTGATGAAATGAACAATTCCCAGGTGGCTTGTGTTAGGGGGGAAAGGTTGGTTAGTGTCTTGGGAGACAAAAGCCCAATTTGCTGTTCTCTAAGATCTTTTATTGAAAGTGGTAAACTTGAAAGCATATAGTTTGTCAATCAATGCTGAACAGTGCTAATTACAGGAAAACGAATATTGTTCAGGAATAACAAGTGAAGGAGCATTGAGATTTCACTCAGGTCAGGATGTGCATTCAAATTTTAAAAATCTCTGCTGTTGATACAACAGAAGGATTAAGTGAAGTGAGAGAACAGACCAAACTTCAAAGGGGCTAGAATGTGTTCTCATGACCCAATTCCCACTGGGGCCCACTGGCTACAGCATTGAGGCCTGTATGCACCCAGCTTTTCTGGTTTTCTAGTCAGGTCTTACAGGCTTTGCCTCGATGCTTTCCTGGGGGGACCCCAACAGCAAGGTGGCTCCCATTGGTGCAGTTCATTCATTTGTTTGTCTGCTAGGTTAGTTAGCACTTTATGGAGACCTTTCTATGTGCCAGGCTTTGAGGGTGGTGCAAGAATGAACAGTATTTGTTCCTCCTAGAAGCTCTCATTCATCTGGGAGAAACATGTGAGCAAAGATGCCACCTTAATGCAATGGGGTAAGCATATTAGTACCATTGGGAGTTGTGGAAGGACACCCAACTCTGCCTGGGAAGAGCACAGGTGTGTGGTTAGTGTTGGGGGAGGGGAAGAGGCCTTTAGAGAAGATTCTATTGAGGAAATAAGTTCTGCCTGGGCTGAATCCATCTATAGAGAAATGACATTGGGTAAGGACAAGGTAGCATTTGTCATGGGTTGAATGGTGCCCTCCCAAAATTCATCTGTTGAAGTCATAACCCCTAGTACCTCAGAATATGAACTTATTTGCAAATGTAGCAGGTGTAATTAGTTAAGATGAGGTCATACTGGAGCAGGGTTGGCGCCTAATCCAATATGGCTGATATCTTTATGAGAAGGGAAATTTTGGATATATACCCACACCCATGCCGGAAAAATGCCATGTGAAGATTGAAGGATTTAACACTGCCACAAGCCAAGGAACTACCAGAAGTTGGGAGGGAGTCCTGGGACAGATTCCTCTGACCCCACATCTTCAAAGGGAGCATGACCCTACTGACACTTTGACTTTAGATTAATGGCACCAAGAACTACAGACAACAAACTTCTGTTGTTCTAACCCACCAAGTTTGCAGTACTTTGTTATGACAGCCCTAGGAAACTAACATGGCATTCTAGATGGGCAGAAAACACGTGCAAAGGTACTGAGGTGTATCAGAAGTATAGGAACATTTAAGTTAAACCATGTAGAATTGCTGTTTTAGTCTAATATTGGAAAATTCAAGTAGTTCAAATTATAATATTGAGTTGGAATATCATATGAGGTTGAGTGGTAGCCAGGGGCCAATTTAAGAAATAAAGCTTGAATCTGAATAAATAGTCCTGCTTCTTATGTAGCCACTGAATAATTTTCATAAGAAATCACCATGGGTGTGACAGGTGTGTGGAGAACAGATATTATTACCAAAGATTCTCAAAAATTATAATTTTTTTGAATTCCATATATAATGGGTTTACATTTTTGGGGAAATGACTATGGGGCTTTTCTTTAACTATTTTGAAGCTTTGACATTTACCTTAAAAACTTTTGGAAGTATCCCATCAGAATAAGTGAAAAGAAGATGAAATATTAGGAAGTTCATGTTATTAGATATAGAATTTCAACAAAACAAACATTGACTGTACTTCTCATAGCTGTAAGCAAAGTATTAGAATTCATCAACCTAACATATCTTTTCTCCACCAGAAAGGGGCTTGAAATGATATAGAAAGCATTTTTACCTTTGTTCCTAGGGAAAAGAGCATAAATTTGGATTCAGTGGAGCAAAACATTTCATTGCAGCTATGTGTTTGCAAACTTGGGGCACTAGAGTGTTCATATGCAAAAGAATGGAACTTAAATAAAGAATTCCCATGTCATTCAGTCCTGCCAAGTTTATCCACATAGCTTCCATGGCCAATCCCAAAGTTCCAAATAGGATATAACCAGTACAATATACTGGTTATCTTCATTCAGACTCCCAAGAATCCCCAAATCTCCTAGCACATCAGTAGATGAATTCACATTTTATCAAAACACCATTGCAAGAAGACATGGACATGTCCACACCAAAACCAGTACACCATGCGTGTAGTGACATTACTCGTAATTGCTGAAAACTGGTGACAACTTACATGTCTAACATTAAGTGAATGGATGAACAAACAGTGGTACATCAGACAGTAGCAATAGTGTTCAACAACAACAACAACAAAAAAAAAGTGAGAGAAAGAAAACTAGATACACTCCCCAGTGTGAACTTCAAATGCATTAGGCTAAGCTGAAGAAGTCAGACACAGCTACATTCTGCCTGTTGCCATGTAGATGACATTCCGGAAAAGACAAAACAACGGGCATAGAGAACACACTGCTCATTGCCAGGGGCTGGGATCTGGGGAAGGGGGTGGGTTACAAAGGGCACAGGGGCAACTTTCAGGGTGGTGGAAAGATTCTATATCTGGATCGTGGTGGTGGTCACACAGCCATTTATATCTGACAGAATTCATGGAACTATATACCTTAGAAGGGTGAATTACTAAATAAATAAAAATCATATCTCAAAACCTAAACTTCTGAAAATGCCTTTGTGCTTTGTTCATTTTGTGCGCATGGCTCCCGGCTGCCCTGGGAAGAATGGGGTCCCTGAGCACACTCAGCAGGGCTGCTGTGGGAGGGGATGAAGGGGCACCCGCAGGATGTGGCAGGGGGGCCACAGCACCACCCAGGGCTGCCCCCTCTGCCTCCAGCTCAGGGACAGGCCCCTGCCCTCTCCCAGGCAGGATGGAGGATCCCCCACACAGAGACCCTGCCAGGATCCCTGAGGAGCAAAGGGTCCTGTGGGGTCTGGGCTTTGTGGCTCCAGGTCCCGGCTCCTGGGGGGTGAGGTGAGTGGAGGACAGAGGACAGGGCCTGAGGGCCTGTGTGGGCTCCTCACCACCCTCCATGACCTACTTGAAGGCCTGGTGGCATCTGCTGCCAGGGAGAGACACAGACACGTCAACACAGGCTGGGGGAGGAGAGCGGAGCTATTTGGGGCAGGAGACGGATTAGGAAACAGACATTGTTCCCCCTGGATCTTAGTGCGTTTCTTTTCCCTTTTGGATGTCAGCTGTGCCCCAATTCTTCCCTGTTCCAGGCTGCCTGCTGCAGTATTTGAGCACAAGGCTACAGAGACTCGGCCCTGCTGTCACTGATTCCCTTCTGGACAGGGGTGCAAGGTGGGGCCTGGGGCTTGTGTCTTCACAGGGAACTGACCCATCTCTGTCTGTCCGTGGGTCCAGGTCCAGAGAAGGGTAGATCTAGTCTCGCTAACCAGCCTTATTCCACTGCCTGGCCTTCTGCCGAGCCCTGTCACGACTTTCTGAATTTCCATCTGGCTTTCTGCAGCTGAATCAAGAAGACTGATGGCTCTGGAGCCATGGGCCCCAGGGTGTTTAGGAAAATGACCCTAAGCATATCAATTATGGAAGTTCCCAAAAGGAAATAGAGCTCCCTGAGAAAGTTTAAATAAGGCCACTTTCATAAAAGGATCAAGAGTTGTGGGTACCTTAAAGGGACCCACTTTCTTTATTCACTCACCCATTGATGGACACAGGTTATTTCCATATCTTAGCTATGGTAAATAATAATGCAATGAATGTGAAACTACAAATACCTCTTCAAGATCTTGTTTTTAGGTCTTTTGTAAATATATCTACCCAGACGCAGGATTGTTAGGTCATATGGTAGTCCTGTTTTTAGTTATTTAAGGGACCTCCATAGTGTATTCACCAGTTTACATTCCCAACAATGCACAAGAGTTCCGTTTACTCCACGTTCTCACTAGCACTTGTTAACTCGTCTTGATGATAGCCATTCTAACAGGTGGGAGGTGATACCTCAGTGTGGTCTTGATTTCCCTGATAATTGGTGATGTCAAGCATCTTTTCATGTACCTGTTGGGTCATTTGTATGTCTTCTTTGGACAAATATCTATTTAGTTATTCTGCTCATTTTTAAAAATCAAATTGTTTGCAAAAATGTCCTCCCATTCTGTAGGTTGCCTTTTAATTTTGATAATTGTCTCCTTCCCTGTGAAAAAGCTTTTCAGTTTGTTGTAGTCTCATTCGCTGATTTTTGCTTTTGCTTTTTCTTCTTTTGTTGTCATAGCAAAAAAAAAATCACTGCCATGACCAATGTCAAAGAGTATCTTCCCTATGCTTTCTTCTAAGATTTTTATAGTATCAGGCCATATGTTGAAATCTTTGATCCATTTGGAGTTAATTTTTTAAAAGATTTTATTTTAGTATTTTCAGAGAGAGGGGAAGGGAGAGAGGCAGAAAGGGAGAAAGACATCAATGTATGGTTGCCTTTCACCTGCCTCCAGCTATGGATCTGGCTGGAGACCTGGCTGGAGACCTGGCTTGTGATCTGGTTAGGTGCCCTGGCTGGGAATCGAACCAGCAAACTTTGGGTTTGCTGGCTGGCACCTTATCCACTGTGCCACTAGCCAGGGCTTTGGAGTTAATTTTTTAAGTGGTGTAAGATAGGTGTCCACTTTCATTGCTCTACATGTGTTTCTCCAGTTCTCCCAAAACAATTAGTTGAAGGGACTATCCTTTTTCCCCATTGGCTGCTCTTGAATCCCTTGTTGAATATTAGTTGACCACATATGCAGGGGTTTAATTCTAGCATCTGTATTCTGTTCCATTGGTCTAGTTGTCCATTTTTGTACTAGTATCATATTGTTTTTATTATTGGAGCTTTGTAGCACAGTTTGAAATCAGACAGGGATGTCTTTCCATTTGTTTGTGTCTTCTTCAATTTCCTTCAGCAACATCTTGTAATTTTCATTGTCCAAAACTTCTACTTCCTTTGTTGGTCTTACTCCTAAGTACTTAACTATTTTTTGGTGCTACTATGAATGGGATTTGTAGAACTTTCTTTTTCAGATGTTTCATCCTTAATGTATAGAAATGCAACTGATTCCTAGATGTTGGTTTTGTATCCTGCAAACTTGTCTGAAATCATTGATTAGTTTAACAATTTTGGGGTTGAGTCTTTGGGACTTGTCTATATACAGAATCATATAACCTACAAACAGCATCAATTCAACCTCTTTCTTCCTGATTTAGAAGTGTTTTATTTCTTTATCTTGCCCAATTGCTCTAGATTGGACTTCCAGCACTATATTGAGGAGAGGAGTGGGCATCCATGTCTTATTTCTGATCTTGGAGCTCACACTATGCTAAAGATCTGATTATGTTTATAATCCTCAGATGAAAAGACCCTTTTAACACATCAAATTTAAATCTCTATAAGTCCAAAATAGAGTTGAAATAGCCTTACACATCAGGAGAAAAGATTTTGACATTAGAGAGGGCTAATGTCACTAAAAATATTTTTTAAATTCTGCAAATCAATTCCACTCAAACAGGAAAAAAAAAAAACTGGAAAAACTAGAGGAACAGGTAATTTTCAAAAGAGCAAATTGGAAATATTAGAAGTAAGGTTATGAGTGGGGGTAAAGGGTGGCCTTGTGCCCAGCTACATTTCAGAAATAGTGGGTTAAATACAATTAAACCATTTTTCTTACTGCCTTACTGTGAATTTCTCAGAACCTTAAATATGCTCCTATAATAGCCTTATAAATTTTTCCACTAAATAAAATTACATAATCAAATACAGGTGGCCTAAACTAAATAAATTCCTTATGCCACCACAATTCCACTGCTTCTCCTAGAGTGTTGGATCCAAAACTAGATTTGTAGTGCCTTAATAAAGGGGGAAATGGAGTCTGAAAAAGCAAAGGCAGTTGCTAAACTATTGCTCCAAGTCCCCTGTACTTCCAGAACTTTTAATCTAGACCCTGTGGGATCATTTAATATTTAAAAATTTTTAGAAATATATTTTACTTATTATTTTTTAGAGGATGGGGAAGAGAGAGAAGCAGAGAGGGAGAGGGACATCAATGTATGGTTGCCTTTCACCTGCCTTCAGCTACGGACCTGGCTGGAGACCTGGCTTGCAACCTGGTTATGTTGCCCTGGCTGGGAATTGAACCAGCAACCTTTGGGTTTGCAGGCTAGCGCCTTATCTACTGCTACCAGCCAGGGCTAAGTATTTTTTATTTTTTACCTCCACTATGTTTTATTTATGTATGTATTTTTTTTCATTTAACTATATATATTTCTCCATCATCATATATTCCCACCTAGACTTTCTTCCACCTCCCCCCCCCCCCACTCCATCCCTGCACAATCACATATAACTGGGCATCCTGTATACAGTATTTATTTGCTAAATCTGGCTCTCTGAATCTGCACCGAATAAGACTTTGCTAGTGAGCATTATTATCCCTTTTCTACAGATGAGGAACCTTGGAGGGCAAGGCTGGTGAGAGTACACACAATGCTTATGGGCACGACTTGTGAGCACTTTGGGAACTAGAAGGTGACTCACTTCCCACCTTCGGGCCTGCCCAGTGACAGGGAAGGCCGTCCTGAGGATACCTGGGTCAAGGCTGCCCAAGTTGGCCCGCTGGAAGTATGAGGTAGATCGGAAGGTCCAAATCCATGACTACTGACCAACCCCGCTGAGGTAAGAGGAAGCCATAGGCCAGGCATTGACATCTGTGAGCCTGATCTTTTCATCTTTAGAAATTGTCAGGGGCTATCTCTCCAGATATTTGGGGGTCCTGTGAAATAACCTCAGAATGTGGTGGGAGCAGGGCTTGTCGTCTATGGGGCTGGGCATGAAGGAAAGCCAGAGCTACTAAACCCAGCCTATGAGGTGCAGGTCGGCAGCCCCAGATCAGAGGCAACCGCACCACGTGGGTGTTAGTGCTGGGAGAGGTCTCCACACCTCCCGAGCACTTCCAGCCGGGGAGCCCCTTGCTCCGGTCTTAGGCCCAGTTCACGAATGACCGCTGACATGACAGGCTCTGTGAAAGAGGAGGTATTTGAGCCTTAAAATAGGCTGCTTATGACAGGGACCAAAAGCAAGGTGCCCACCAAGGACTTGGTGAAAGGCAGGCTGTGCCCAGGCCAGCAGGAAGGGAATCGTGGACCAGACGGCTTCAAGGATGAGGTCCGTTTATGCAGCTATATTAGAAACAAACAGCAAGAGGAGAAGCCAACCTGGCCTGAGTTCTCAAACACATAGTCCATTGTGACATCGCCAGCAGGGTGGCTATAAGAAGAGAGGCTTTGACATTGTCATTGCCCTCAGCCCTGGCCTCTATCACCTCCTAGGCCAACAATACCAAACCATGTTCCTGTTCTCAGTTTTGCTGCTCCTGGCCCAACCCAAGGGCACACATCCCGGTATGTTTTCTCTTCCTGCAGTGGGTAGCGCAACTCTCCCAGGAAGAGTGGCGGGGGTGGGGGTGGGGGGTGCTGGAGAGTGGCCCTGCTCACTTCCCCTTCACACAATCAGTGGTGAGAATTAGGGACCAAAGGAGACTCTGTTAACGAGCTTATTAAGTAACTAATTGGCCTCCAGGAGGCTGGCTTAACGAATATTAATGAGTGTCTCCTCTCCCTGGGAGCCAGGCTGGGTCTGTCCAGAAGGCATATTTTTCTTCTTTACACAGGCAGTCACAGCTTTCACTCTCAGCCTCCCAGGAAATGGAGCTGCTCTGCCTAGAGCAGAATGTTCTAGAATAGTTCAGGGCTTCTGGTTAGGTTCAGGTCCTTTCCGGGGACCACTCTGGCTTCCCTCACGTATTAGCTTCCCATGACTGCTAGCACCAACTGACACAAACATCGTGGCTTAATCTACACAAATTTCTTACCTCACAGTGAGTTCTGTTGGATACAAATCCAACCTGAGTCCTAACTGGCTAAGAACAAGGTGCAGGACTGAATTCCTGTCTGAGGCTCTGGGGAGAATCCTTGCCCTGCCTTTCCTAGCTTCCGAACAGGGCCAGAGCTCATCCATATTCCTCAGCTTTGGGATCCTTCTTCCATCTTCAAAGACAGTGACATTGCACCTCTCTGTGCATTTTTTCATCTCTCTTCTTCTCACATCTCTCTTCTTCTGCCTCTCCTACTGCTGCTAAGGACCCTTGGGATTACATTGGCCCCACCCAGATTATTCAGGATAACCTGCCCATTTTAAGGTCAGCTCATTAGCAACTTTAATTCCACCTCCAAAATCCCCTTTTCCATATAAGGCAATATCCATTAAGACATGGTCCATTAGGAAAATGTTATTCTGCCTACCACTCCACAGTTGGTGTTGGACAGATAGTTTCCTTCTATTTCTCTCAGATGACAGCAGAAATAAACTCAGTTAAGTGATTTGCCTGAAATCACAATGCTGGAGGGAGACAGAGCCAACAGTCCTGACCCAAGTCCCAGGCTCTGTGCAATAGAAATCAAGCCTCTGTGGGCTTACTCAGGCATCTGCAATGCTTCTCCAGGCCAGTTTTAGTTTCTTGTGGTCTAGAATGGACATGATAGCTCCTTAGATGCCGCCAACAGATACTGATTAAGTGTTGTCTCTGTTCCCTCCCTTCCTCTTTCATTCCACCAGAATGTGGTGCAAGACCCATGTTTGATAGAGGGCTTCAGTATTCCAGAATCATAGGGGGGATGGAGGCTCAGGTGGGTGAGTTTCCATGGCTGGTGAGTATTCAGGCAGAAAGTGAACATTTTTGTGGCGGCTCGATCATCAATGAGTGGTGGATTCTCACTGCTGCTCACTGCTTGAATAATGATAAAGTAGAGTAAGTATCAAGAGCCCACCTCTGTTGCTTCTGGCGCTGTCCACCCTGCAGCACCCCCACACTCAGCAAGAATGGATTGCTAAGGGGAATCCTTGGGCTGGTCAGTCTCAAGTGGGACCTACTGGCCTTGAGGATGAGCAGGCAGTGACCCTGAGGCTGGCTCTCTGCTGTGCCATCTTCATGGTCACCCAGGGCCAATAACTACAGCTTCCCTGCAATCATGCACCGTTCTGCCCAGGAACATCTGTGGCCTGGCGAAGCCAAAGGGCTCGGTCTGTTTACCTCTCATAGGACAGTCAAGTCCTTCTAGGACAAAGTGTTCCTAATTCTGAATGTCTGGGTTTCCGGGCCACCTGACACTCTACTCCCCTGCGCCTCATAGAGTTTTCTCTGTGCTCCAGGAGCCCTGTGGGAAATCTAGCATTTACTGATTACTAATCATGTCCCAGTGACCTCCTAAGCAACTACCTGATTATTTAATCATACAACAACCCTGAGGCAGGGAGAATGAACAACCATACTTTATAGAGAAGTAAACTGAGGTCTAATAAGGTAGGGTGACTCAAACAACGTACATGACCAGTAGACAGAAACAGGATGTAAATCCTGATTCCAGCCCTTTTGCTCTCTGCTATGCCTCCTCCACCACCTCAAGAAAGTGTCACCGTAGCCCACCACACTGGCTGTTTAGTCCTCCTCCTCTACCTTTTAAAATTCTTACACCTTCTTAGCAACAGCCCCATAGAACAAGTCATAAAGGCCTCCTAGAACCCTATGAGATATGGGTTTGGGGGACACTGTGACTTCTGGGCGCTTTGTGACTTCCCCTCCCACCTTTCCCTGTCTTGTTCTCTGCCACCAGACCAAAAGACCTGAGCGTCGTGCTGGGAACCAATGACTTACAAAGTCCGGACCTGGAAATCAAGGGGGTCAGCAGAATCGTTCTTCACAAGGACTTTGAAAGATCCAGCATGAACAATGACATCGCCTTGCTGCTGTTGAGCTCATACATCATGTTTAACAGCCTGAAAGTGCCCATCTGCATGCCCAGGCAGCCCAGCCCCTCCAAGTGGAGTGAATGCTGGGTGGCAGGATGGGGACAGACCAATCCCAGTACGTGTCAACACAGCATCTTCTGGGAAGAGCCACATCACAAACACTGAGGAAGAGCCACTCGATCTAAAGGAGCCGGGAGGGTGGAAAGGAGAGAGGGATGAGGGACAAGAGCGACAAAATACCTTGCATTGGCGCAAACCCAGCAGAGGCTCAATCTCAGACTCATTCGGGTGTCAAAGAATCATCTGCCCAGGGCCCCAAGCTGAGGTGCCAGGTCTCCGACAGCCCCTGAGTGTGGTCGTACTCAGCCAGCCCAGAGCAGTCTTGCTTGTCCGTTTCATCAAATTTAAACTCTCCAGTTTGCCAGGAGCCCCCTCTACTCTCTGTTCTTTCACATCTCCCTTGATTCACACATTGAGATTTCCCACCTGGTTTCCATAGGCATTCAGGATGCCTGCCCTGGCCTAGGTGTTGGATGGCCCTGGAGGGCTGCCCAGCTGCTCTTGGAAATGAATCTGTTTTTACTTGTTACCTGTTGTGACATTGTTACTTGGCCAAGTAGGAGGAACAGTACCAGGGCAGAAAGGGATTATGAAAGCCTTCCTGGACTATCCCCAAGAAAACTCAACAAAACCAAGAGCAAATAGGTGGGGGATGGGAACCGCACTGCCCTGGGCCTGAAAGAGTCTCTAGGTCCGCAGGGATGCATGGCAGAGAGCTGTAGGGTCTGGGAAATGCTGGGCATTTCAGGAGGGCAGTCCCTGGAGAGCCACTGGTGTCTGATTGATCGGGGCTCCGGGCACTTCCTCAGAAGTTGAAAGTGGAGGAGGAGGCCTCCAAGATTAAAAATACTCAGTAAGGGGAAGACTTTTGAAATGCCTGTGTGGTCCGAATTAATGAGATGGAGAGGAACCCTGGGAACGGGCTGGGAAGGGCCTCGGCAAATCCCCTGGCAAGACTCACAGCCAACCTACCCTCACTCGGCAGGTCTGAGTTCTCCCTGGGAGTGTGTTAGGGAAGGACCGCACTCTCAAACTAAAAAGTGGCAGCAGATATGAAGAGGCAGGATTAGGCTAGGAAAGGGTCCATAGCCAGCTGCAAGAGGTCAAGTCTGCAGGGCTGGTTGGAGTCAAGCTAGACATTTTCTCGGAAGCAGGGATGGGATTTTAAATGAGAGGACTAATTCAAGTAGGTGCGGAATTATTGGAGAAAGAACGACAAGGGTGGTGGAGTGAGTAAACTGCGTGAGATGACCGAAGGGAGGAGAGAGGAGGGAGGTGGGAGGAAGTGAAGGAAGTTGGACATGGGTGGCTGATGGGATGCAGGGATATTCAGGATGGTTTAGGGTATCGCCATTTGCATTAGTCACATGGAGAATCCTGCCCAGCGACTTCTCTAACATACTCTCTTTGTGGGCCAGATGACAAAAACTCTGCGGTGGCTGACCTGGTGAAAGTGCCAATGATCATCATGGATTGGGAGAACTGTTCCAAGGTGCATCCGAAACTTACCAAAAACATGCTGTGTGCTGGATATAAGAATGAGAGCTATGATGCCTGCCAGGTAACTAGGGGAGCCCCCCTCCCTCACTCTGAGGGACCCTTTCCCTCAGGGCTGCCAATGCAAGGGTATCCTCTCTCCACTGTGAATAAACTAGGAACCTGGAAACTGTGTGGGACCCAGGGTGTGGCCATGGGAACAGAAACATGGGCTGAGGTCCTTAGAATATCAGTGGCTGCCTAGCAGTCAGTATGCAGCAAGCCCCTATAAATAGTCGAGGTCCTCTCCAGGTACACTAAATAAATAGGGCCCCAAGACTTTTTCCATTCCTGGGGTTCCCAAAACAAAAAGCCAAGGAGAGTTTGAGATCCATACAGGAAATTGCTTTCACCCATTAATTTAGTAATCTGTGTTGGGCATAGTAAACCCAGGGGATTTGACCGTGAATGAGACATGTTTTCTCACCTCAGGTTGCGCACTCTCTCCTGGGCAGGCAGGTGGGTAACTGACCATAACATCTTGGGTAATGCATGTGGGTTTCATTGAACCCAAGTCTGATATCTTAGCATCTCTTTCATAAAATGAACACAAAAATTGAAAAAGAAAACTATTTGGGGGTTGATGCTAGGAAGAATAGGAAAAAGATCTCAGAAATTCGCTTCCTCTGGTCTCATGGACCAATGATGGGGTTTATCTTTAAAGCTCAAAGATGCTTTCTTCACCTTGGGAGGTCTCCCCAATGAGCCCATTTGGTCCTGCTCATTGGCTGGACTGTGGACGGGGAGGTTGGTGTGAAACTATAAATAGAGATGCTCACTATGACGTAGAGTGATGAAAAGTCTATGTCATGGGAGGGAGAGGATCTACCCCTGTTTAATGTTAAGAGATTGTAGTTTTTGCTGGCATCCCATGAGATGGAGCCTTGGGAGGGAACTGCTGGGGTGGGGGTGGGAGCATAGCAGGAGGGGAGAATAGAGGAGGGTCTTTGAGAAGAAAGAGTGTGCTTTAGCAGCTAAGGCCAAGTTCAGGAGTCCCCACGTGGTGGATGCTGTGAGGACCAAAAAGAAAGAGAGAATCAACATCTCACAAACCTTGTGTTTTCCTCACATTCTGGATAATTTAAACATTGCAAAACAGAAAAGAGAATTGGGATTTCTTATTCTGGACAAGATAGAGCAGACACATTTCTACCAATCTCTCCCACTAAGAATGCCTAAAAGCACTGGACCTTATATTATAAAACAAAAATAAAGACTCTGAAAGGCAGAGAGAAGCTGGACTGACTGGATATCTAATATTTAAGGAATGACAGAGCAATGAGTTCCTTGGATTTTCCAAGCCATTGTCAATACAGTGAGAACAGTTTGCATGACATCAATGTAGCCTGGCAGCCAAGGAGAGTGGACTGGAATGCACATGTGTGAACAATGACAACCTCGCTGTATTAGTCAGTGAGGGTGGTAGATGCCCTTGAGTGAGCAAGTGTACTGTGTGGCCGTCACCTTCAAAATGACTGAGTGAGTAGAGCAACAAATCTGTATCAAATTTTGAGTTAAGCTTCAGCATTCCTCCCTGAAAACTAAGCAGATGATTCAGAAGACCACGTCTGTGGGCACCTGCCCATTGGCAGCTTCATCACAACAATGCACTGGCTCATGCCTCACATCTCATGTAATTTTCTGGCAAAACATTAAATCACCCAGGTGACTCAGTCCCCCTACAGCTCAGGTTTGGTGCACCTGCAACTTCTGGCTTTTCTCGAAACAAAAATCACCTTTGAAGGGAAGCGATTTCAGACCATCCATGAGGTTCAGGAAAATACGACAGGGCAGCTGATGGTGACTGGGAGAACTGTAGAAGGTCCCCTTCAAAGGTGCCCACTTTGAAGGGGACTGAGGCATCATTGTCCTATGTACAATGTTTCTTGTGTCTTGTATCTTCTTCAATAAATGTCTTTATTTTTCATATTACATGGCTACATATTTTCTGGACAACCTCATAGGTATTAGACTGGATACTGGAGAAACCCGCAACCCAGAAATGCCAATGGGCACAGATAAGATATAACCAAAACAAAATGAAAACAAGAACACCACTCTCTGGGCCAGGAAAGCAGAAACCTAGCAAGGCAGAAACTTCTTGACAATAAACATTCCGTTACAGCAAAATACCAGGAAAACCCCACATACATCCCATCCACCAAGGCCAAGTGAGCAACCTTTACTTTCCCCACTTCCCCGCCTGCCATGGTGGTATCAGAGTAGGCTGAGTGGAGCACAAGGACTTTGACTACCCTATAGTAGTAACGAGCCATCCTTTGCCCCACTTGATGTCAATGGAGGCCCCCTAAGTACCTTGGGCTTCCACCGTACTCAGGTGTAACTGGGCCCTCCTGCCCCTCCCCTTGGAATAATCACTGGCCCGGGTTGGCAGTCTGCACTTCCACCCCAACCCCATAGTACAGAGTTAGTATCCCTCTCACCCACTCCAGTTTCATAAGCGGCCTGTTAGAACAGAAGATGTAAATGAGAACTAGAGTCTCCTAACCTAATACTCAAGGCAATAGTCAAGATAGGGTCTGTAATAACTGGAATAGAGAGTTGCCCTAATATACATGGATTCAAGTTATTGAAGCATGAGATAAGGAAAAATAAAGCTGAAAATCTGGGTAAAGTATCCCTTTAAAAAAATAATAAAATTGAGAAACATAATTCCTAGAATAAGCTCAATTAAAACTTAACTCAAAATGGATGATGCACTTAAATGCAAAACTATAAAAACTCTTAGGGAACAAAAAAAAAAAAAAAAGGAAAATTGCCCTGGCTGGTGGTTTAGTGGATTGGCACCAGCCTGCAAACCCAAAGGCCACTGATTCGATTCCCAGTCAGGGCACATAATCAGGTTGTAAGCCAGGTCTCCAGCCAGGTCTGTAGCTGGAGGCAGGTGAAAGACAACCATACATTGATGCTTCCCTCCACTTGTTCCTCCCTCCCTGCCCTTCCCTCTAAAAATAATGAATAAAACCTTTTTTAAAAATAGAAAATCTCTAGAACATAGAATGACACCAAAAACGCAACTTGCCCTCATCAAAATAAAAAATTTTTATTTTGATAAGGAAAAATTGATAAACTGGCCCTCATCAAAATAAAAAAAATTTTCTCTGTGAAAGACCCTATTAAGGGGATGAAAAGACAAGCTACAGGTTGGGACATAACATCCACTTAGATAACATTGTGCTGAAGAGGACATACTGATGTCAAATAAGAACATGAAGGGCTCAATGTCATTGGCCCTTAAGCAAATATAAATTAAAACCACAATAAGACGTCACTACATGCCTCTCAGAATGGCTGAAATAAAAGAACAGCAATAACAAACGCTGACAAGAATGCTGAGAAACTGGATACCTGGCTGGTGGGACTTTATAATAATCCGACCTCTCTGGAAGACAGCTTGCCAGTTTATTTAAAAACCGAATGTGTTCTGGCCATATAACCAGCCAATGCTACTCTTAGGCATGTATTTCAGAGAAATGGAGGCTTGTATTCACATCAAAACCTGTACAGGAGCGTCTGTAGCAGCCTTGCTCATAATAGCCGGAAATTGGAAACAAACGTCCTTCAAGGCGAGGATGGTTCCATCAGCGATGGTACATCCACACCACACGGTACCACTCAGCTATGATGAGAAACACCTATTGATGCAGCAGTATGGATGGACCTTCAGAGACTCATGCTGTGTGAAATAAACCGATGCCCACGGTCCCACACTGTGTGGCTCCATTTACATAACATTCTTGAAATGACAAAAATCACAGAAATGGAGAACAGATTGGTGGTTGTTGCAGGGGTTTAAGGAAGAGCTGGGATGGGAGGGAAGTGTACACAGCATAGAAAGGGCAACATGACGATCCCTGTGGTGATGGAAATATTCTAATATTTAACTGTATCACTGTCTACATCCTGGTTATGCTATTGTACTAATTTTGCAAGATATTGTTCTTGGGGAAAACATGAAAAGGGTACATGGAATCTCTCAGTATCAAGTCTTACAAGGGCATATGAATCTACAAGTATATCCAACATAAAAAACAAGGAGGCCCTGGCTGGTGTGGCTCGGTGGATTGGTGCCAGCCTGTGAACTCAAGGGTTGCTGGTTGGATTCCCAGCCAGGGCACATAACCAAGTTGCAAACCAGGTCTCCAGCCAGGTCCCTAGCTGGAGGCAGGTGAAAAGCAAGCATTGATGTTTCTCTCCCTTTCTTCCCTCCTCCCTGTCCTTTTCTCTAAAAATAATGAATGAAACCTTTAAAACAAATATAACAACAACAACAACGAAGCAAAAAAAGAGAAGCCCAAGCTTCCCAAATACAGCTGTGAAAGACAGATCTTGGGTCATAGCCAAGCCGTAGACCCAGAGAGCAACCAGTTTATATTGGAGCAGGAGACAAAGGGCTCCACATTTCAATAGAAAAGGGGAAACAACATGTAGTGGACAGTGTGGTTAGAAAGAGAGAATTCCAGAGAGAATGTGGGTGAAGTGGCAGAGTCCTGAAACGGCATCCTGTGTTCAGGGAAATTCCAATGCTTCAGAAGGCCCCAGGTGACACAAGATGAGTGTGGACAGGTGAAGAGAGCAGCAAACAAGGTTGTCCCATGCATGGGAGACCACTGTCATCCCAGGTATTACTCCTACTCACCCAAGAATATCAGAATCAGGCCCCACCCCCACTGAGGCTTTCAATCTCTGTGAATCAGCACCATCCCGTATTCAACTGGCAGAACCAAATGGTGGACATTTTAAATCAGGTGCCATGTTTGGTGACATTTTCTGTAACCTCTGCTCCAATGGCTGGAGAGACCCTCTGCAGTCTAGGCTCTTTATTTCAATCTCTGCCCTATCAAAATGCACTTTAATGAAAGCTTCTCAAATGAATCCTCTATTACTTAAGTGCTATAAATAAATGTGCTGTTAAAGGTTTAAGCCTTTTTTTAAAGTTGTGAAATGAAAAGCTTTGCTTCCTATTGTCAACAATAAGCTGACAGTGATCCCGTCAAGGAAATTTTTCTGAAATCACACAATATTATCATCACTTAAAAACAAAGGAACCAAGCAGAAAGTCTCCTAGGGTTTAAGAGTAATTGCCCTTAAAAATAAAATCACGCTTTTAAATTTAGCAAATTTTTAAAAAGCATGAAGCGCATAATGAAGGGAAATGATCATTTTATAATAACATTTAAATATGTTCAAAATCACAGCAGTAAGATTATGCTCCGCTTAAAATACAAATTAAAAATAAGTGCAGAAAATGACAAACAGTTGGATTTTGTGGGTTTCTACTTTTCTTAGAACTTTTCTTCTTTGTAATCCCCTAAGGTTAGACTGTGAAAAGTTCAATTTTAAAAATGATCATTGTTAAGGGGCAGAGTCAAGAGAAATAGAAGATCGAACATACCCCCACCAGCAACGCCATACCTTGGTGACGAGTCTTCTGGAGCAACAGCCCCTCCAACGGATAACACTGCCTATTAGCTGCCCCCTCCGTCCCAGCAGAACTGTTGTCTTCTCCAGGCACGAACTCCTGGGGCCTAGTGCGGTGCTTGGCACATAAAAAGTGCTCAAGAAATGTTTGTCAAACAAACGACCTTTCCAAGGAAGCCAGCAACTACCTGTCAGCATACCAGCCCCAGCAGAGGGGACACCTGACAGAGGTTGAGGCTGAGATCAAGGGGCACTTGAAGGGCAGCCCTCTGGGCTGTTGGGAAGTTTTGTCATGAGGCTGCCAAGCTGAGTTGGATGTAGACCCGAACTACTTTTGTTGAACACTATTCTTTAGAGCAGTTTTAGGTTCACAGCAAAATGGGGAGGAAGGTACAGAGATTTCCCATGTATCGCCTGCACCCACACAAGCACAGCCTCCCTCAATGTCCACAGCCCCATCAGCGTGGTTACTGGTGTTACAATGGATGACCCTCCATTGATTGAGCCATCACTATGACCCAGAGTCCACAGTTTACATTAGGGCCCCTCTCGTCATTCTGAGTCTGGACAAATGTATAATGGCATGTGCCCATGATTAATTGCAGTGCCCTGAAGAGCAGTTTTACTGTAGTGGCCTACTTCCCAGGGCATTGCCTTAAACTCATCGCCCATGATACTTGCATGAAAGTCTTACTTCATGCCATAGAATCTTACACTTTTAGAATCATAGGCTTTTAGAGCTGAAAAGGAAGGCAGAAAAATATTTAATCAAAACTCGGTTTCACAGATGAGAAAACATGGTTATGTTCATCATCAATCATTTTCTTCACTATCTGAATGGATCTGAAGTGGTGTGAAAACTTCATAGCCCTTTCGCCCATCTTCAATAATTTCATTTTCTCCACTGCCCTGTAAGATTGGCTGGGTAGGCAGGTCTCGCTCTCCCTGTTTAAACAGGTGAGAAAACAAGGACTTAGAATTTAAGGGATTTCCCCTCAGCCCAGGGAGGAGTGGGCTCAGGCTGGAAGCCAGGTTGTCTGTTTCTAGCTCCCCTCAAATAACAGGAGTGATCACATGGTGTAATTATCTCACAGCAGCAAACTTGGGAGGCTCTTATGTTCAGTACGTTAATAACCAGACAGGTCCTTGACTACCAGCCTTAACCTGGGAGGAAAGTCTTGCTTAGATGGGTATCATCAGCATTGGGTCCTTCCTGGCTGAGACCAGTTTCTCTTTTGGGACAATCCTTGCTTTCTTTAAGAGGAAGAGAAGGTTTTGTGCATAAAAGGACATGTGTTTACAAATGATCCTTTTGAGTCTCTGTAGTCCCCAAAGAAAATCTCTGTTTCCAAAATGTACAAGTAATGTTCATAATATATAAAGGTAAAATAATACTAATTCAGTTCTGGTGCATTTACTATAGCATTTACTCTGTGCTGAGTGATTTATAGATTTTTAAAATTTCATCTGCCAACAATCTTGGGAAGTAGTTGGTATTATCTCTATTTTAATGACATAGAAATTAAGGCTTATAAAGGATTACTTGTCCAAGGACAGTTCTCTCCTTGCCATGTAAGGGACTATATAATCAAGGCAACATATTAATAAAAATTTTGTATCATTCATAAAATATAAGGAAATTAAAAAAACTTGATTTCTGGAAGGAGCTGTTTGAGTAGAAATCCTATTGATTTGGTTCTTGCTCTATGACCTTGAAATAGAACTAGCTCAAAGAAAAGCAGAAATAACCAGACAAGGGCTAGAGGCAATGCTTTGTATTGGAAAGAGTAATTTTGGTTTTGGCTCATACTTACTGGGTGTCCTTGAACTTCTACCTCTCTGTAAATTCTGCTCTGTTTAACTCTATTTGATGATGTGTTTGTTCCACAGTCAACCCAAACTCCACTTGAACACAATTTATTTATCTTCCCCTGTACTTTAATTCCTTCTAACCACACTGTGTGACCTTGGAAACTTGGAACTAGTCACCACCATCCATGTCCAGTGTCACCAGTCATCAGATCGATCATGTGGGCTTCAATCCATCCCTCCCCATCCTGACCTTCACACCCTTGTCATTTCACCTTGTCTTAACCAGTCTCTACCTTTTTTATGACTCCTTTCTAAGTGGCCCCACAAACTCTTTCTGTCAAATTCCTATTCATCTCTCACATGAAATGCCTCAAAGTTTATTCTGACAGAAGTTCCCTGGAACAGAATCAATTGCTCCCCCTCCCTGAACTGCTTCTATCTTTGTTCATCCTTCTCCTGCCTCATCAAACACAGTGAATCCTATTTGTTCCTATTTTTATTTCCCCCACTAGACAATAAGGCCTTGTATCCCAGTTGCCTGACGATTCACTTTTCCTTAATGAAAATTTGTGAAATGGGAGTGATCAACCTCTTTTGACCTGCAACTTCCTAATTATAAAATGAGAATCGAAATACCTGCCTCACAGAGACATGGTGTGGTGGGGGCAACGAGGGGAAAAAATTAATGGGCTAACCCTCCTCCTCCCCTGTTAGAGTCCATTACCATACTCCGATCATTCTAGCCACCTGGGTATGACTATGGATGGGGAGGCCATCTCTCCACTGAAGAGAGACTGCTTGAATGACTGCAGGCACGCCGTGACTGGTGGGAAGTGAGCAGCAAGGTGGAGACAGTGTGTGCTTCAGTGTTAGGAAGTCTTGGTTCCAACTCTGACTTGGCTACCATGGAACCCTGCATGGAAGCCATGCATCCCTCTTAAGCATCATTTTCCCTGCATTGAATGGATGAAAGGAAACCATGTGCATGTGTGTTGTTGCACTACAGGGAGTTAGCCCATATTTTCTACATAAATAAGCCTACAAGTCGTAGACCCACACAATTCCACCCTAGAGGTGCACACATACAGAAAAACTTACCTCTCCCCTCTACCAAAGAATTAAAAAGAAATATCACTCCCCCTCATGCCTCTGGAAGACCATCAAATTCGCATCCACATTCCTAATGTGACTTCTCATATCTGTTTTCATTTTCTTCCCTCTGTAGTTATCTCTCTTTTTCTTTGCTGTACCATGTCTAATGTTTAATAAACAGCTACTATATTTTTAGCCAATAAATATATTGAGATACATCATTGAGTTTGGATAACACTCTATAATATTTTAAAGTTTATTTTTTATATTTAGATATAGTTGGCATACTGTCTTATATTGAATATATTGATCTCAGGTGTATAACATATGTAGTGATTGGACATTTTTATATCTTACAATGTGATCACCCCACTAATTCTGGCAATCATCTGTCCCCATGTAAATTTATCACAATATGACTGACTCTGGTCCCTTCCTCTTTTACCCATCCCCCACCCCTTCCTTCTGATAACCACCCCTTTAAAGGGTCTCTGTTTCTGAGTCTGTTCTTTTCTTGTTTTGTTTTGGTTGGTTGTTTTGTTTTGGATTCCAGAGCTTCTAACTTGTTAAGACCCACAGAGCTAGTCCCCACTCTTCTCTCAGCCTGTACCTGTTCACTCTGTCTCCTGGCTCCCTCTGCAGATGGAGCTATTTTTACCAGGCCCTTCCTCTTCCCCCTCCCTCTCAGACCCATCCCATCCACTGCCCTTATCCTACGGCTCACAGTTCCTGGAGCCAGTCTGGCAGCAACACCTCCACCCAATGGGCTGGGACAGGGTCAGGTATTGGTCAGCAACGGCAGGTTTCCTTCTGCCGTTGGGGAGGTCAGTGGGTCCCACTCCATCAATAGCAGTTAGTGGACAAATAGACAGTTTAGAATGGGACTTGCTACTGAACTGTGTTCTCTGTCCACAGGGTGACAGTGGGGGGCCACTCATCTGCACGACAGATGACAGGAAGTGGTACCAGGTAGGCATCATCAGCTGGGGAAAGAGCTGTGGACAGAAGGACATTCCAGGAGTCTACACCGTGTTAGAAAATTACAGCCACTGGATCAAGAGGGTGACTGAGGTGGAGGGGAGGCCCTATGACGCTGAGAAAATGAGAACCCGTTCCCCACAGATACCCAAGGTGTCCCAGGCTCCCGAATTCCCAGAGCCAGGCAGCCCCAGACTCTGGCTCCTGCTCTGTGTTCTGTCCCACACACTGTCCTAGGCCATTTTCTACCAACAAATAAAACAAGCGCTATTCCTTCACCACCAGGGATGTGAGCGAGAATGTGCCGCCCAAAGGGACCGACCACAGGCTGGAGCTGAGGGCCAGAAACAGAGGCTGGTAACAATGGAATACTATATGGCCATAAAAAAAAAAAAAAAAAAAAAAAAACGAAAATCTTACCTTTTGTGACAACATGGGTGGACCTGGAGATTATCATGCTAAGTGAAATAAGCCAGTCATAGAAAGACAAATACCAGATGGCCTCAATTACATGTAGAATCGAATGAACAGAATAAACTGACAGGCAAAATAGAAAAAGAGAGGCGTGGACATGTGGAACAGACTGACAGCTGTCAGAGGGACCGACTGAATGAAAGGGCGTGAGGGATCAAAGAACACGTATGCATGAGCCATAGACACAGACAACAGTGTGGTTGATGGTCAGAGGGGAGGGAGTGCAGGGGGGTGGGTGCAGGCAGGCAGGGAAGGCGGGGAAGTGGAGGCTAATACTGTCAACAACATAAAACAGTTCAAATTTTATTTACAAAAGAAGAGGAAAGTCAGACCAGAAAGTCAGGAAGCCTGGAGCCCTGTAGGTGAGTTACTGAGCCCAAACCTAAATCTAAAGCCCGTAATGGTTGTTGGTAGGTGTGCCTAAATAACAGAAAAACTGGGAGTGCTGTGTTGGCTTCGGTCATGGCTGAATCTAGGCGCTCAACAGACGTCAGCAGGGACTGTTTCTCAAACGGGGCTCCTAAATGGTGGCCATTGCGACCACCCGTTCCTCCCTCTTGCATCCCACCAGCCAATGTCTATGTCCCGTAAATGAGCTAAAAGCTTCCATGTCTGCCGGGAAGGAGACCATCCTCTCCTACAGCCACGGGACTGCGACGGGGAAAAGCCACCATCTAACCCTGCACCTGGCTGAATCGGCATGTGAGTTGCACCCCCAGCCTGGCAGGGCATCTCCTGTTAAAGGCATTGATTGAAAGATGCTGGCCAGCCTGAAACCCAAAGGTCGCTGGTTCAATTCCCAGCCAGGGCACATAACCAGGTTGCAAGCCAGGTCTCTAGCCAGGTCCCCAGCTGGAGGCAGGTGAAAGGCAACCATACGTTAATGTCTCTCTCCCTTTCTTCCTCCCTTCCTGCCCTTCTCTCTAAAAATAATGAATAAAATCTTTAAAAAAAAAAAAACATTTAAAAAAAAGGTGTTGATTGAGAAGGAACCAAGGCCTGAAAATTGGAATGGGAATATGTGAGAAGACCCTGGTGGAGCTGGGGACATTAGGTCCCTAAATTCTGCGGAGTCTTTGTTGCTAGTAGCAACAGCCACTCCAGCCTATGTAAAAGTGACCTCTTTGCTCCTCCAAGGGTATTCGCCCTGCACTGCCTGATGAAAAGGTGAATGGCCTTCCCTAAGGCAGCTGCCAAGCAAGGCTAGGCTGATGCTCCTCAGGACCCACCCCACCCCCTCTCTGCTTCTGTAACTGGATTCGAGTCCCAGCAGACCCCTAAAGGTGAAGTACAAAGCATTACCCATGAGGGGAGCACTATACTCCCAAAGGACTATGGGAGTTTCCTAACTCACATGGATAGAAACCTGGGCAACATGTGTGGGGTGTGGATATTAGGGTGGGATCAAGGTGGCAGAAATGTAAATCTGGTTCAGGTGAATTTACTGATAAGGACTCCGTATCTAATGTTACATCCAATGTTGCCTCTGCATTACTGTTCCCAGGGTCAGGAAGGGCTCAACAGTTGGGTTGGTGGCTTGGCTGAAAAATAAGCCTAAAGGAGACCTGCAGAGAGTGAGCTAGATATTCTCACTCCCTATAGGTAAGTAGAGGATGAGATTCAAAGATTTAGAGGGATTGGAATGTTGGAGTGGATTTGTCCTTTGAAACCTAGTCACCATCCTGGTGGTGGCACTAATCTCTAGGAAGACAAACCTGTGAGGGAATAAATCTGGGAGGGGAGCCCAGCACCCTAGGAGAGCTCTGTGATCACAGACCTCCCAGCGGGAACTGCAGCCACCAAATTTGGAAACCTGAACACAATGAGGGTAACGGTCCCATCCCAGGTGCAGTGGCCAGTGGCATGCACACAGCCACCAGAGGCAAGCTGGGTGCAGTGACCGGACGGGCACAGTCAAAGCCATGAAGTAGGCAATAGTCCCACGTGCCCAGAGCCATGATGTTAGCTCGCTGATTGTGGTGTTCCTAGAACTGAAACGGAGAGGGACCTTACTGATGTCTTACTTGTTCTGTGTAAGCAGGAAAGATCTAGGTCAAGTGAATAAGGTCCAGTCTGAATCACTAAAACAGAGTCGTGGCCTCTCAGTCAATGCTCAGACTTGAGCCAGTGCACAGGCCCAGTGCCCCTTGAGGGACAGGGGAGCTGGGTCCCCTTGATGAAGGCACCCAGGACACTAACCAAATATTTAAACTGTGAATCTTCCTCCCAAACTTCCCCAAGGGGGCCCATGGCCTTTCCCCAGGGTAACTGCGCTGGGGAAAAGGAAATAATCAGACCTTTGGGCACCACTGGGCACTGGCTCTGACCTGACATTGACTCCAGGGGACCCACTGTCACTGTGGCCCACCAGTCACAGTAGGGGCTTATGGAGGTCAAGTGACCCACAAGTCCACCTCACAGGGTGCTCAGGGAGTCCCCAACTTCATCCTGTGGCTATTCTCCCCATTCTGGAGTGCACACCTGGAATAGACATGCTGAGCAGCTGGCAGGGTCCCCACACAGGTCCCCTGGCCTGTGGCATGAGGGATATTATGTGGGAAAGGCCAGGGGGAGACAGTAGAACTGCCCACACCTGTGGAACTAGTGACCCAAAGCAACACCAGGTCCCTGGAAGGCCTGCAGAGCATAGTGCCGCCATCAGGGCTAAAGGATGCAGGGGGTGATCCCCACCACATCCCCACCCATCTCTGCTCTCTGGCTTGGGCAGAAGAGCAGCGGGTCTTTGAGGAAGACAGGGTTACTGCAAGCTTAACCAGGTGCTGACTCCAATTGCAGCTGCTGGGCCAGAGGTGGTTTCATCGCTTGAGCTAATGGCCACACCTCCAATTATTTGCTATGTAGCTATTGATCTGGAAAATGCCTTGTTCCCCAACCCTGTCCATAAGGGCCATCAGAAGCAGTTAACTTTTAGCTGACAGGGCCGCATTGGCACCTTCAGTGCTCTATCTCGGGGGTGTACCAACTCTCAGGCCTCTGTCAGAGTTCAGTTTTCAGGGATCTTGATCACTGGCCCCTTTGCCTTCTGCAAGGAATCCAAGCTGGTCCATTGATGCTGATCAGACCGAGTAAGAAGCAGCAACTGCACTAGACTTACCGGTCCTGTATCTCCATGCCAAGGGGTGGGAAACAAATCTGACAAATTTCCGGGCCCTACCATAGGTGGAATTTCTAGGTCACCCCACCTCGTAAAGAACCATGAGCAGCTGAAGTGCTTGCTGAGGACAAAGGAAATGCAGAACAGCTAATGGAAGAAGGTTTTACATACTAGCTATGACTATGTGACCAGTTACAGAAACAGGGACTGTAATTAATTGGATTTTTCCTTTTTTGTTATGAATATTTGTGTATGTATATGTTAAACAAATGTCTTGGTTTTTGTATCTTCTTAACATGTAACAAGGTATGTTGACTTTATATCACTTTTTAAGTATGGTTAACTTTGTATAGGACTTTATGTGGAATCGTACTTAAGTTACAGGATACCACAGAGAAGGCTAAGCATCTGTCAAGAGCATTGCAGCCTCTTTTGGGGAAAGGGTTTGTGCATTTTTGAATGTACACAGGATCGTTATATCACATTAGGTAGCAGTATATGTATACACATACTTTCTATTGGCTCTGGTTCTCCGAAAACCCTGATGAATACAGTGAGGAATATCCTCAGTACACTGAAGGAGGCTGTGACAAAAATGAGTTGGAGTCAGTGTTGCCATTTGACATCAAACTAAGCTACACAGTCTTTTGTTGTGATGTGGGAACTGTGAGTCTAAACATTAACCAATTCACTTACAAGTGGTCATGGCAGATAATTGTCTTGTATGTCCCATCAGAGTTTTAAGACCTAGAGCTGCAGTTCCTAACTCGTATGCTGAGGTGCCCCAGGGCATCATGCAAATTCAGGGGACACAATGGAGACACAGAGACATCTGTTGGACAAAGAGGGAAGCAGCAGCATCTGTCGGGCCTTGAGCAGGCAGGCACCTGCTACTAAGTTATTTGGACTTACCTACTTAATAAATCAGTCTTTAAGCATTTCTTTTGAACTAAGAATGCTGTAAAGAAAACTCCTAGGACACCAATGGCCCATGAACTGAGAACGTCTCAAAACCTTTGACCTAGTGGATAATTGCTGATGTTAATACTTCGCAGTTAAGAATGAAGCATGGTCTCTAACGCAAGTTTGCGCGTCTTGGCTTGCATGAGCTGGGTCATGTTTAGAAGTGCTAGTCAAGCCTACAGCTGCATGTCACTCTGCTGGACTTTGGTCTTTGTCCCGTGGCCAGATTGGAGTTATGGGTTAGGGAGGGAAGATCACAGAGGCTAAGTGCCATTTGAATCACATCATATCAAGACTTTCTATCATCAGTGTGATTTAGAACTGTTGATGTGAACTTGAGTCACCTGACTGAGGCAGTATTAGTTGGCGTTCTCCACGATAAAGTGACTTTTTTTTTTACCTCCTTTCCATGCTGTCCTCTTCGGAAGGAAATCACAGTGTCTGACCCACTCTCAAGACGTAACGGGTTATAAGCGCTCCACCCTCCTTAGGGTAGAGTAATTTTATTTGGAATTCTTCGTGAAAGGTTTATCTCTTCTTTCTCATTTATTACTCCATTAAATCACTGACTTGTGTCAATATGGACTCGTGGACATTGAGATTTACTTTGGGTTATAATCCAAAAGTATTTTTTAATTGTATCGCTCAAATTTTCCAACTTTAGTCAGTGGGAGCTCTCTATTGTCTCAGGGCTCCTTGATATCCACCCTCAGTGTGTGTGTGTGTGTGTGTGTGTGTGTGTGTGTAAGCAAGTAAGTAAGTTTTAAACATTTCTTTCCTTTCTGGCATTGAAAGATGCTACAAAGAAGCCCATGCTAGTACATAATGAATAGATCAGGTACTCACTAAATATTTGTTGAATAAATGACTAAATAAAAGGGAAGAGGTAGAAGGGGAAGAGGGGGAGAAGGAGAAAGAAGGAAGGGACAGAGGGAAGGAAGGAAGGAAACAGGGAGGAGGCAGCTGAACTGTCGCAGTTGGGTTTGGGTGGCAGGTAAGATAGAAAGACACTTGAACCGTGGACATGGAGAGCAGTGCACTTGGGGAAGAGGTGCTGTGAGAGAGGACCCGCCGGAAGGCTTTTCAAGGTAAGAGGACAGCAAACCTGCCTCGGGCTGCAAGGATCAAGGAATACTTGGAGGTGAGGAAGGGATATCTGAACAAGACCTTGAGGACCAGCGTCAAGGACAGAGCTAAGCTTCTGCAACTGGATGAGTTAACAGAAATGTCCAACATTTACAGAGGTGGGAAAGCAGCAGGTGAGCACACAAGGATGATTCTTGGATGTGAAAGGAACCTGGAGATAGTGGTTCAGGGTAGCACAGCTCCCAGGCACCCAGATTCCTTTTGTCTTCCTACCCCATCGTCCTGACTCTAAGGGACCAGATGTCTAAGGGTGTTTGGCTTGTGTGATGCAGGCCTCTGCGAAAGGCCCCTCTACCTGTCTCTCCCTCCGTCAGCATGAGCTGAGAGCTTGTCAGAACCCACAGCTAGTTCTGACAAGGGCTGCTTAAAGCTTTTCCTCTTCTGGGCCTTGGTTTACCCGAATTACATCCAATCTTCAGGGCTTTTATGGTGGATTTTATGAATTCGTTCTAAAGCAAAACCAAATAAAACCACAAAACTTGAGCAGCCCAGCCCCTGGCTGGATGGATCTAACCAAATAGCACTGTGTCCAGTGGGCGCCCAGCTGATGCCAGATCTCTCACCATTTTGCATCTTAGATGCAGAATTAAGGACAGCAGAAATCTCAGGATTATTCTTCATAGAATCAGGACTTGAATGCTTGTCGATAAAACGTTAAGGGCCCACCATCTCACTGGGGGTAACTTCCAAAGAGACATTGTTCTCTGTGATTCTCAAGCCAACAGGGATTTTGCTCCCGCCCCTCCCCCCAGGAGATACTTGGCAATGTCTGGAGACAATTGTGGTCGTCACAGCTGGGAATGGAGGCTCGAGTACACACTGACATCAATCTAGGGAATAGAAGGCCAGGAATGCTGTTAATTATGCCATAATGCACTGGACAACCCCCCCCCCACACACACACACACACAGAGCAAAGGCTTAACCAGCCCCCAATATTAGCAACACTGACATTGAGAAACTTGGGGCACGTCTCTGAGCCCCAGATTGATGGAGTGGCTCCAGGTCAGGTAGGTGGTATTGGAGCTGGATTTCAGACCCAGGCTTTGTTCCAGGCTCCCTGGCAGCCTACAGGTTGAAATCCCTTCCTGCCCACCCTCTCCCTCGCTTCTCATTCCCCCTTCCCTGCCTTCTCTCTCCACCAGCTGACTTATCCCACCCACAGGCTCCAGCCCTCACATTTCCTTCCTCCCAGGCTTGTGTCCACGGTGAGCAGGCAGGGGTGAGCTTGGACCTTGTCCAGCTTCTGCTGTGGCTACGGCTCACAGCACACATGTGGTCCCTGTAGCCCCCTCTGGGAAAGCCCACCCAGCTCCCAGGCCTCACTAATAACCCAACTGGGGTCTGCACATATCTCACAGCAGCGGTTCCATTATGCACAGTGTGGGGTTGGAGGGGGTTGGGGGAGGCAAACTAACTCAGGGATGTGTGGTGGAATCTCATACCAGGCAGCATCCTCATTTTGGTGGGGGAGGGAGGAGGAGACAGTGAGAAAGGTGCACAGGGAGGCAGGGAGGGAGGAGGGAGAGAAGGCAGGCCGGAGCCAGGGAGGAGAGGACGGTGGGGTGGATGGGGCGGGTGGGGGAGGAGGTGCCCGTGTTTCCTGCCAGCTCCCGCCATCCATCATCCTTTCCTGGAGGGGAAATTAGTATTCCTCCCTCTTGTTCTCTCCCCAAACGGTTCTGAATTTAGAAAAGAAAGAGCAAAACCCTGACAAATGCATATTGTTTTCCAACTCGAAAGGCTGCATCCGCTTCCACCCCCACGCAGATGCCATTGCTTCCTCCTGGCTGCTGGATGTCTGGGTGGCAGGCCCAGGCTCCCTGCCACCACCGCTGGCGTGCCTGCTGCCAGCACAGATGGAGCCGATGAAACGAACTGCTGGCTCGCAACTGGGGGTCACCTGCTTTCCCAAGAAGAAGCTTCTGGGCCATTTCTTGCAGGAGGAGCATTTCCAGCGCAAAGACTCTGTTGGCACAACCCCCTGACAATTCACTTGTTTGGAAACGAATTGTGAAACCATTTATTCTTCCTGTTTAAAAGCATCCTGTCACTCATCCCTGTCGCCCTTAGCAGCAGCAGAACAGAGATGACCACTTTCCTTGTTCAGATGAGAAAACTGAGGCTCAGAGAATGGAACGCATTCACTCAAAGTGAACCTAGAGCGCAGAGCCAGGACCAGTGGGAGACTAACGTGTTGAAGACCCTAGAGCACCCCATGTAGCCTGAGTTCTGATTCAACCCCTCACTTGCTGCCCAAGTCATAAATGTCCCTGATTTGGTTCCCTCCAATCACATGGCTGAGTGGCTTTGAGTGGACATAGGAAATACCATGCAACCCTCTTTGTTACTGACAAGCTAACATTTGCATAATGCTTCCTATCAGCCAAACACTCTTCTAAATACTTTAATATAAGTTAAGATCCCCATCGATCCCCTGAGGAACCTTATGGAGTATTATTATCATGTCTCATTTACAGATTGAGGAAACTAAGATCCAAAGAGGTGAGGTGACTTGCCAAGGTCACACAGCTCTGAAGTGGTGGGGAGGGTATTCACACCCTGGACCGAGGGGCAGAGAGTGTAACCACTGGGGAACATTGCCTCTGCACACTCACTGCGCCAGCCCTTGGGTCTGAAACCTCGGCTTAGGGCCTCAAGCTCTGTATCCTCTTTGGTAGAAGGAATTTCTAGGGAATTTTCAGGGCCCTTCACCTGCTTGCTGCTTGTGGCACTGCCATTACAGGGCTCGAGTGGCATGAAAGTGACCCTGCACTCTGCAGACCCCGCCATTAGGCACAGGGCCGTGGCCTGGGGCTGAGATTTAGACCACTGCTTTTGGTTTTCTGCTTTAAATTTCTAAGTAATTGCAAACCAGTACTTTCATAAGCATCATAAAATTGAATTGTTAGAAAATTGAACATAGAAAACGTAAGCCCAAACTTTCATAGTTAGATTCATATTCCTGTTTTAATATTTCGTAAAATAATTGAGAAGATCAAGGGTAGAAAGTGATAGGAACTATAAAACATCATAAATGTGAGGGATTGCTATTAATGAGAGTAATAGGCAGTAGTCGTAATGAAAATATTCCTTTATTGAGCTTCTGTTGCAGTTAGAAAATGCAAACATAATCTTTTTGTACGCCAGAGATTTACCCAAATAAGGCGATGGGCACAATGTCACACAATGAAGTACAGTTCACGAAACAGAAAGGTGTTTGAACAAAGCAAGTCAGTACGGCCCTGGCCTGCATTCGGCGCAAGTAATTCGTCCATCCATCCGACGCTTCCTGGGCGTTTCCGCGGGCCCGCCCGTGCTGCTCCAGTCGCAGGTAGGACCAGGAACAAGGCGGCGCCCTCAGAAAGCCTACGTTCTACCAATAAACAAACACGTTACTGACCATGACAGGTGGAGACAGCACAGAAAAGGGAAGAAAAGAAGGGGAGGAAGTGAGGGACAAAACCGTGTCACTGCATGGAAGAGAACATCGTAGATGATACCAGTGCTTTTACCAAATAGAGCTGCACAGAGCTTTGCAAAATGAATAGGAGGACTTTGGAGTTGAGAGAACCCCGCCGACAGGCCATAGGTGGGATCACCCAGGATGGTGCTGCAGTTCTCAGCTGTCACCACCAGGTGGCAGAGTGACTTCAGGCAAAAGGTCTACCAGGTGTCTGGGAGCAAAGTCCTTTCATCCTCCAATGAGGATCATTTGGACAGGCTTCAAGATGCCCAGGAACCTAGAAAAAACAATAGGTATGTCCCTGAAGAGTGAGAAGGCAGAAGAAATTCTTTGCCTGACAACTGGTTGGAGCTTTCTGAGAGTTACTGTATTCCCCCATCCTCCCAATGGCCGCCACCCCAAGAATGGCAGTAAGGGAAGCACTGAGTAAACTACAAGGCACTTCAGATATTTGAAGAAAGGATTATCATTGTTCAACAGAGAATCACTATAATAAAACCCTGCTATGGCACTATAAGTAGGGCCAAGAAATCTAAGCTTCTACAATGTCAGGCTGGGATGTTACAAGTCAATGAAGGAATGGTCTCTCCCAGCCCGGGTTCTTCCTCAGCACACTAGTGGCAGCTATCTGCTGTGGTTTAAACGTCAAAGGTGATTCTGGGTCCTAGGACTTTTGCTGGGACTTCCCAAAACAGAGGCAGGTTCCAAGACTTCCCTAATTTGGTGTCATTTTGTTGGCGTTTTGGGGAAAAGTTGGGACACGAAGGACCCATCCTCTGATTCCCTACCTTGTGCATGAGGATTGCCTGCAGTTTCTTCACCCAGCTTTGCCCTCTCCTCCCAGCCTGCCCACCACCATGAGAATATTTGATGCCAGCCCTCTTATATCCAAATTCCTGTTGCCCTGCGCTATGTTGTCTTGGGTTTTTACTGTTTTAGGATTACCTCTTCTAAAGAATCAGCTTTCCATTAGATACCTGTGTCTACCACGTGATCTGCTTCCCAAAGGAAGCACATACACACATATGGGTGCATATGTGTGTATATGTGTATGTGTGTGTGCACATGTGTGTGTGTACATGCTCACATTTGCATAGAGTGGAGAGAGGGATGGAACTGCTCAATTGTCTTGTCTTTTTCACATTCAAATGACTCTCAATAAACCAACTAGTTCACTAAAACTTTTCCTATTTTATCAGCCAAGATGGACTGAGCCTTCCTCCAGGACTGCTTTGAAAGTCCCTTCCACTGCTCACTTCCTTGATTGTCTTCTTATTTCCGAGCATGCTCAGAAGGTCCTAAAAGTGGTGGGCTCTGAGCGCCATCCAGTTGTCAGGGCAGCCTTGATGCGAGAGATCACCTGGAGACCGATGTGGGAGCAGGCAAAGGGTTTATTGGGGGTTGAGGGGGAGGGGCTGCTCCAGGATGACTTTCGGGCCCATGGAGCCAGGGAACGGAGACTCCCAGCCCTTGCAGGCCTGTAGGAGTTCCACCAAGGACTTCTGTCAGCAGTTTTTAAGTTTGCAAGTCACAGCTGGTGTGCATTGTCCCTTGGTCACTATCAACACACATAGGCAAGCGTTATTCTCCACCGGATTCCCACGCATCCTGTAGTTCCGACCAGGTTCAGTAGCACATTCCAACCTGGCTGCCTCTATACTCTGACACCAATCTCCCCTCCCTTCTAGAAGGGCAGTGGAAGGATATCCTTTAAAAGCAGTCTGTGCTCAACAAGCAGTAAAGGTCATGCTTCATAGCTGAAGGTCAAAAGGCACAGGAAGCAATCTTGCATGCTGGGCTTCTCACTGATCTGCTTCCCAGGCACTTCTTTTCTCAACAGACAATGACTTTGTGAGGCAGAAACACCGTTGGCTTTAAAATGCAGTCATTTATTCACCATTTCATTCACGTATCCATTCATTCATTTATTCATTTTGTTATTGATTCCAGTAAGTGGTAAGTGCCTCTCTTTGGGCTGGGAAACACAATGACAGGCAGTGCGAGGTCACTATCTTGGGGGACCTCAATGTCTGGTGAGGGAGGTCGAGTACTGGAAGCATCAGAGCTCAATGGATGCAGTAATAAAAGTTCCCCATTGGAAGGATGAACTGAGGGCCATCTGTCCCAGAGGACTGGCGACAAACTTTCCTGTGACTTATTTTACAAACATAACCTTGTTTAAAATTTGGGAACTGCAGAGGGGCTTCACTTCCTAACCCTGGCAATGCCAACCAATGAAAGCATGGGAGGGAATGAAGGGACCAGCCGGGAAGGATGGAGCAGTGTCTCTTCATCTTGTACTGTCCCAGAGGCTCTCGGTGACTAGGGTGAAGTCCCCAGCTCATACTTTCAGGGAATAAACAAATCATCACATATTCTCCTTTCATAAAGAATTCCTGGTTCCCTTGTCTTCCCATGGGTCCATCTGATGGGAGCAGGCTACTTCCAAAAGCAGGACCTTTGCAAAATCCCTGCTTTCAAAGGTCCCTGCCCAACAGCAGAACCATCACACATCTGGGTAACAGCAGCAGGGAGCGACCAGGTGGTGAAAAGCACTGAGGAAATGGCTGGAGATACTGGGGAAGGGGGTTCCAGGGAGCCTCTCCCTGCCCTAACTTCCTGAGCATTTGGTTGAAAGCAAGGCTGTTTCCCCACTTGACAAGAACTGAGCTCAGGAAGCCATCTCACAAGGTCCACGTGGCTCTCATGCTTTCATCTGCAAAATCTGTGCTTTTCTTTTTCTTCTACATAAGTCCCGCCCCTGCTGCCACCCCCGCCCCCAGCAGAAAACACATTTCTTTGGCATAGTCTCAAGTTGAAAATCTTCAAGGACTTATTCTGCTCAAATGAATGGAAAACTCAAGCTAAGCCTCTCCATTTTGATAATCCTCTTGCTTTATGGTAGAAGTAGCTCAAAAGTGCTGTGAAAGGGTCATTTTTCCTGTCACATCATGAAAATTCAGGCAATTACTAGGAAAGGAACAAGTCACACTGATAAGGAGAATTAGGCCTCTAGCCACTCCATTGCTTTATTCCATGTCCTGATGAACCCTTGGATAAGGATTAATATAATAATGATATTTATTGAACACATTTATCTGTGATGTTAAGCACAACGTGTGCTGTGAAATCTCATCTCAAGTCCATTTGACCCCAGGAAATAGGCCAGACTCTATCTCCACTTGACAGACAAACAGAGAAAATGAGACCGGTGAGGGCTGAAAAATCTTGTCCAAGGGCACACAGGAGCAAGTGATGGGCTTCCCATCCCACGAGGTTGCTGAGAACCTTCCAGAAAAATGTGATCCCTATGGAGCCAGCCTGGCTTTGGCTTCAAGTTGCATGTGGTCCCCTACCCTAGGGACTCGAAGGCCTCTTTGCCCTTGCTCCTGGCCTACCCTGCAGCCACCCTCTAGGCCTCCAGAGCTTCCAAGTAAGATGCACACATTTTTTTTTTCTTTTAATTTTATTGTTGTTGTATTACATCCATCCCTTTTTTTCTCCCCTCTGTCCCCCTCCCCACCCACCCTTAAGATGCACACATTTTTAAAAATTAATGCGTACCACTGCGCCACCTAGGGGAAAAATCAACAGTTATTATAAAAGAAGGCTCTAAATTCTAACGATAATCCCTTTACTCTAAAAGTTCACCCCTGTCTACACTTCCCATTTTCTTTGTCCTTAAAGCCTCTGTGCTGTCTTTTATCCATGTAACTCATGTCTGCTGAGAAACTGTCCCCAGGGCCAGCTGCTTGGAATTAGGCAGAGAGCAAAAAGAAGCACAGGATACCTGGGGGGAGGGAGTGTCCTATAGACCAGGCGTGTCGAACTCATTTTCACCGGGAGCCACATCAGCCTCTCGGTTGCCTTCACAGGGCCGAATGTGATTTCAGGACTATATCAATGTAACTACTCCTTAACAGTGAAGCAAGCAGGATAGAAACAAGGTGCTGGGCTGAAGGTGCCAGGCCAGACCAGACAAGGTGGAGGGCCAGATTCAGCCCTCGGGCCTTGTTTTAGCCACCCGTGTTATAGACTGTTCAGGAGGCGTCTGTGAGAAAGTTGCAGCTGCAATAAATAGGACGGGGGAGACAAACAGGTGACGAAATCCACGCAGGCCATGTGGGCAAAGGTGTAAGACTCAGTTTGTCTGAGTCTCTGCAGGACAGCTTGTGGTTTGATGGTTCAGAACCGGGGGTGGGTGGAGGGGTACAGTGGGCAGGGGCCTGAGAGGAGCTGCCATGAGGTCTTGTCGCATCTCCTGAACAGCCATGTGGCACCATTGTCTCAGTGTTGTTTTTTCTGGTGTGTTGGATGGAGCTCATGGGGGGATGGCATCCTTGGCTTGGAAGAAAAGAATACTTCTCTTCGCTGTCACCATATGAAATAAACTGGCAGCAGCTCCTTGCTACTTAGGTTAGGTCTTGACCTTGTCTTGTGTGTGTGCTTGACGAAAATCATTGGATGGTAGGCGTAAAGCCCAGGATGGTCCATTTTTTGATTGTGGTTTTTACTTTTTATTTTGAAACAATTACAAAATCACAGGAAGTTGCAAAATAATGTAGGGGAGGTCCTGTGTACCCTTCATCCAGGTTTCCCCAATAATAACATCACGTGTGACTGCACTACAAATCAACAAGACCAAGCCTCAGGTGTCACCAGTTTTGCATGGACCTGTGTGTGCATGTGTGTAGCTCTGTTTTATCCCATCCGTAGACGGAGATGCAGAACTGTCACCTGGCCACATGGCTGCTTCATACCACCCTGTACAGCCTCCACCACCCCCTTGCTGCCCTGGG
Organism: Noctilio leporinus; assembly: GCA_004026585.1. Lineage (NCBI taxonomy): Eukaryota > Metazoa > Chordata > Mammalia > Chiroptera > Noctilionidae > Noctilio > Noctilio leporinus. The sequence continues at coordinate 41,971 of PVIW01000337.1, read as the reverse complement.
GCAACCCCTCATTTGTTCTCCATCTCTACAATGTAAATATTTCAAGAATGGCATAAAAATAAAATCAGGCAATCTGTGACCTTTTGAGATTGGCTTCCTTTACTCCTAGGCATAATTCCCTTGAGATTCCTCCAAGAGGCAGCATGTATAGGTCTCTAGTTTTTGTCACGGAGTGGCCTCCTATGGTATGGATGTCCTGCAGCGTGTTTAATCGGTCACCCATCAGAGCACACCGGAGCATTTCCAGTTTACTGCTCTCATGGACAGAGCCGCTAAGGACATTCATGGACAGGTTTGGTGTGAACTTCAGTTTCCCTGGGGTAAATGCCTCGGTGGGCTGTTGCTGGGTGGTGTGCTGGTGGCGTGTTCAGTCCCATAAGAAACAACTATAAAACTTTCCCGGAGTGGCTGCCTGACACTGAGTTTTACTCTCACCGACTCTACTGAGCATAGGGGCTCTGATCCACGGCTCTGCAGGCTCCACTGTTCCCAGAAGCTGCAGAAGCTCTAGCTAATGGAGTCCAGGTCTTCCACTCCAATTTTTGGCAGGATAATTCCTGGGAAGTCTCTCTAAACCATTCCCCCAAGTGGCCTGTTCCCTCCACCTTCCTAATGATTTATTTGCGGTCCTCTCAGGCAGGTGTGTCCACCCTGACATCTCCACAGGTTCCAGTGAATGGAAAAAAACGAACCTCAATTCAGCTAACCGTGCACCTCTGACCCCTGCTGCCCCTCTCCGGGGACTAGGAGTTCTTCTACAGAAAGATGCTCTCTGCAGCCAGCCAGACCTCCAGTGCCCTGAGCCTTGACTTCTCGGGAGAACCCAAGTCAAAGCGGTTTCTCCTCTGGGCTCCCTCAGGTGCTGTGGGATGAATCTGCCATGTCTGTGCCGGGCGGAGTTTCTGTCAGAGCACAGGCAGGGCTTCCTAGGACCCGCTACCTGGAAGGCCAGTGTGGAAGCAGGCTTAACTGAGTCGTAGTCTGTCACCTCCTTCTAGATTCCCCTCTAGACGGAACTCTTGACCCTGCACCCTTCCCCAGCCCTTCAGCTTGTCATAGGGCACCTGTCGCGCGTGTGGCTGCAGCCACAGGGCAGAGGCACATCTGGCCATCACACCCCAGCCACTTGCTCCCTTTCCTTCACAAAGCCACCAGCTTTCCCGCACACATTCTCCCCATGAACCCCCTGGCCACCCTGTTTCCCCAGGGCTCCTCCCTTCCCCACCCCCACCGCTGGCATCACCATGTCTCTGCTCTCTTGAGTCTGAGGCTAGCCAAAGGCCAAACCAAAAAAAAAAAAAAAAAAAGGGAAACAAAAGCAAACAAAAGAATTCCCCTGACCCCCCAATAAACACACAGACAAAAGAGCAGACTTGTGGGAAGAGGAAGCTCCCACCAGCATCGACCCCACGGGGGGGCCGGGGGTCCCCTCATTGTTCTCCCTCCCCATGCCCCCGTGATGACAATCCCAGCCCGGGACAGGTTGTAGCCCCCCTGCTTTGCAGCCAGCACCCCTCCTCTTTTCCCACCTTGGGCCCCCTGAGAAACACGCCTTGCCGCAGATGTCCTAGGCCCGGCCGCGGTTCCCACAGGAGGAGGAAGTAAGAGCTCACAAAAGGCCGGGTTTTCCCTGAGGAAGCAGCGGTGGCTTCTCAGTGACAGGCTCCTGCAAAGGATGAGGGACAGGGCAGGCCGGGGCCCATGGGACCAAGGCCAGGAGAGGAGCCGGCTCTTTTGGAGGAAAGGAGGGCATTGTGAGCCCTTGTTTGCGGCTCTGGCGGCGGGCCGTGACCTTGCTGCTTGTCAACAGGCCCGGGCTCCCTCCTGTCCCCACAACCTTCACGCATTGTTGTGGAGTCGGCCCATTCATAATTTCATTTGGGGGTGGTTGTTTTTCGGCCTCCAGCCCCTCCCCCAACTGGCTCACTTTCAGCATTGTCGCCTGCAGAAAAAGCAAGATATCCTTCCCCTTTCTGGGAGCTGGCTTCCTACCCTGGCCTTGTCGGCTTGACTCGTTAACCCTTAGAGGAGCAGCCGCAGGGCACCCCTCTCGGAACCGGCCTGAGCAGGCCCAGACCCCAGCTCTACCGTCCCAGTATTCGCTGGGGACAGAAACAGGGTCCTGGGAAGAGCGTGGGTGATGAGCTGTTTGGAATCAGGGATGTAGACGCTGACGGGCCTGAGTGCTAGGGTGTGGGGACAGATGACGGGGCAAGCAGATGGCGCGATGGGGACTGGGCAGTCCTGAGGAAGCTTGTCTTCCCAGCACCCACAGGACACCCCGCCCTGCCCCCAAGCAAACACATTTTCAAAGGAACACTGACCAACCAGGGGGCGTACGGGAGGGGGTGCAGGCTGACGAAGGCCTGGAAGAGGAGCTAAAAGCAGAAGAGTGAAGTGGCTTTGGGAGGTCCCACCTGCAGAAGACCAGGGGGCCAAGACGGGAACTCTACAGGCTGTGAGAGGCTGTCCTGCAGCGGGAGTTTTTACTCTGAGTGACTTAAAGGGCAGAGCTTGGGTCAGGGAGAAAGGCAGCGTGGACCTAGCTCACACCACTAAGGGATGCTTTCTGGCATGGGAGGTGGGACATGCAGCCCTGGGAAGCTGGACCCAGCACTAGAATTAGAACCCGCATGTGTCTTGGCCAGAACTCACACTGCGGCTGGGCGTCACGGGGCCGGGACACCATAGCTTACCTAGGACTAGCTCAGGGCCACCAGGGAGGCCAGGGCAGACCAGGGCCCTGAACCTGAGCTCCTGGGCAGTGCTCTCCCAGCTGTGTGTTCAGTGAGGCCGGCTGTCCTCCACTGGGGTGCAAGCCCCCAGATGAAAGGCAGTCCAGGGGGAGCTTCAGGCTCACTCGATCCGGAAATCTGAAGCTTCGAGAGGCTTTGGCTTTGGCCTCTTACTGCGCTTGCTTCTCCTTCCTAACACCCTGCACGTTTAGGTCCATTTCTTCCTGAACGGGTCCCTCCAACTCACATCATCCCTCTTTGCAGCCCTGGCTCCAGCTCAGGAAATCAAGGCCTGCCTGGGGCTCCTAGCCAGTGTCTCCCCCTCCTTGCAACCACCTCCGTTTCCTAGCCTGCCACCCCCACACCCTCCATACCCTATGGCTCCATGAGGCCCCTGTCTAACCTTGTTGCAGCTTATCTGCCCCCAGGGAGCCTTCCCTGACCAGTCCTAGAGGCCCCCAGGGGTCCTGGCCTCTGTACTGGGCAGCAAGAGCACCTCCCTTTGAAATGCATTATTTGTGCCCACAGATGGATGCATTGTGACCTAGGCATTTCTGAGCAGTTTCTGGCATTTAGGGCTCTGCTCCATAGTTAGGGTGGCAAGTTTTCCCAAAGGCAAAGCCTCACTAGCGCTCATGCCCTGGGGGCAGGACAGGAACACGGAAGATGGAGGCCCTGCTCTCACGGAGCCGGCAGGTCAACAGTAGCCTCCGTGCTTCCCACAGGAGCCAGTGCAGAACTGAGCATGATCCCCCACAGCCAGGTTGCTTACATGGTGGGCTGTGCGGCCTGAGGTGTACGAAGCAGCTTGGGTGAATTTGTTATACAAAGTACAGGGGCTTAAATAACACTCATTTTCTCACAGTTCTATAGGCTGGAAGTCCAAGACCTAGTTGTCAGTAGGGCTGGTTTCTTCTGAGGCCACTGTCTTTGGCGTGTAGATGGACCGTCACATGGCCTCCTTCTGTGTGTTTCTGTGTCCTGTTCTCTTCTTCTTACGTGGACACAAGTCAGATTGGACTAGGGCCCACCCACATGACCTCATTTTACCTTGGTTACCTCTTCAAAGGCCTTATTTCCAAATATCATGGGGGTTTTTAGGGCTTTAGCAGATCACAGAAAGGAGGGCCAATGGGATCTGAAATTAAAGATGGGGTGAGGGCCAACATCTGGAGAGCCCTGGAAACTTCCCTGGAAAAGCAGGTCCCTCCACCTAGGCCATCTCCTCAGTCATTTGCATTTTGGGTGACCTAAAGCTGACACTTGACCATCTATGAACTTTTGAGTAAGGTCTCAGTCAGGCCTGGGCACAAGGATAATGAATGATATTTGTGACAGTGACAGACATGGAATGACTGGAGATTGAGTCTATTTGTGGGAGGTGGACAGTACATGGAGAGAAGTGGTCTACTTGAGGGTGGAAAGGGATGTTTGGGGTTGGGACACTTAGGGATTAATGATGCCCAGAAAGGCTAATAATCCTGACTCACTGAGGTCACACAGAGTCAGGTAAGCAAAAGCTCTCCTAGGTGTGTCAGGACCCTGAAGGCAAGCCAGTATCCACTCCCAAACTCTCTTGCCAAGTATGCGCATGTATGTATGCATGCACGTGTATATTTATTCCCATGTGCATCATACACATGTGTGTCAACAAGTACGTTTGTACGTGTGTGTACAGTTTATGTTAATGTGTATGCACATGTATATGCATGCATTGCCTATTTGTGTAGACTTGTCTGTGTGCATGTGCCTGCATGAGTGTGTGTGTGTGTGTGTGTGTGTGTGTGCCCTCATGCACTGAGAGTGGGCAAAGTGAGGAAAGAATTTGTGCCCAGCCAGAGTGGGGAGGCTGCAATTCAGGCCACAGTTCTTTGCCAGTGAGTGGCCACAGACAACAAGCCCCCAGTTTCGCCAAAAGCAGGTGGGGGTACCCACTTCTCTTCACAGCCCACCCTTCTTTAAAACCTCCCTTCTAGCTCATTGTTGGTCTGTTTGCTTTCCTCCAGGAAGCCCCTGCTTTAGAGTGATGAAGACCTTCAGATTGTGAGGAAGGGGGTGCCTTCTGCCCAGGGTCATCATGAGGAATCTTGAGAAGCCCTTCCACAGGGCACACTGCTCTGGGGCTCGAAGACATGTTCCCATGCGTTGTGTTGTGTGAGTCTCAGAGTGGCACTGAAATTTCGGAGGACAATCATCCCATTGCAGCTTGGCTGGGAATGCCGGCCTTCAGGCCTGGAAACTGGAGGGACCAGGGCTGCGACCCTAGTTCAGCCACTTAGCAGTGTGTGGCTTAGGGCAAAGTGGACCTCTCCAAGCCCCAGTTTCCTGAGATGCGACATGGGGGATATTAATGCCTGCTGGAAAAGCTTGGTGGCGGTTGATGAGCCGAGGAATATAAAACATGAATCCAAGTTCACTCTAAGTGTGGCAGCCCCTCCTCTCCTGCCCCTTCAAAGATGGCACATGTCTGGCTCAGGGTCATGGAGCAGAGCCACTATCCACCCCCTGCCCCCTACCAGCTAGCTACCAGCAACTAAGGAGGTGAAAGGAAACAAAGAGCAGCAAGAAAGGCCCAAATCCCTGCCAACTGCTCTGGGTTGAACCCAGTAGCCTTCTCTTGTCATTTGCAAAGCACTTCTTCAATCCTGGACTCAGGATCAGAAGGTCACTGAGTCAGGATCCAGGCCCAGCTGCCACCAAGAGGAGAGAGGAGAGTAGAAGTCATCATTGATGTGCCTGGGAGGTAGGTCATTGAGACCCAGAAGAAATTACTGTTTTTCCCATGGCAACTCCATTCCCCAGGTATGACAAAGACTGTCTTTTTGACCAAACTTTTAGACAAACTCCTCAGAGCCCCCTTTTCCACTAGGCCTCATTCTTGGGCCTCATGTCCACCCTTTCAGAGTTCAATTTTAGTCCCACTAAGTTAGTTTAAAGAGAACTCTTCACCCTCAATAACTAATTAGACTCAATCTCTGATCTCCTTCCTTATGCCCACCATTTTCCTAGTGATACCTGGCCAACCTGGCCTGCCTTCTATGTATATCCTCTTAGTTCATCTAAGCAAGAATCCCCCTACCCTTGATGTCTCCTCTTGGTAATTCCCATCCACTGACTCTACTTGGCCTTATTGATTTAGAAGTCAAACCCCCTTTCTCTCCCCTATCTAAGTAGTCTTGGTATCTATTGTGATAGTCCTGAAGTGTTCCTTACTGTTAATACAGGTCAGAATAATTTTCCCTTTAACAGATAATATGAAAAGCAAGAAAACAAATATCTGCTCTGTTAGGGCAGCTTTTTAAAATACAGGTGTTTGCAGATGAGCGTTATGAGCTGTCTATCTGGCCAACTTTTAGAGAACCATCGTGAACATTGTTCCCAATACATGGAGTCATGACCAGGTGGAAGAGTCTAAGCTGTTGGATTTCTTTTTCAGGGAGAAGAATCTAGAGGCATGGACAGACGTCTCAGCAGCTCCAGGTACCAGCCTTGTTGCGAATGCCCTGGCAGAGTTGGATCACCACTCTATTAGTGGCCCCTGAGGCTGGGGACCTGTTCACTGAGGACTTGACTTAAAGATGAAGCCTGAGCTCATGGCTGGCTTCCCCGTCTGACATTCTCCCATCATGACAGGGCACCTGCCACAAGCCATAGGGAACCTTTGATATCTGGGGCTCTGGTGGGCTCCTGCCTGAAGATGAACAACCACATGGGTAGGTATGGTCTTGCCTTCTCTGGACAGGGACTCCTCTCCATGGGCCACATCAGGAGGAGGATTCGACCCTTGGGCACAGGCCTCTTATATTCACTACACTTGGGAACTCACAGAACCCTGACTCTGTGGCCCACTCTCTCATTTCAGCATCAGGGGCTGAACCCTTGGGTGGAATCCCTTGCCCAGTGACAGCCAGCAAAGGTGCGGGCAAAGCCAAGATGCATCTGGAACTGGTGCTAAGCACAGCTCCCAAATCCAGGTAGAGGGACCCCCCCATCCTTATGGCTGAGGGGACTCGGAAAGGGATTTCACAGTTATTTTTCGCCTTCATATTTGGAAGAAAACTACCCTTGTACCAAAGTTTTCTTTGTGGGAGGAGGAAAAAATAAGAACCTGCAACTCAGCAGGGAATACAATTTTAAAAATAAGCCTCCAGGCCAGTGCGTTTAATGCCAGCCCCATGGGGATCCTCGGCCCATAACTCAGGAGCACAATGGCTCTTCTTGTTATGAATGAGTGTGAAGTGCCAGCAGAGGAAATAGGAAGCCCCCAATGGAGTCTGAATGGACCTGTGAACAGGGATAATAAAAGTTGTCCTGGATTTCCGTTACCACCAGGTGTTTCCGCCGGGACTTCTATTCATTCAGGCTTGGGCATGGCCAGGCCAAGCCTTCCCCGTCCCGACCCCAGCCCCTTGCTCCAACCCCTGACCTCACTGCCTTTACAACAAGCCACTTGGGCCTAGACCCGTGGATCTCAGTGATGGACACACTTTCACCCCTGGGACCTTAACTCTGTGGAACTTGTTCCAGAGTGAAGGAGAAGGACAGGGGACAGGAGGCGGGCTCTCCAGATACATGCCCCGCTCAGTTTGATAAGAGAGGCACGTGAGAGCGAACCCAGGTGCCCATGGAGACAGGTGGTTAGGAGCTATGGATGACAGAGGCACAGGTAGGGACTCGGTCCAGGAACCAGGACCTTCCCAGCAGCAGGGAGGGTTGGGTTAGAAGCTGAAAAGGACACCATCTGTGAAATGTCAACACAGGTGCACATGGAGACAGCCGGAGGCCGGTACTCATAGGCCTCTCCTGTGTCTGATACTAACTTGCTCTATGACCTTGAGCGTGGCACCCCCTCACCCAGCCTGCCCTGTAGCTCCCCAAAGGAAAGGTCAGAACTCACTGCCCATTCCACTGCTATCATTTGTGATCTGAAATCAGGTTGTAAGACAAGAATGCTCCTAACCAAAACGGAAAAGGAGGCTCTGGCCTCAAACGTCCGCAAGAACCAGGCAGGAGCACAGACAAATGAGGTCGGCCTGGTGTTAGAGGAGGGGCAGTGTCTTCCCACATGGTGGGGGGCACAGAATACACTCCTGCCTGCCTGATGCCAGGTGAGGAACCCCACCCAGGCAGCCTTCCTGTCACCAGGAAGCCACTGGAAGGGCAAGACTGCATTTGGAGTCTTAGATCTGAAATGAAAGGGGCAGGGGGCCTTACTCTCTTAAGGTAGAAAATGTATCCTAAATGACTTGGTTGGCTCTGACCCATGTGGCCCAGTTGGTTGGGCATTGTCCCAGAAAGTGGAAGGTGGCTGGTTCAATTCCCAGTCAGGGCACATGCCTAGGTTATAGGTTTGGTCATGGGTCAGGGCATGTGTGAGAAACAACTGATTGATGTTTCCCTCTCACATTGATGTTTCATTCCTCCTGTCTCCCCCTTCCCTTTCCCTTTCTCTAAAAATGAATGAATAAATAAATAAGTTGGCTATCTACACAGTAGATGGTTTTATTTTACAACACACACTAACTGGATGGTCTAGACATCTTGGATCCCTGCACAAGGAATCAGTAATTACTCCTCTATCATGAGTAGAAAAGCCCACCTCCTTCAGGAAACCAGTCATGACTGCCCAACCTGAGGGTTCACTACCTGGAATCCATGGATAGCTGACCCTATGGTCACTGGAACATATTAGTCAGGATCTCTCTATTTTGGCAGTATCGCTATGGCGGGCAGAAGAACCTTCAACTGGAAACCCTAACTCTAGCCTCTTTGGGTTGCTTCTACAGGTCAATGAGTCAGGCAATAAACTTGTACTAAGAACCTACGGGGAGGAAAGTAACCTGCTGGTTGCTGTTGTTTGGAGAGCAAGTTCTGATTAGGGACCGTCCAGGTGTCTGATCACTATCTTTATTTGTTACCTAGGGCCTTTGCCAATTAACAATTAAAATTACACATCACAACATCCAAGATAATGTACATCTTTGCTTCTTTGGAGCAACAGTGATGATGATGAAAATGGTCATGGGAACGCTGATGATGCACAGATAAACAGCCTCAGAACGAATATGTTTTTTTGTATCAGACATCGTATTTTGGGTCTAATAACTTCCTGAGCGAAGAAGGAAGTTATTAGACAGGTAAGAGCATGGAGACCCACAGAAGCAGGTAGGCCATATGGATGTCAGAGATCTCATACCTAGTAAGTGGAAGAGACTTACTGTGTTTCCTCCACCAAGAAAGTCGAGTGGGCAAAGGACTGTCTACCACAGGCCATCACCCAGAAGACGCGAGGTCAGCTGATGTTGTCCACACAGGAGAAATCTGTTGGACTCTAAACACCCCCAGGGTTGGACGACTATCGTATTTCTTACAACAAACATGGGAACCCTGTCTTCCTCCAGCTCCTTGAGGATCTAAGTGGGACCAGGGCCTGTGCTAGAGCCCTCCCATCTCCATCCTTCAGTCTCTAGACACCTGTCAGGCACAGGACCACCAGGCACAAAGCAGATGATGGTGGCAGGAAGAAGAGTGACAAACCGGAGGTCAAAAGTGGGTGTCAGGTTACAAGGCAGCCGCTTCTGAGCAGTGTGGTCCTAGGTGAACACCATCCCCTCTGACCCTCAGTTTCCTCTGTAAAATGAGGGACTCTTTGTATGTCTTCCACTTTTATTATTAGATGGTTCTGCAATAGCTCTGGTACCCTTGGGGGCCTACTTACAGCTTCCAGAAGCCCAGTGACGGCTCCTCAAAAGCCATCCTCTTCCCTGAAGAAGAAAAAGCTGAGAGCAGATAGCAGGTGCTGTTCTGCGTGGAGAAGTTCTCTCCTATCTGTGCTCAGCCATCCGCATTGCATTTCAGAATTGGAGCAGCAAATGCAGACCCACAGCCAGCCTTCACCACCTCCTCATCTCCCCGATGGCCCCAGCTCTCTCTCCTTCCCCAGGTCATGGTCACCCACCCCTGTTTCTACTGCCAAACCATATCACTTGAAGTTTTGCAAGTCCAAACTGAGCTCAGACTCTCACCTTCCAGAAAGCTCCACAGGTACAAACCAGAAAAGCCCTGCCCTCTGTCCCTCCCAGCTAGAACTTACCACATTTCAGGTGTGGCCGCATTGGCTGTGGATTTCCTTCTGATCTGCATGCTTTCAGAAGGGGAGGGTGGGAGGCGGGGAGGACAGGGGGGTTGGGGTTACCATGGGTTTATGCAGATGTAAGAGTTGTGCACCTGGCTTTCTGACTTGGCCTGTGGTTGCTGCCAGAGCAGCAAGGTGGCTTAACCAGCAAGAAATCAACCACCCCAGGCCTGAAAATTCAGTCATGGAGTCCCCTTGGAAGGAGGACAAGAGTATGACCACCAGTGAGACCAATGCTTTCATGCCTTCGGGGCAGGGAGAAGGGGTAGGTAGAGGGAAGAATCAGTGTCTTCATCCATTTGGGCTGCTCCCACAAGTTACTGTAGACCTGGTGGCTTAAACAGAGTTCTCATAGTTCTGGAGGCTGGGAAGCCCAAGACGGAAGAGTTTGGCAGGTCTCGCGTCTGGTAAGAACCCACTTCCTGGTTTACAGACAGAGGCCTTCCTGCTGCATCTTCACTCAGTGGGGAGTAGGAAGAGGAAGCAAGATCTCTCCCTCATGCCTCTGCTTCTTCTTCTAAAGGGCACTAATCCCATCATGAGAACTCCACCCTCATGGCCTAGTGACCTCCCAAAGGCCCCACCCTAATACCATGTCATTGGTCTGGGTAGGATTTCAACATGAATTTATGGGAGATACAAAGAGGCAAACAACGCATTACAGTGGTATAGTTGAGAAAGTTTCGGCCTGGCTCCTGCCAGACACAAACCAACAACATATTCTTGCTCTGTCTCTCTCTGCCTCTCTCCTGTTCCTAGTCTTCCTAACAGTTATTAAGTTACCACCACCTGAAAGAATCTTGTGTATTATTTCTTCACCATTTCACTTCCTGCTTCTTCTCACTGGAGAGAAAATCCCAAGAACACAGTTCTTGTTTGCCATGTCTACCACTGTGTGTCCAGAACTAGAAGGGCACTGGTAGGCACTCAGTAGATGATTTGGTGAACAAAGAAACCCTTGGTATCATTATCCCCAAGTAAAGGAGATGGGGGCTCAGAGAAGTCAAGTTACTTGCCCATGACACACAGCTAGTAATTGAGGCAAGATTCCACCCCAGGTCTTGGAAACCTTAGTCAATTGACTTTCATGCATCCTGGGCCTAGCTTCATTGTTCCTGAAAGCAGTGACAAGCCCAGGTCAGATGTCTTCTCCTCCTGGAAGCTTGCTTAGCTCTCCTGAGCCCTAAAGAGTCAAGAAGGCTGCACTACCCTTGTGGCTTAGTATATACCACTGATGCCCTGCATTTCAGTTGCAGGATTGCTGCCTTGTTTTCTTCTCTATTTTAAAGTCCAGTTCAATAAATATTTGTTGAGTTCAACACACATGTATGGAATACGGGATAGATTTTATTTCGCTGGGCCCAGCTGTGGTTGGCTCCCCAACCCTCCCTGAGAGCCAGCACTTTGGGTGAGGGTATGTGTCTCTCTCTCCCCTACTCAGAAGATTGAACTTAATCTTCTGCTCCCTTTATTAGTGATCTGCCTGCCGAGTAGGTCCCCTCTTCATGGGGGGTCCTTGGCTGGTCCCATCCTGCGCCCGTTTCCCTTGACAACCAAGTTCCCACTTTAAAGCAGCTAATGGCTGCTTTTAGAGAGGTACAGAGAGGACACTTCCTTCTTTCAGGCTGGCTGTCTGAGCAGAGGCTGCAGATTGGTTGCTGAGGTCCAGTGAGGACCCCTGACATTTACATGCCAACCCTGGGAATAGAGCGTGGGGAAAGTTCCTAGATGAGGGAATGCCCCGCCCGCTTCTCCACCAGCCCCTCTCCCTCCAGACTACTCCATAGCCCGAGCGCCGGAGGCTGGGTCCCAGGGCCTACTTGGACATGGCTCTTCGCAATGCTCTCTCCTGACCCCTTCGTCTTTTTCTCTATTGGTCACAGTGGAAACCCACTCAGATCCTACCAAGGCCACAGTCGGCGCAGTGCTCCTGTCTGGGAGGTCTCCATCTCACCCTCCATCACCCTAGACTGAGGCCTTTTGGGAAGAATGGTTATAGAAATAACCATCCATGTTTCACAGGTTGTTGGGCAACCTAGGGGTGAAAAGGCCTAGCTCGAGTCTTTCTAAGCACAGAGCCTTCTTCTGAAAATGGAAATAATAATACCTAATGTGTGATGTGGGGATGGGGATTAAATGGGGTGATGAATTCAAAGTTAGCAGAGTTCTCCAAACGTAGTTGGGTCTCAATAAATGGCAGTTACTGTTAGAGATTAAGACAGCAGGTGGAGGTGTTGTTATTAGTCAATACTGTGTCCTATGGAAGGGGACTAACACCTGAACCCCAAACACTGGTGTGAGCATGACCCTATTCAGCACCTGTGCTTCCTGCCCTCGAGCAGGTGGGGGAGGGTGACTCTCAGAGTGTTGGCTTCCGGTACTTGGGATTATACTAAGTATGTCAACCCATGTGCTCCTCACAGGGAGGTAGCGTTTAAGAGAAAAGGTCTTGGTTTGGGAGTCTGAGAGGCCTTGTTTGAAATCTGTATTTTACTACTCATTAGCTGCGTAACCTTTGGCAAATTATTTATCCCATTGATTCCTCATTTCCTCATTTGCAAAACAGGATCATAAGGAAAGATCTCACAAAGGAGCCATCACATGAATTGCAGCTGGAAGGGTAAGATGGGGAGGAATGGAGAGGAGGAGGCCTGCAGGTGCCTGGAGCACAGGGAGGGGGACACACAGCAGCCTGGCCAGTCAGGGGCCTGAGGGAGTCTCACCACTGAAGCCTTGATTGCTAGGCAGGCAGGACTTCTCTGCAGGCAGGAAAGATTCAGGCTTGAGGGGCAAGGAGGTCACCTGCACTGAGCCTCTGGGCCTGGGTTGGAAGTAATCTCATGACACGTCAGGTCCTGCTATGGGTTCTGGGAAAAAAGGATCCCACCTGTAACACCCGCAACAGGGAATCCATTCTTGACAGAGTTATCGGGAGCCAGGTTGTCTCACACTTGTTCACACTTCTCTATAGACATTCGTAGTTTGGACATGAACCTGGCTGTCTGGGGTCTTTCTCTCATTATTCTTTCCACATTGTCAATACCAAGGAAAGCAGAGCAAGGCAGGAGAGGTCCCTGAAAGTTGTGACCTGAGAGTGTGCAAAGAATGGTTATGCAGAGTGAGCAGGAGCAACCCCCTTAGTCAGGGTGGAGATGTGCAATATAATCTGGTCGTTCTGAGAGATGGCACCAAAGGCCAGCAGGGCAGGAGAAGGCCCGGCCAGAGGTCTGGTGAGCCAGAAGGGATGGGAACGTCCTTGGGTCAAGACCAGAATGAGTCTGAGACCATGGAATGGGGCCACACAGTGTGCTAGGAAGAGCACCAGACCTGGAGTCCAGCAGTCCAAGGTCAACTTCTTTTCCACTCTGACAAGCTGCAGAATCAGGGTGCAAAGTGAAAAAGGAAGCCATTATGAGCTTCAACCTGCTGCTCTGCGTAATGATGATATTGCCCCTGTGCACATAAATACACCAACTTGCCTGCCATGAGAGGCACTGGATTTCAACACCTGGTATGAATATACCATAGGAAAACACAGACCAGAAAACTAGAATCCAAGGCCTGGTTATGAGCAAGAATGAGAAGGGCACAGGCATGGGGTCTGGGCCCTGCCTGGCCAGAAACCTCATAAGAAAGGAAAGAATAAGACTGTGAAGCCCACTGCCAGGGAAAAAACTACTTGATCTGCCTTCCCACTCAACGAGCTGCGTGTGGTCTGCAAGAAGTTGGAAGCTTCAGTCTAGCAACTAACCTTCTGGGGAGTGGGAAGGGCACAGAAGAATTTCCTTTCACTTCAGCCCCCTGCTCAGGCCGCGTCTGTATTATGCTGTACAACTGAAGGTAGCCGACTTCCCCACCATGGAGAAATGTGGACTATTGTGGGTGAGCCAAATTTACCTTGTCTGAGAATTGAGACAGCATGGATTTGTATTATAGATTGATAAGACCACAGATTTCAATCTGAACCCACAGCAGTTGAACGATGTTATCTAGGATAAGTTCGAAAGTTACCCATTGCGTTGAATGTAAGCAAACAAACAAAACATTCATCCTGCCATCAGTGGACACTGTGTGGTGTTGAAGTGGAGAGTTTGTGGGTTCAGGTTTGGGGAGACTCCATGAAATGCACACTGGGACTTGGAGCGAAAGGGCCTGATGGAACCCTGACTCCAGGGCTCACTGGGCACACGGACTTTGGGAAGTTCTCTGGCCTGCGGCATTAGCTTTTTGCATTGTAAAATGAGATACTGGAACTCTAGGTCCCTAGGGAACTTGTCCAGGTGGGATGGGTTATGAACATTAAAGAGATTTATATACTGTAAAGGGCCATTTAAATGGCAACTGTCATGCTTTTTGAGCTCTAGGATTGATGTTCTTGACCCAAAGTCTCCTTCTTGCCCAAGGTTGTCATCCATTGGCCTTTGCTGTTGTCTTTCCTGCACTCCCTGGGTGCAGGAAGGGGTAGCTGCCATTTCCAGGTGTGGCAGCAGGTCACAGGCTTCTCCTCGCCCAGGTCAGGCCTTGTTCCTGGGCAGGGATCAGAGGGAGTGTCCAGGGATCCAGGCTCTCCTCCTTGTTATGCAGAGACAGGAAACACCAGGGGCGCTGGGAATCCTGAATGCAGAGGTTCCTTGGTCAGGCCTCTCTCTGGGGATGAAAAGCTCAGTGGCTCACAGGGTATCTGCCATCATCACAGTTTCCAACTGACAGAAATGGTGAGACATGGCGGGAAGGAAGACAGACTCAGAAAACAGGGGTTCCCGATCCAGCCCTATGTTCACATCTCTGCAACCCTGGGAAAGTCACACCATCCTCTGAGCCTGTTTTTGGCTTGGAATGATCTCCAAGGTCCTCATGAGTGACAGGACCTGAAGTGTGACCCAGCCTGAGTGCCTGGTTCTGAAATACTAGCTCCAATAAGTAAGTTCTGGCCCTTTGAAAACACTCTAAATGTTTTTGCAAACCCTTCACCCTTAGATCTCAGAATGTAATGCTATAGGCAAGAAAACTATTGATTAGTTTTCATCCTCCCCTGTTCCACTGAGTTCCCATCATGCTGGGTTAGGCTTCTCTGTCCAGAATGTCATACCTAGGCCCTGGCAGGGGCCACCCTCTGACCTCCCAGGCCTGTCTGACCTGCTCTCTCTTAGCAAACAAAAATCTTTAGGCAGGGAGAACACTATGAGGTACCCTGATGGCAGACTGTGTTCATGCCGACAGGGACTCTCCTAAAGCAATGTCCCCACTTGCATGCACACCAGCATTTGATCTAACACACAGAAGTGAGTAAATGGCAGACACTTCCTTTCAGGGAGAAGTTAACAGGTAAGTGATGACTTTGCAGGTTGGCAGGACCTTCCAGGGCCCTCCAGGTCAGACCCCACGCTGAGCACCCCCCAGCCCACCTAGTTAGAGAGACTGAGTCGTTCTCTGCATTAGTTTGATGATGCCACATTGGGTTAACTAGCGGGACAAATGCTGAGTAAGTTCGTGGCGGCCCAGGGTCCCCTCCGTGACAGAGCAACTTGGACAGAGGATGGGCCTCACCACATCCAGCCCCACAATTGCCAAAGGGCTGCAGCCAGTGCTCGGACACTTTATACAGTAAAGCCATTTTGCTTCAGAATCCAAAGGCACTGTCTGTCATCTGTGCAGTCCTCAGAGGAAACAGAGCACCTTATTAGGATGGCCCTATAGAGATAGGGAAACTGAGACCCAGACTCCAAAGCTGGCTTGGATGAGCTCAGCCCCCGTGAGTGACAGGACCTGAAGTGTGACCCAGTCCGAGCGCTGATAAAGACAGGGGACACCTGTCCTGGCGCAATGCCCCAGATCTTCAGAAGGCCCGTTTGGGCCTTGGTGTGAAAACACAAATGCCAGCTTCCTCCTCTATTCAAGGAAACCCGACAGCAACCAGGAGGAAACTCTCTGGGGACAGGGTCCTGCTTGTGCCCCCACCTCCAACATTAGGAGCCAGACACATGGCTCCAGGCGAGGAATCTGCGGCACACTCCCGGCGCCACGGCCAGGGTGGCGCTCGCAGCTGCAGCCCGCGGAGGGGTCGCTGCGCGGGAGGTGGCTTGTGTTCATCGGCATTGTCTGGGCCTGCGCCAGCCCTTTTTCTCCACGCCATTCCACGTTGGCTATTGTGCCGATTATGGCTGATCGTTATCTTGGTTGTTTATCCAGTTGCTGTATAGATTGGCTTTCTGAATGTCAGGGTTTGGCTGTTTCCATAACAGGAAGCCGTTTGCTGTCTTACTGTGTTAAGAAACTCCAGTCTACACAATAGAATCCCAGCAAAACCCTAAACACTCGGTTTGTCGGGGGGAACCTCATTGAATCCAGTTCTTATTGTTTCTTTTATAGGCTGAATCCTGTATTTACAGTCAGG
Source organism: Noctilio leporinus (assembly GCA_004026585.1). Lineage (NCBI taxonomy): Eukaryota > Metazoa > Chordata > Mammalia > Chiroptera > Noctilionidae > Noctilio > Noctilio leporinus. Next base: position 25,707 of record PVIW01000337.1, on the reverse strand, counting down.
AGGGTGTGTGTGTGTGTGTGTGTGTGTGCATGTGGGTGGGTGTGTGTATGCACATGCACAGGATATTAAGCCTGGCTTTTCACTTTCCAAGTTTTCCACCCGAACCTCAGCACAGATTAGGGTGCCAAGACTCCCCAGACGCAGATCTGACCTCCTGAGGCTGCAGGTGCGGAGACAAGCAGGACTCTGTCCCTGGAGAGTTTCCTCCTGGTTGCTGTCGGGTTCTCTCGAATTCAGAAGGGGGCTGGCATTTGTGTTTTCATACCAAGGCCCAAACAGAGCAAAACGGTCAAGTCAACATTGAAGCCAGGGGCCAAGAACCTTAAGGAGGGAGTAGACGGTCAAAGGGGCAGCATTTGGCCCTGTATCTTCTGAGCTGCTGTCCGTACCCATGAGCATTTTCAAGGACCCCACTGGGCATGTGGTTAAATATCATGGACTCACTTCTTATTCTCATTAGGCTCTGTCTGCCCTCAGCTGCCAAGGTTCTTAGACAAAAAATCAAATAGAGAGCAGCTGGGAGAGTCTGAGATCTCCACAGGAGAGCTGCCTCCTCCAGGGTCAAGACTTGGGGCACCAGTGAGTCAGGTGTTGAGAGCTTGGCTGGAAGCGCCAGGCCTCCCCAGCCTGGTACCAGGAGGGCTGAATGCCTGCCCAGCCTGAAAATCCTGGACCCAGTGAGCTTGAGGCCCTTGGGATGTGGTTACATACAAAAACATCCTGAATTTCTTGGGGTCAGGTCTTCTAGTTGTTTTTAAATGTGCTACCGAAACCTCTGTTTTGGTTAAAGACTCACGGTGTCCTATGGATCAAACCATGATTCCACTCTTCCGTGCAGATTCTCGGGGTAAAAGAGCCTTGGGAGCTGTCATGGAAGCTATTGAGCAGTAGAGGGCGCTGTTTACCTAAAATCCAAGCATGAACCTGGGACCAGAGAATTAGGATGCCCCCGTTGTGATCATATAATTGGGTCTCGTGTCTCCTCCAAAACATGTCCAAGCCAACCCAATAGATGAAAGGTCATAAGTTCACAAACACTTGCTTGTCCTACCCAGGCCCTCAGTCCCGTTGTAGCTGTCCTTCAGAAATCCTTAGACCAACCTGCACCCATTGTGTTCCACTTCCTCTGTTCTGTTTCACTGACTTTGAACCTCATGTTCATATTGCAGCAGATTAGGTTACTTCCCCACCATGCCTTCCCTCTATTATTCTTGTTTACCCAGCATTCCCTACCAAGTTACTGTCCCTAGGGCAGGACCCAGGGTAGGGTTGGGACAGCAAAGTGGGCCTAATTTGAACATTAGCAAATTCAATGTAACATTTCTGAGAGTTCAAGATACAGCTTGATCCAATAAACAGTAAATAAAGAGCCTTTGATTATTTATTGGGCTTAAAGACCAAGAGCCTAGTTTCTGTAAAACACGGGCAAAAATCAGAATCACTCTTACAGGCTATGCTTCTTGGGAAAATGTCCCCAAGACACTGGAAATGCCAAAAATAACCAGACACCCATAGTGTTATGCAATAAATGTTTAGCCACACTGTTTGTGGATAATGTTAACTCTATTAGGGTTGAGCTCTGGCTTTATTTTCTATGCAGCAGGAGGTTTACCACGAGACCGATGAAAGTTAAGCTTCAGGCCCCCTCATGACTGGCCAAAGTACCCTAGCAATGTGCTTAAACAGCATTACATTTTTGTGAACTTTGCAAGAGTAAGATATTTTCAGCCCTGGCTGGTGGCACAATGGATAAGGCATCGGCCTGCGAACCCAGAGGTCACTGGTTCAATTCCCCAGCCAGGGCACATAACTAGGTTGCAAGCCAGGTCTCCAGCCACGTCTGTAGCTGGAGGCAGGTGAGGGGCAGCCACAAGTTGATGTTTCTCTCCTCTCTGCTTCTCTCCCTTCCTCTTTCTCTGGAAATAATAAATAAAATATTTTTTAATTAAAAAATAAAAGATATTTTCATGACAAATTGGTAAAGACTGATGGCTTCCACTCTGACTTCTCCTCCATTGTACTTGCCATATGTATACATACTTCAGTCCCTTCTGGGTAGTTGAACATCTCCAACTGTCCTGGTGTGGAAATGGTTTGCAGGTGCAGCCCCCTGGCCCACTGGTGCCATGAGGTGAAAGTTCAAGGCCAGAAACATGCCATGGTGGGAACAGTCTTAGGGCAGCAGAGACACAATATTTGAAATATACCGAACCAGAAGCTTGACTGCATGGTTTTTCTGGTTTTGTGATACTTGTGGATTTTTCCATCTTTTAAAAAATACATGAGTTGGGCAAAACTGTGGACAAAGTCAAATGACCATTGGTCGCTAGGGTTAGGAGGAGGGAGAGGTGAATAGGTGGAGCAGGGAGCATGTTTAGCGTAGTGAAACTATTCTGTGTGATACTGTAATGCTGGGTACAGGCATTTTGCCCAACCCACAGAATGTGCTCCACCAAGAGTGATCCTAAATCTGAACTCTGGCCTCTGGGTGATAATGTGTCAATGTAGGTTCATCGATTGTACCAAATGTGGGGGTGTTGGTAATGGGGAACCTGTGTCTGTCTGGGGGCAGCGTGGGTACGGGGAATCGATGTGCCTTCTGCTCAACTTTGCTGTGAATCTGAAACTGCTCTAAAAATAGGAAATCTATTAAAAATATGCAATTTGTCATAATTCATTCCAAATAAATATTCACTTTTGAGCCTAGTTATGCATTCATGCATTATTTTTTAAACAAGTTCCCAAATTGTCAGTTCCCAAACATGGGTCTGATCTGTTTGTATGCAGTACATCCTTGCAGCTATAACAACTCATATTTATGTCCTTTCTCCATTCAGATTATAAATATCTTGATGATGGAAAAACATCTACTATTTCCTGTATTCAGTACATGAAGTAAAACTATCCCCTGGCTGGAGGGGACAGACCCCTGTCATTACACCCCATTGGCTGGAATCTGTTGAAATGTGTTACTGGGCTTTCGAGTAGAATGCAGAGACTTTTGTCCTGAGATGTCTGGTCACTTGGAGTTGTCTGGAGCTAGAACAGAAGGGGATCACAGGAAGCGTCTAATTATCCAGGTCATGGAATGGAAATGCAAATAGTGAACTATGCAAGTGACTTTAGAACTGTGTTCCTGGGACAATGACGTCATGCCCAGGGGAGCGGGGTCAAGAGGCACTAAGAGGCCCTTCAGCGAGGTCATCCCGTCCTGATGCTCCCGCCACTATTAATGACACAAAAGAACATTACCTCACCAACGTTGTGTATTTTTCTATTTCTGGAAGTTTCTGCGTTCACTCCTGGAAGACACAATTAGTGAACTTTATATTTTATTTTCTCGGAGTTTCTGCTTGCCTAGAGTAAAAGAAATAGGGGTTTTGACAACAAAGAGTCATGAGGGCAAATATTTCCTTTACTGAAAAGCCACAATTTCGATTCTCCCAGAATAGATAGAGAAGAGTTGAAGATGGAAGTGGTAAAGGAGGTTTAGCTGGCGATGTTTCTTCCAGAGACCATTCCTGAAGGAGAAATCCTGTCATATATGTACCTGCCACCAGAGGGCAGCACACCCCCGCTGGTAGGAAAAAGCGCCTTACCGTGGTCATTTCTCTGATCAAAACTCTGGACCCAGGCCAGCTCTGCAGGCTTCTCCGGGGTACCCACACCTCTGCGAGAGGGCTCTCCCCACGAGGAGGCTGCAAACAGCACTGGGTCAGAACGTCTGGCCTGGGCTGCTCCGGGTACTTGGAGCAACTCTTCTGTCCTAGATGGAGAGCCACCTCCAGCCTGCAGATCTTCTCGAGAAAAATCTAGAAAAGGTGCTTCAGAGAAACTCTAGGGGATGAAACAGATCCCGGAAGACAACCCCTCTCCCCCGTTCCCTAACCTCATCCGAACAACCCAAAGACCTCCCATCAGCCTTCTGAACCATGCAAGGAGGTCTTCAGTAGGGTTGCCAGCTAAAATATAGGATACCCAGTTCATTTTAAATCTCTGACTTAAAAAAGAGTAATTGTTTTAGTAGAGTAGACGTGTGCCCCAAATAGTGCATGGAATATACCTGTACTTGACATATTGTTCCTTACCTGGAATTCAAATGGAATGGGGTGTGGCGTCTTTTCTTCCTATTGGCTAACTCTGCACCGCCCAGCTCTCTCTGAAATCTTCCAGCCCAGTGCAGACCCCAGATGGGGTTCCTTCTCCCTTCACCCCGACCATTCTCCCCCAAAACTCTGTCAAGGAGCTGCTTTATCAGGCCCGCTCTGATTGAAACCCAGCCCTTCAGTAAGGACCTGGGAATTGTGGGTGAAGATGCCCCTCACACGTTCATCTGCTCGGCCTTATTTGGTCCTGTCAAGCAAACAGACCGGCTTATGCTTAAGGGAAAAGGAAGCTGTGACACAGAGCAAGGACCTTGATGAGGAGACTAAGAAACTGCACGTGCCTCCTGTTATTGAGCTGGAAAGCAGGGCCTGGGCCCAGAGTCTCAAGCACCAAGAACCAAGATACCCCAAAGAGACCAGGGGCCAGGCACCCTGCATGCCACCACCCTGGCACCGGCCGGCGGGGACCGCGAGACGGGGCGGGGGACCTGATTGTGCCGGCAAGCCGGGCAGGGGTGCACCTGGGCCCATCGGCAGCCTCAGCAGCGGCTCGGCGGCAGCCACGCTTTCCTGTGCAGCCGCTGCAGTGTAGGATGCTGATAACGCGAACAATGTGCAGAGGAAAGGCAGCAGGAGTGGGACAATGAGCCGGCCGCAGGGACTCTCCCAGGCCAGGAGGGATCGAGGAAGGATCTGCTGGTCCCAAGGGCCCGGCTGGAGGCGGCGCTGTGTCGGGGCAGTGAGGGGGGTGCCCAAAGCCCTAGGAAGGAGGGCTGGGGGGGCGGCTGCCTCTCCCCAGGGCAGTTGTCCCATTGCTACAAGCCCTTCTCTCTCTCCACGGGTGAGGCTGGGGGCAGACAGGAAACCAGTGACCTGAGAAGGGACCTTGCGGCCCTCCCAGGTCAGGAGGGCAAGTGTCCCCTGCAAGAACAGGGGAGAGTGGCTCCCAGGATGACCACAGAGCTGACTCCTGCAGGCCCTGTGACCTGTCAGACGCTCTCCTGCGTCCCTGCCTGCCCTACCCCCAGCAGGAGGGCTCTCCAGCTCCCCTGAGGAGGTGCAGAGAAACTGGGTGCCCACAGGACACCCAGGCAGGCCAGCCACTCACTCAGGTGGACTGGCTGTTGGGGACAGCAGATAGACAAATATCTTGGGGTTCCACTAAACATTCAAGCCCGTCATCTTGCCAACTGAGGTCCCCAAGTGCCACCCCCGTTTTGTCTGTGGCACGAGGCAGGTAGGGATGACATGTGTGAAGAATATACAGGGTGGGCAAAAGTCGCTTTACCGTTTGGAGGGTGAGAAACAGAGTTGATTCTTGTATTAGTATTTACTCATTATTTTCCAAACAAACAAGCGGAAGCCCACCTTTGCCCCACCCCGATGCTCAAACCCACTCCGGCCAGAGTTGGAGGCTGGAAGGCTGTTTCCTGCGCCAGACCCGACCGCTGGTCCTGAGTCCGTGTCTGTGGATGCTTTGCGTCGCCCACCTCATCCTGAAAAGGACTCGAAGCAACCTATAGGCTAACAGAGACTGTAAGAGGCTAAAATAAACCATGGAAGAAAACACGGGTAACGTGGAGCCAGGAGAGAGAGGGCCCATCTTGTGGTGAAGTCCCTCACGCAGGCCAGAGGCAGCTGTCCCCAAGGGGAGCAAAAACCGAACAAACGGATGAACAAAACAGAACAAAAACACCAAACTATTACTTTTAATACCAAACCCGAAGGCCAGTTCTTGTCCAAAGTCTTCATGGAGGGAATTCGGAATAAGGCGGTGGGCGCCTTCTCCTTCCCTGCTGTAGGGCCCACCATCAATCTGGCTGTTGGGCTTACTTGTAAGGCAACATTTTAAGGGGTGGATTCTAGAAATGTTAAGGAAAATTAGACGTTTTGCACAGCTGCCAGGCAATCCTTAGCCTACCCCGTTTCTTCAGGTTGAGCCCCAGTTGGGAATCGGGAGGTGTGGAGTAGGAGGTGTTTCTCTCTGCCTCTCACACCTGGGAGGGCCCTCGTGTGTGTTCCTGGTTCAATGCAGGTCTCTCTGCTGGGCCGTGCGTGTGCTGTGGGTGGGGCTGCCTTCCTCTTGTGAAAGATCAGAGGTTTGAGAGGCCTCTCCACCCCTCTCCACCCTCGGGGTCACGGGGGTCAAGGCCCCAGTACAGCCAGATTGGGCCTGGCAGAATGCAAGGTCTACCTGGTCAAGAGCAGCTGACCTGGCTTTTATCATCCTAAGTCCCCACCCCACGACCGCAGCCCCCAGCACTGCCCCTCACCCATACTTCAATCTGTATTTGTAGGTAAAACTCATTTAACCGTTGCTGTATCCTCGTTTAAAGGGAAGATTAGCTTTGCTGGCAGGAGCCAGAGGACATTCGAAGGTCCCCACCTCCGTGTCCCCAGGAAGCAAAGCAGACAGGCTGCATTGATCAGACACACCAGGTGCAGACACATCCTGGATACTGAGCACGGAACTGCCTCTGTTTAGGAAGATTCTAGCACATTCTCCAGGTTGGGGCCAGGAGAACTTTGCCTTTGCTCCTAACTGGTCCAGCCGGGCCAGCTGCCTCTCCCTAGGTGACCCCCAGAGAGCTGGGGGGCCAGGCTGGGTGGGCTCCCCCCAGCTCGCTCACCCACACAATCAAGTGCAGAGCACAGAGCTCCCTGTTACGAACTGTCTTGTCAGCATTTGGCATGCAGTCAACAGAGATGACACCAATTACCCGTGTCACAGCTTCTGGGGAAGACGGAGATGTATGACATCCAGTGTGGGGGTCATCCATCAAGGCCTGAGAGGGGGCCAAGGGTCTGTCACAGTGACAGGGAGTTGAGGGAAGCCAGAGTCCCTCAGGACAGCTGGTGGCCTAGTGCAGTCTATCATCTGAATGGATACCTGGGCCGTGGGGCACAGCGCGGGGTGAGGAGCAGGCCTTTTGGAGCCAGGCATCAGAGCCAAAACATGCACCGCCCCCACCCCCATGCCTGAGCCTGGTCAAGCTGGACCCTCCCTGCCTCCTCAGCCTCTAGGCTTTGGACTCTCTGTCCCCTCCCTGGAATCTCCCCACCCTAGTTTTCAACCCCTCCAGGTCAAACCCCTGACCTTTATCTTCAAAGTGCTGATAAAAGACTATCTCTTCTGTGAAACCTTTCCCAAATCACTCCCTTCCAGTTAAAATGTGCTTTCTTTCCCCAGCTGTACACCAAGAGCATTCTAGGCCTCTTGAGCAAATGGTTTTCAACCTGTCAAAATAATGACTTACTTATGTTATTATACCATCTCATTCTCACACCAACTTAGGCAGATGGGTATTACTAGGCCCGTTGTCATAGGTGGGTAAACTGAGGCTCATAGGCAGTGGTAATGTGTCCCAAATTACACCATTGGTAAGTAGAGTGTGGCAAAAGGGCAAATTATAGGTACAAAGAAGACACAACAGAGGGGGTCTGCCCAAGGGGCCTCCGAGATCTACCGATGAACACTTGGGGATTTACCAATGAACCTTTCACACCCTTCCACTAGGTAGAGGCTTCCCCTCAGGACATAGGCGGCTGTGTTGATCTGGTCCTGGGACACCCCTCCAGCCTGGGAGGACACTGGGCTTTCCCAAGTACCTGCTGGGGGAGAGAGAAGCCAGCACCCTTAGCAGTCTCGGGGCCCAATCTCCCCTCTGATCACTGGGACTCGTCCTGCACAGGCAACTTAGGATGGATCTCGCAGGTATAGGAGATTGGAGTCTTTCTTGTGAAATAGGATTCCCTGCTGACTCCTGGCTCACAGTACATGTGGTTTGCACCACACCCCAAGATGCTCCTGGGACAGGTACCCCATCCATGGAGAGGGCTGTCCTTATCTGGAAGGTGTCAGTCTTCTCAGGCTCTCAGAGAAGCACCTCCCACAAGGGGCCTTTTACCAGAGGGTTGACTTCTCTAGTCCTCTAGTTAGTTTATCACTTTACACAGACTTTCCCATCCGTGGAATGGGTAGGGCGAGGTTTGCCTTGCTTCTTCACTGGGTCATGCTGCGAGCCAAAGAAAACCAGGCTGGGCATTGTGAAATGTGCCTGTGCCACTCACAAGGGCTGTGTGGTAAACTGGATTTGGGGCAGGGAGACTGGAACCGACCCCGGAGCCAGGGAGAGCTCTGTGTCTTAGTCAAGGTCAAAAAGGGCGGAGGCTGGAGGCTGGAGGGTCCCAGGCCCCAGCCCAGAGCTACTCCAGAGGTTTTGCAGAGCTGCCAGCACCTAACTTGACCTTAGGATGGAAAGTCAGGGAGGTGACCCAGCCCAGCAGTCGGAGTGGGAAGAGACTCTGAGAATGTTGTAGGTGAGGAAACAGGCCCTGAGGAGTGAACTGGCTGGTCTGAGGTCATCCAGCCCAGAACAAAAGAGCTGAGACAGGACCCCTTTCCCCACGTTGCCAGACAGCGCCCTACGGTGGTCTCATAAGGGGGACGTTTGTAGGAGGGCGTACTAGCTGGCATGGAATTCTTCTGTCCTCAGTATAGACTCTGCAGCTGAGAAACCACATCACTGTGGCAGTGCCAGGGGCCACTCACCCGCGTGCCCTTCAAAGAATTTATGAGGGTGGCATATGGCTGCTGCAAAGGGTTCCCTTTTCTAACTGAGGAGGCCGAGGCAGAAAGGGGGGGCCACGGACATACCTCTCACTCGCCGGGCAGAGGAGCCTCAAGTGTAATGCCCTGGCCTTCTGCCACACAGCCTTGTCACCATGTCCGGCTGCCACCCCATGTTGCACGCAAGCCACCAGCCTACTGCCCTAGCTTCTTTCCTGATTTTCCTCACCCCAGCTCTCGATTTGCTTGATACCTCAGTTTACCCTCAAAGTATAAACCATGTCCAATGAGCCCAAATCTCATCACCCCCTTCCCCCCATCTTTTCAGAACTCAGGGACTTCAAGACTTGCCAAGTGCAGCCTTCAGCCCTTTTCTGATGTAAAGTGACCCTGTTGCATTAATTAATTAAACCTCCTTGGCTTCTCAGGGAGGGAAGCCACAGTTACTTTCAGTAAGAGTAACTTTACCAGAGGGAGAGGTCGGCAAGCTCCATCCCACCCACTAAAGGGAAAAGCAGAAACGGAAACGTGGGTCTCAAGAAAAGAGAAAGGACGTCTCTCTGCTGCTCCCTCCCCACGCTAGAACAGAACCTCGGCGGTAACCCGAACCAGTGTCCCCCTCGTGTCCTTCCAGGTGCAGGCAGCCTGTGAGGAGGGGCTTCAAGCCTGCCCGTGGAACACACCGGAAAGGGAAAGAAGAAAAAAAAGTAAAAAACAGCCTAGAAAATGCGAATTGGCTGCGGGAGCGGTAATGGGAAAATTTCAGCGTGATGTATGGTGCGAGGAAGGTTATTAATGGTTTGCTGATTTTTACCTTTAAAACCGTTGGGCAGATTATTTATTATGTCCCTGGCATGCCTATGATCTATGGAGGGGGCACTAATCTGCGAGCATGGCCCCCATGTCCCCGGTCCTCTACAGCTTCTAATTAGGCTGGGACACTGCCCTCCGGCCCCAGCTCTCCGCCGCAGGAGGGCTCCCAGGCTCCGTGCAGCTCAGGGACCGGCTGGCCGGCAAATCGGGGACCCAGCTTCTCGGCCGGACTTGCTCTGCGACCTTGGGCCAGGCGTGACCTCTCTGGCCCTCTGCACTCTTCACCTGTCAAAGGAGGCACTACGCTCCAGTGACAGGGAGATGTAAATAGCAGAGCCAGGATGGAGCGGGTGTATGACCTTCCTGGTCTGAAAGGCTCATGCTTCCATGACAAAGAGAACTGGAGAACAGCCGTGCTTTTCTACTTCTTAATTTTTTAAAAATTTTGTGACAGTTCTCTGTCACCAGCCCTGGAAGCCATGGGTTTCTGGGTACGTTGGGACAGGATTCTTGTCCTGGCTTCCCCTCCTTGCTGAGAAATCTCAAATCATGACTTAACATTTCTGCAACCAGAGCATCCTGCCGGTCGCTGCACAACTTCGCGGGGCCCTCACCTCCGGCGGCCACCTGGGCCCCTGCGCTGTGTTCAGAGGCAGAAGTCAAGCAGACACTGGGGTGCAGCTCAGCCTTGGGGTCATGGCCTGTGACCCTGTGCAGACCCAAGGTCTCAGGGTGGGGGGCAGTCTGTGACCCCACTGGCCCAGGGCTCCTGGCTGGCTGTGCTGTTGACGTGTTGGACTCAGGGATCCCGCAGGGTCTGGCGGGCAGTGCTGGGTGCCTCTGCTCCCAGGCTGCCCCGGTGGAGTGGCCTTCAGTTGGGATAAAGTAGCTGCACGCTGGAAAAAAAAAAAAATTCTGTGGTGGCTGCTAACCCCAGGGAGGGCCTCGTGAATCCTTGGTTCCCCGAGACCCTCTGAGGACATGCGCACCCTGGGTCATTCTTCTGGTTAGGGACACAGCCAGGACCCAGAGCTGAGGGCGGGGAGGAGGGCCATCTTGACTGTCAGAGTGCACGGCCTGGGGCAGGAGCACCTGCAGGAGAGGAGACCACCCTGCTGGTGGTGGCCTGACCCCTCATTAGCCAAAGCTCCATCCCGGCAGCCAGCGTCCTTCCTTCTAACAAAACTCTTGCCTTTCACAGTGGGTATCTCTCAGGTCACTGAGACACCCAACAGAGCTCATTCTCAACTAGGGATCATTTCGGTGACTCTTCACTCCCTCTCTACCCTATATCTAGTATCCACAGACCAGGCCCCCCTCACACGCATACACTCCATATGACTTTCTATGGCTTCTCCTAATTGTTGTCACTGCCATCCTGCAGGCCCCTGACCCTCAGTCTCAGCTCATGACAAATTCAGCCCACCCTGACACCACCTCTGCCCTCAATGAAAAAGCTCATATAGCCTGACTTTGCACTGCTGCCACCATCTGTAGTTTCTGCCATCAGTGGGCACGCAGAGCAAGAACACTGCTCCACTATTTCACTTCTATGTCAGGAGGGTGGGGACCAATGAACCCCAGGGAGGGCCACACAGGCAGGTAAGGAAGTGGGGCCCATCAGGGTCAGTAATTTTATCTCTACGTCCACAGCCGCTGGCACATGGCCTGGCACCAAACATCTGCTCAACCTATGCTGGATGAAACTACTAATAAAGGTCAGGCTTCCTGGTGAGTAGTGTGCCCTGAAATGCAGGTCCAAGTCATGCAGGGAAACCCTATCCTAATCAGCCTTCCTGGTACTGTTGTAACATCCGATTACAATGAACAAATTGGCAGAAATCGTGATCTCCATCTTCAAGGCAAGGATGAATGGGATACTGTCTAGTGTCACAGTTTACGAAGAGCCCTGGACCCAGGACAGAACAGACTCTGTATCATGTAGGCATTTTATCTCTTCACCCTCCTCCCTTAAATTCGGAACTCTCGGAGGGTTCGATTCTGAAATATTTGGGAAAGTCAGGTGGGTATGGATGAGAAGAGATATGTACTCCTCAAAGGCAGAACAAAATATCTGTAAAGTATTCTCTTTACCCCCTGGTTCCCCAACATTTTCTGTCCTGTTGGGGCCTGTCTCCTGGCCTAGGAAAAGCTCCCCATGTCGGGGCAGAACAAAATAGGATGTGGAGTTCAGACTTTTCCAAGAAATGAGTCACTTTCCCACTCTCACCCTTCGGTCCATCGCACCTGGCACATATCCGTCCCTGGGTTGTCTTTCCTGGAAGTGCTGTGATTGATGAAGCTTTGGTAGGTTCATCACTATCAAAGTCCATCCCTTTGTCTAGAGGCCTGGAATGTTAGGAAATAATCTCATTCTTCCTGGGACACAGGGGGAGAGACAGAAACCAGAAAAGGGAGCTTAGTTGCCCCCAGCCCCGTGCCTATGAGGAAGGCGCTATGCTCCTGCATTTCAGTCTCCTTGGTTATCAAATGCAGCAATGATAACGCTTGTGGCATTTAGGGTGGGACTACCCACCCCTGGGAGGGACTGGCTCACATGTTGCAAGGTGTTCAGCATCCTGACCCACCCTGAAAGCCAAATATCATTGGTGCCCCGAGTCCCTGGGACAAACAAAGATATTCAGTGTTTCCCCAGACTGCCAGGAGTTGGAAAATCACAGGCTCCCTCCCTGTTCCTATCATGGACAAGCCAGTGAGGTACCAGGGATGCCCCCTGGAGGGTGGGTCCCGGGGTAAGAAGACACCAGCAGGGATGAGACAGATGTGAGGACCTGAAAAACTCAGCTGAGCAGGTCAAGAGCAGCCCAGCAGAGCACAGCCACCCCTGGCCAGCATTTGACAATAGGGCTCCAGGGGGGTGTGGTGGGGCTCGAAGCCAGCCCGAGGATACAAGAGAATAGGACCCTCAGAGTGTGGGACCCGGTGCTATGTTGTGTGGATGAAGACCCCAGGCGAGGAGAGTCAGATTTGGGTTCAGTCATGGCTTCAGCATCCACCATTCATACATGTTTGGGCCACTCACCTCTGAACCCATTTCAGCATCATCCATAAAGTGGCAATCAGATAACCTTTAGGGTTGTGGCAAGAACTGAAGGAGACAGTGGACATAAAAGGCTCTTTCGGATGCACCTGAGGAGTGCTGGTTTTTAGAGATTGCTGCGGGGGTGTTTTTTGTGGAGAAGAGGAAATTGCACCTTCAAGAACAAAGTAGACCCTCCATCTCAGGACACTCCAGACAGCTGAACTCTCAGGGCAAGGACTCGGGTCCACTGGAAAGGCAGCAGCCCTAACTAATCCCAGGACTCTTTCAATGCCTCTGGCCAAAGGTCGGGGCTATCCTGGAGCCTAGGGGTTCAAGAGCCTTCTGCTACGGAGTCCTGCGAATGTCCACACTGTCTCTGATCACACACACCGTTGGCTCCAGAGCCCCTGATGATTCACTATTCAGCACCCAAGCCCATGCTTGCCCTCTGTTTCTTTGCTTCCATTGCCCACCAGGAATGCTCTTCCCCTCACCTCACACCAAAGGCAAGACCCAGGTCCAGCGTCACTGTCCACCTGGTGCTTCCCTGGACAGCCAAATGGGAAGAGAACCTTGCCCATTTCAAGTGTCGGTAACGTTTCATCCACATCGTGCTGTCGTGCTGGGGATGGGGAGAGGTACTAGGCTAGGGTGGATGCTGGTGGTGCCAGGTGAACGTGTGGGGAGAGGAACAGGTTGAGGAAGGAGGATGAGTTCTGCTCTGGGTGCATTGATCTTGAAGAAAAGATGGCTGGGAGCTGAAGCCCTGAGTTTGGGAGTCCCGAGCTGAGAAGCAGAAGCAGAAACAGCAGGAGTGGGTAGAAGAATCATCCAGGGAGATGAAGGGGAGAGGAGAGCAGTAGGCTGAGGGAGAAGATGACAGTGTTTCAGGTTCAAGGTGCAGGCAAAGAGTGAGGAGCCAGAGCTGGGCGAGGCAGGGGCCTGAGGAGGGGACACTGTCGCAGAGCCAGAGAGCTGTCATTAGGGGTGTGGGCCACCACCATCCAGGGAGATGCTGACTACACAGAATCCCAAGTGTTTGGAAAATAAGCGGCCAGCAGCGATTTCAAGGTTGAGAGGGTGGTGGGGGCAGTAAGTGGAGATGGAAGGAGATGTGGATGCAAGTGGAAGAGTGTTGGTAGCAGCGGCAGGAGGCGATGCATTTTCCTGGGTGACTTAGGCTGTGAAGTCAGGTCTAAAAATGCAAAACTCAGGAGGACACAGGTAGGTCTCCTAAACCCCTGAGGATTGAAGGCACAGTTGGGGGTCTGGAGTTTGGGTGTGGAAGCAATGGAAGGGTGGAGACCTGGTGGGGTGGGGGGAGTCAGCTCCTCCTCCTGGTGTGGGGGACCCGCTCAGGTGCTGGGGAGGGTCAACGAATGAAGGGCTGAAACCCTGGGCCAATTACCCCAGGAGGCTGTGCCTGACTCATTTCAGCTATCAGGTTAGATAACTCCACCTGGGTAGGCGGTGTGTCCCATGGACGAGGGGCCGGGGCTGCCGAGTGTGCCTGGGGACACAGGGGTGGGTAGGAGGGCCAGCAGAGAGAGATTTCCCTTTACCCAATCTAACTGCCTCTCAGGAGAGGGAGGCTGAGAGAAAAGCTGACTGCAACTGACCCACACGGTCCCTTGGGGAGACTGCATCATGATGGAGAATAGCAGAGCTAATGGTCTGGCACGTCGGTAGGGGGTTCATGGGTTTTCCTTCAGGTATTTGTTGAAACATATTCCTGGGCCCATCCTCACCCTCAGACACCCTGAGCCAAAATGTCCTGAGTGGAAATGTCCTTGTTATTGAAGTGCTCCACGTGGTTTATATGCTCATCAATGCGAAGGAAAAAACCTTGCCTGTGCTTGGTTTTGGAAACCTCTTAGGATGTGTCCCCTTCCAAGCTGCCCTGTGTTGAGGGCTTCACAGGCTACAGGAAGGTGACTTCTCCACTGAACACCTTAGCAGGGCTTTCTGGAGACAGAGCCTGGGCCTCAGGGACAGACGCAAAAGCAGGGCATGGGAGTGGGGAGGAAGGTAGGTGGGTGTGAGGAGCAGAGCTCCGGATCACAAGGGAACAGGTTTGCTCCTGTTGCACGTCTCTGCGGGGCCACCCTAAGCCTTGGGAAGGGGGACTGCAAAGGGAGATGTAGAAACAGACCTGCTATCTGGTCTCAGCGTGGCCGCTTACCCAGCTCTGTGACGTGGGCAGTTCTCTTGTGCAAGATAGTCTAGCTCCTCACCTGGGGAAAGGAAGCTGGGCTACGTCAGGGGTGGGCCACCTCGACAGGACATTATACACGTCTGGGAGTTGGACAAAGTAGCTGGGCTGGGGCCTAATTTAGACCAATAAGGTTAGAAGCTCTGGGCCTGAGACCTGGCCCTGGGTCTTTTCGTTTCCAGCTGCCGAAATGTGGTGCTTTTGAGCTGGGATCTCTGATCCCCACCCGCTAAAAAGCCAGGGCAGAAAAGCTTGGTTTCTTTCCACCACCATTTCCTCCGCTGTTCCACTTTGTTCAAGGAGTGCCGGCTAAAGATGTGTGCATGACTACCGAGACCGTAAGTACTTGAGCAACACCCGAAGTGACAAACGAACTGAGTTTAGGATCAGGGACAGGTTGAGGTGACAGGAACACCAACATTTCCAAGCAGGGCTAAATTTCAGAGGCCTGGGCAAGGCTGCATAACACGGTTGCTACAGGGAAGTGCGGGGTGGAGGGAATCCTCCCCTTAGCTCATGGCCCTGAAATTCTTTATCACCAAATCAGAAGGAAACAGAATTTGTCATAACAAAAAAATGTTTTTAATGTATGTACAGGTCAGAAATTCTTGAGGGATTAAAGTCGCTGAGTTTGTGCCTAAAAGGAGAATTCCCTGGGGAGATAACTTTTCTGGTTGTTTCAACCTTGTAAGACCATGTTATCTTCAGGTCCTGGTATCTGTACCCAGGTAGAACATTACTAAGAACATAATGCAATCAGTTGAGCAAAAATCCCAGTGTGTTTACTTTCCTAAGTCTAAACTATTTTGCAGTAAATTCATTCGACAATGCGCTGATCCCCTCCAGTCAAGTTACTGATTTATAGGACCTGAACCAAAAAAAAATATGCTACAGTGGATAAGGACATGGACTTTAGAGTCTGAAATACCGTAGTTTAGGTTCTGGCTTTGCCCCTAGCTAGCAACGTGAGCTTGGACACATGTGGGTAAGTCTGCCCTGCCTCGGTCACTTCATCCATGAAATGGGGATGATAATGTGCATTTGCCTACTTTGCAGATACGCTGGAAAGATGAAACGGGATGGCTTATGCTTACTATGGTACCTGACACATAATAGGCTTTCCAAAAACAGCAGCTCTAATTAAAATATTGATATTTTCCCAACATACATATAATGAAGTTTCATATGCGATCTAACTTGCTTCTCAACAATGCTATGAAGAACACGCTGCTTTGCCCATTTCACAGAGATGGAAACTGAGGTGCTATCACTTAACTTGAGCCTCTTTCCATTGCATTCTCTCAACCAGAGATGAGCAATGCCATTTTATTAAGTGCCAGATCAGGAGGTGCCAGGGATGGCTGTCCCTGTCACTTGGAGAGAGAGCAGATTATGGTTGGAACATCTCTTAGAGGATGACTTGAATTACACAAGAGATTCATGGTGGCAGCTCCATGTCAACTAACAGTGACAAGTTCTGGACATCTTCACACATCACCACATCTAAACCAAGCTTGCAAGGCAATCTATCCCACTGGGAGCTTCTGGCTAAGACACCAATTCCTATATAGAGAGATAGAATTTCAATGTAAAACATGCATAATTTTATTAAGAACATCTCTGGCACTCAGAAGCAGAGCAGAACAATGAGGCATGAGGACACAGCCCAGGCCCAACATCCACTTTATTTTTATTATTAACATTGAAATTTAGATAACCAGTGAACAACACCTGTTCTTGTAGCACAGACTTCCGTGTTCAATAGTCTGAATACTCCAAATGGTCATGTCTGAGAAATTCTCTCCCTTTCCAGACAGGACCCAGGCGAACTTGGCTGTAGAAGGATACCGAGAAAAGGGCATTTTTCACATCTCAGAAATAATAAACAAACCTTTTTCTATATTACTGTATAAAGGACACATGGAAATCAATTTTTTTTTAAAAAAAGGTAGGATTCCAGTTGAAAAATGGGCAAAAGACAGATACATATACTTTATATGCAAATAGCTTTCTTAAAACCCTAGAAAACTCTGTAACCTCATTAATGATCAAATGTATCTAAAATAGTACCCCATTAAAATGAGATACTGTTCTTGCTCATAAAATTAGCAAAATATTTCTCATTTTATTGACCAGACCAAACATTGATGGGAGGGTGTTGGGCCTGGGATGTCAATTAGTACAGACCTTTAGAAAAACAGTTTGGCAGCAAAATATCCAGGGCTTTAAAAAAAAAAGTCAGCCCTGGCTGGTATGGCTCAGTGGATTGAGCACCAGCCTTCAAACCCAAGGGTCGCTGGTCTGATTACCAGTCAGGACACATAACCAGGTTGCAAGCCAGGTCTCCAGCCAGGTCCCCAGTTGGAGACAGGTGAAAGGCAACCATACATTGACATTTCTCTCCCTTTCTTCCTCCCTTCCTTCCCCTCTCTCTAAAAAACAATGAATAAAATCTTTTTGAAGGGAAGGTCAAGTCCTTTGACCCAGTAATTCCATGTCTAGGCATCTAAAAGAAATCATCTGGAGTTCAGGAGTGGAGGGCTTAAAAAATGATGAAAACCATCTAAATGGTCAACAAGAGTGAAGTGGCCCAGTAGAGTATTTGATACACTCACAATGTATTATTTAGGTGTTAAAAATAGGCTTATGAAGATGTGGAGATAAAGATGGGAAATTGTTACCTTGTAAAGTTAAAAAAAAGAAAAAGGTGTATAAGGGTGACACTCACTATCTCATGGTTAGAAAAACCATTTGATATTAAAACCATCAAACCTCTAACACAGTTATCTTTGAGTGATGGCATCATGGGTGACTAATTTTCCTTCTTTCTCCTTTTATTCATGTTCTAGATTTTTTCATCACCCCTAAAAACTAGACACAAATTAAGGACACATACTTGGACTTTGAGGCGAGAACAAACTTTGCCCAATGACCCTGAATGTATCTGCTTCTTTCTGAATTTCTTCACATCTGCAGAGTCACCAAATATATGCACGACTAGAGAAAAGTACCTCAAAGTCGAATGAGGTGAGTGCCAAGGGAGGCCAAGGAGAAAAATAACAGGAGATCAATAGGCAAAAGAATAAGAGAAACATTTGCTAGCAAAAAAAAAAAAAAAAAAACACAAACAAAAACTCTCCTGGAACATTTCCAGTCGGCTCCATCCTCTGGGCTTGGCAGGGAAATGGAGGGCCAGCTGTCCTTCGGTAACAGGGCAGGTCTGAGGCAAGCCCGCACACAGGGTGCAGGCCAGCTGGCCGGAGGGCCCTCTGGAGCTCCTGCATGTAGAACCAACCCCAGGGCACCATGGTGTGGTCACGTCCTCAGCACATCTTTGATCTTTCCCTCAGGCTCTTTGTACTTCGCCAGGGGGCTGAGCCACACAGGTTTGTAGACAAAATATGAGTAACAACAGAGCTCCAGACCCATGACCACCTCACAGCTGGATTTTTAGAAATCTAAATCGTCCTGGCCGAAGCCATCCGTCCTGTCCATGGCGAGGTTTGTCAACCTCATTGCTGTCCTTGGGAGACTTTTAACTACCTTCTCGGCCTCTGTGTCAGAGCCTGGGCCTGCTCTGGGCTCTGGGGTCGGACCTTCGCCTGCCCCGAGCTCTGGAGTCCTTGAGCTGGAGCGGGGCCCTTCTTGCTCAGGAGTGGAGCTTTCTGGAAACATGCCTGTGACTTCTCTCTCTGAACCAGTGACTCCCTGGTGCTCATTGCCTAAGGTCTTCATGTCTCCAATTGAAGGCTCCTCTTCGGAGCCTTTCTGAGAGAGCTGAGAGCAGTTTCCCAGAGACGATGTTCTGGACGAGGAGAGGCCAGTTTTCGGGCCTGACCGCTGGCTAGTGGCGTCTCCACTGGGGGCAGGGGCTGGTGTGCACCCCCCTGCTTGGTCTGGGCTGCTGTGCCCAGAAGCCTCACCCGACAGGTCCCGCCCCGGGCCAGCCTGTGGACTCCCTTCTTTCTCACCTTGACTTCCTCTAATCGACAGTGGCTGTCCCTCCCCTGCAGTTTCCTGGACCTCTACGGTGTCGGCACCATCATTTTGTCCATGTGGACTTGGGTCACTGGCCAGCCAGGCCTCGGCCCCAGAGCCCTCCTCCCTGCTCCCTTCCCTGCTCTCCACAGCACATCCCTCCCACTTTCCTGCCTCTGGGTGGTGGCCTGCACAGGGACCTGTGTTCCCTCCTCTCTTCTGAGCAGCTGTATCTTCCTCTGCTCTTCCTGGATCTTCTCCTCTGCCCAGCGATAGGCTGCCCTCATCCTCGGCCCCAGGACGCAGGCCTGACCCCAGCTCCAGGCCTCCATCAGCTCCCTGGACAGTCCCTGTCCCTGAGGTGTCCCTCTGAAGTGGCTTCATCCCTGTCTTCTCAGTGGCTGTCTCTGCTCTCTCCCCATTAGCACACCCTCCTTTTTTCTTCTGCAGAATTTGCTGCAGGTCAAAGGCCTCTTCGATGGGCGGAATGGCTATGCCCACTTTGTCTTTTGGGGATGAAAGGATCACTTTCTTTCTTTCACAGGCTTCGCAGGGGCAGAACTCCTCCTCCTTGGCCTCACCACCCACACCCAGACGGGTCCCCAGGGCTCCAAGGAGGTTTGGCATGTCCTCCAGGGGGAGGGTGGGGGTGTCCCAGGCCCCGGTCTGCTCCGAGAAGGCTGAGAGGTTTCGCAGGCCCCGGAGGCGCTGCCGGCGCAGCTCCGTCTCCTGGGACACCTCCCACCTGAGGGCTACACTGGGGGGCCCTGGCACCGACCCCCCGGCGCGACACTGGATCTTTTGGAGCTCCTTTACAGTGCTGTCCTGGAGCCGCTGGCCCACGTCCTGGTGCAGCTCAGCCACCATCTGATCCAGCAGGTGGTGGCCCTGCAGGCCCCAGCGGGCCCGGAGCGCAGCCGTGGCACTGGCCAGGTGGGCCATGAAGGCCTTCTCCATCTTCCTCAGCAGATTGGACACCCAGAGCGGGTGAGGGTCCAGACACGCCCTGTGAGCTGTAGAGGTGCCCTTCTCTCCAGCCCGCCAGGTGAACTCGGCCTGGGCCTGCTCCTGGCCGGTCTCAGCTGCTCTGGGCAGCTTCTGCAAACCAGGCTCAGTGTCAGGACCACTCTGGCTCCCACCGGCGTTGGAGTCCCTCCCAGTGAGGCTCCCAAGGGTCTCTGCCTGGGTCTCGCTCCTCCCCGGAGGGTGCAGCATGGGGGAGGCAGGCTCTCTTCCTGCTCCCTCTCCCTGCACACTCTCCTGGCCCCGCGCACCCGCCCCTTCCTGAGAGCCAGCCCCTGATAATTCCTGTCCCACAGCTCTTTCCTCTTCTGGAAATCCGCAGACACCCTCTCCTTGCAGTTCGGCTCTTTCTTTTGCTTCTTTTATTTTCTCTCCTTGCACTGCCTCTTCTCGCATCTCGCTCCCAGCGGCTTGGTCCCGGTTGCCACCCAGCGCCCGTTCCGCACCATGTCCCTCTGCGTCGTCCTTCCTGGCGGCACAGGCCCAGGCTGGAGAACTTGAGGGGGCTGTGCAAGCACTCGGCGGTTGCCTTCCCAGCTCCTCTGGGTTCTCCAAGCTTCTGGACTCAGGCCCGGGGTGGGGGATTTTCAACAGCAGCTCTGTTCTCTCAGAGATCAGGGCACAGTCTCCAGCAGAGGGCCCGCTGCCCTCCCCCGAGCCTCCAGAACCACTTCCAACATCCACACCAGAAGAGGATGTTGGTGTGAAGTCCTGGGTCACAGTCTGGGGCCTGAGGCCCGGCAGAGCCTGGCACCTGCCAAACTCCTGGGAGCCTGAATCCAGCTCACCTGGGCGGAGGCCCCGGCCCGGCCACAAGGCCTGGAAGGTGCTCAGGAGCTCCTGGTACCGAGGAGAGTCTGTGAACCTCACTTTGCCAACAGGAGACCCAATATTGTCTTCAAAGAAGTGGAGCCTGGCAAGACAGGTGATGAGGACCTGGGCAGAGTGGCTGAGCCTCCTGCCCACCGGGCCGGACACTTCGAGCAGGCTGCTGGACCGGCGCTGCTGGGGACCCCTCAGCGCTTTCATGATCTGTATGCAGGCAGAGACCCCGCAGGGAGACATGCATGGGCCCGCACCACAGCCCCCGGCTGGTCCTTCACCTGTCCCCACCTCTGTGGGGGCTTCTGAAAGTTCTCTGTGAGGCTGGGGACCAGCATCATCCGTCACTGGGAGGGCTCCTTCTGGTTCTGCTTTCTCACTGGCGGCCCCTTCCAGGGATGGTTGCCTGGCCTGGGTTGGCTCCTCTGAGCTTTGCGGGGAATGTTTGTCAGCGGGGTCCCCCATGGGGCCTTCTAGGCCGTCCCCAGCCCAGTCCATGTTGTCATCAACCATCTCACATTTTACGGGCATGGGCTCCTCCGGGATGTGGCTCAGCCACTCACGCACCACGGCTTCTGGCGAGGCTCGGGGCAGAGCACCAGGTGTCACCCTGCCGTTGTCCTCTTGCTCCTCCAGACCTGCCCCTCCACCGGCAACCTGCCCCTGGCCTATTCTCCCAGTGCCCTCTGACTGAGTACTGGTGGGGCATGGGTGCTGTGCATCTACCTGTTCCTCTCCTGTCTCGGTGCCCCCTGGCCCCGAACTAGCACTGTGGTCTGCCCTGCTGCTGCGCAGAGGCTGTTTCTTAACAGAGTCCCTTGCACTGGGAGGATCAGGACAGTGCCTGCTGCACACCAGGCCAGCCTCCTCCACAAAGGGCTCCTGGCTGCCCTGAGGCTGTGCTTGGGTCTCACTGCGGGGGGTCCCACAGACCCAGGATGTGCCCATCTCTGAGTAACAGCTCCCTTGGTGGGCCTCTGGCTTCCCCCGCTCCTGCTGTCCAACCCTCAGAAGCCAGGGCTGGGGAGGCTTGGGGATGTCATCCCCTGCATTTTCGTCCTGGCCATTGGCTTGGGAGCTGGTAGAGGCAGATGCGTTGCAAAGGGAATGCGCCCTAAACTCAGGATTCCCTTCGGTCTCTGCGGAGGGAGAGCAGGAGGGACAGAAATTGGAAGCATGGTCTGAGTTTCCCACAGGAGTAAAGGGGACACTGCTGACCCCTCGTGCATCTTGGGATTGAGGAGAGGCAGAGGAGGGTGGCCTCGGGGCCCAGGATGCTGGTTTCCTGGCACTGGGTGAGCTTCCGGAAAAGCATGTTGCTGACTCGGTTGGGCAGACCCTTCCTGGGCTGGGAGACCCCAATGTTCGCCTGGAGACAGGTGAGTCACGTGGGCAGTGGGTGTCCCTTCGGCTGTGGGGCTGCCTGGGCCAGCCTCTCTGGGCCCCTCGGCCAAGGCCTGAAATGCTGGGTGGGGACGCGGCACTAGCTCTGCCCTCCTGCCTTCGACTCCTGTCTGTGGCTGGAGTCCAGGTGGAAGATGGGGAACAGCCTTCTACAGTGTCCCCAGAGCCAAAATGGTCCGAAGCCCGGGGCAGTCTCATACCAGACCCACCCCTGGCCTGGGGGCGTCCAGGGCCCAGTTCATTCCCCTCCGCATGTGGGTTTTCATTCCTCAAAGATGAGAGATTCATGGTGGAGAAACAGGGTCCTCCCCAAAGGGTGGCCTTCCATGGGGAAGTCGTGGCCCTCGTCCTGCTGGGGTGGCCCTGGTGCCACTTGACCCTCTCACTGGACTCCTCGTGAGGCCCGGCACTCACTGAGGAGTCAGAAAGAGCACCTGTCATAGGCAGGGTCCTGGGTTTCAGGCAGTAGCAATCCCCACGGCTGGGCCCGGCTCCCTGCAGACCTGGTTCCTCACCAGCCTGGGGTGTGCCGCCAGCTTCCAGCCCTGGTCCTCTCTGGGAGGCAGTCCCAGAGGCCTGACGCAGGTCACAGCTGGCCTTGCTGCCCTCTGAGGACCTGGAGCAGCAGGAGGAGTTGGGCTCGGAGCCTTCTGGGGGTCTGTCGCTGGAGGCAGGGCTGACGCTGTCCTTGCTGCTGCTTTTCCTGCCGGCAATCTCCTGGCTCCAGGGGCTCCTAGAGTGGGTGTGAGGGGCCCGCCTGGGCCTCCTCCGGGGGGCGGTCCCCTCTCTCTGGGCAGTGTACACGGGGTTCATCCAGATCTCACATCTGGACCCTGGCTGCCGCTGGCCTTGTTCAGGGGCTGCCTTGCATCCTGCCTCTCGGCACCTCAGTCCTTGTGTCCCAGGCTCTGAGGGGCCCCCAGGGTGGCCCTCCCAAACACAGTGTAGAGGGTCCATCTGCTCCAGAACCGGGGCCTCCCCGCTGGCTGCTGCAAGGGCGCTGGCCCTCCCGACCCTCCTGGACCACAGGAGCGAGTCATTGCCAAGTAGGTGGAAGCGGACTTTCATCTCCACGGACAGGCTGCCATCCTCGTTCACATGGACCTTCTTCTCAACGTCATCACCGGCCACCAACGGGCCGAGCTGAGCAGGCACGTGCCGAGGGTGCCTGTCGGGAGGAGGACCTATCCAGGCACGATGCGGGGACATCAGGGGTTCACTGGGACCAGACGTCTCAGATGGCAAAGGAACCCGCCGTGGCCTGCTGCCCGAGCTGGACCTCAAGTGGGTGACGCTCTGCTTGGCTTTGGGGCCCCAGCTCCCTGTCGCACAAGGAAGAGCAAGAGGACAGAGGAAAAGACAGTGAGCTGCTGGGGAGCTTCAGGAGAGGGGAAAAAAGGCCGGTCACAAGCCTTTCACCACCTCAACACCCGTGCTGCCTCCAAAACAACACAGTAAGGGCAGAAACCACTCTAGAACAATATCCACAGCCTGCTGTTCATGGCCCGGCAGAGCACGGGGGGGTGGGGGGTGGTGGTGAACTTGAAGTCCGGATTTGGTCTGAGCCCTGCCACGCCCTAGCTGTGCAGCTCTGGGCAGAGCCTCTTTTCTGAGCTGTAAAATAAGAATAAGGGCATCTATTTTGGAAGTATGTTTGGACAACGCAAGGCAATGTATATAAAACTTTCTTAAAAAAAAAAACAACAGAAACAGAAACAACTTCCTGCAGAGTCACTAGCACAAAGTGGGTTCTTGATAAAGGGCAGAGGTGGAGGACAAGGCAGCAGCCCCCGGAACTAACTCCTGGTCCTGCTCGTGCCCACCCACCCCCACCCACCCAGCACAACAAGCGAAATCAATAAGCTGCTGCATTCGCACCTGATTGTAAACCGTAAAATGCTTTGCGATTATTAGTGGTGATTTATCCTCCTGATACTCATCAAGCTTTGGGGTGGATAAATGATTGCAAGGAAGGACCTGGACACACTGTAGGAGGTCCTGATCGTCAAGCTGGTGCCCCAGGAGAAAGAGAAGAAGGAGCGCCTGGGGACAGGCACAAATGACCTCAAGAAAGAATGAAGCCCCAGTTCTTTCTCATTTCCTCTCCTCAGCGAACACTTGACGAGAGGAAGGAGCTAGTGGAGGGTGAGCCTGTGGCTGGCAAAAGAGCAGCTCCTCTGAGCGGGAGGAGATTTTGTGAGGCTCTGCTCGTTCCTAAGCACCGGATGGGACCGGGAGGCTTCTTTGGCTGTGGCAAAGGGGTCTCTGCAACTCTGGAGTCTGACAGGCAGCCATCACCAACCCCACTCTTGTCATTTCCTTTTTTCAAAGTAATTAATTAATTAGAATATTTTCTTTATTTATTTTTAGAAAGAGGGGAAGGGAGGGAGAAAGAGGGAAAGAGAGGCATCAATGTGCGAGGGATACATTAACTGGCTGCCTCTCTTGTGCCCACAACTGGGGACCTGGCCCACAACCTAGCCATGTGCCCTGACTGGGAATCGAACCAGCGACCAAACTTTGGGTTGATGGGCCGGTGCGCAATCCACTGAGCTATGCTAACCAGGGCTATTAGCATTTCTTCACAGACAACATTATTTTGTTTCTTTCCCAAAATGTGCACATTGTCATTCCAATGATGTTGCCGAAAGGTATTCTACTGTTGTTAGTTGTACTTTTAAAGTACCATGTTTTGTTTTGTTTTGAATAAACCCTGAACTCTGGCACACAGTAGGCTTTTGGATGGATTGTGGTTGGATGTTTAAGTTGATGGGTTGGATAAATGACCTTTAGTTTTAGCTGATGTGGCCCCACCATTGCCTAAGGGAGTCATGACTCTTGGAAGATGGGAATGCCACATAGCCAAGGCCCCCTGCCTCTGTAATCTCATGCTCACCACTGGCCTAAATAAAGCGTGTTAGATCCTAGCAACTCAGAGTTCAAGATCTCCTAATCCCTGTCCTCTAAATACCAGGCTCCCCGCTCCCCTCTCTCATACCCAAATGTTCAACCCAGTTAAGGATGATGGCAACAAGAAGAAGAGGAAGAGACAAGAGAGACCCCAATAACTGGTTGCTCAGGAGCCAAATTAGGTTTCCTAAGTTATCTAGAAAGAATATCTATCCCGGGTCTTCTGAACCACTCTTCTGTGAAGATACCATTGTGGAAACTCCAGAACCAGCTCACCTTTTTTGTTCCTGGATGTCTGCCCCAATAAAGCTTCAGTCCCGCTTCTCACCCCTTCCTTTGCCAGAGGTCTGAAGGACTCGGGACCAGCACACACCAGCACTGGGGGGCTGTGTAGCAGAGCCTTCAGAGAATCCACCTGAAGAAGGAATGTGTGCATCAGGAGGCCTGGTTTGCAGACCCTCCCTTCTGCTCATGATGGCACAGGTAGGGGGAAGGAGCCACTCACTCTGGCCCTGTTTGTCCTTCTCACCCCAGGTTTCTGACCTGAGGGAAGGATCCCATCCACTTGCCATGATACCGTAACCAGCTGGGGACTGAGGCTCTACCACCATGACCTTCCTCTCTACCTATCTCCTCCTGGTATGAGGCCAGTGGTTTATAAATTATTCTGGAGCCCTCAGGTGAAAAACTTTATGAAGCCTTTGGTCTACTTATCTGCCCACACTTGCACCCTCCAGAATGGGCAATTTTTCACTTTTTTTTCTTTTAATTTTATTGTTGTTGTATTACATCCATCCCTTTTTTTCTCCCCTCTGTCCCCCTCCCC